>JARHVA010003375.1:442500-922500 GCA_037957365.1 Torreya grandis | reverse complement strand
ATAGACAATTAAATATGGTATTAGACAATGGGAAATGTTAGTTTTCACATACCTTCACTTTACATGACTTGTGTGTACATATATGACTCTGTTTCACCATGATCTCACATCTACATGCCTTCTACATGTATAACCTTCAAAATTCACTCTTAATGACCTATAATAATTATGAAAATCTATGTCAAACTAGTTATATTTCCCAATCAAACATATCCAAAACATCATATCAGTGTTTTTGTATCTTGGATAAGTGTGAATCTGTAAGAGAAAAAATAAAGTATATTAATTCTTACTAGATATGATATATCTAAAATAAGAATGTACAAAGTTGGGTAAGAGAGAGAGATGAAGAGAAATGAATGAATACACATTACCAATTATGTGGACCAATACAAAACCTATTGTGATTTTGAGTAATGTTAGATATGTGTTAAACCAAGAGTAATATTGTGAATGGAGTTGAGTGCTCAGTTCCTTAGAAAGTGGCTCAAAAATGTAAAGGTTGGCCCTTTGGATCCATAACCACCCACTAAGTGAAGCTAGGTGGTCATGCATGTGTTGATTTATGTTTAGACTATGTGTCTAATCCCTTTGAATAGGTGGCTCAAGAATATAAAGGCTAGCTAGACCTTTGGCTCCATCATTGCCCTGTGAAGTGAAGCTATGAACTGATACTAATATAAAATGTGTGTTGTATGAGATATCTCCTCAAGCCCATGAATTTAATATGATTAAATATTTTTGACATGGATAGTTTAATGTATGATGGAAATTAGGCCACTCTTGGCTACTCTAAAAGATGGATATTAGGATTATACGAAAGCCACTCTAAAACTAAGAATCTAGCTTATGTGGATGCCACTCAAGAACTTGAGAACTCAAGAATATGGAGGGTAGTTTTATATGAAAGCCACTCCAAAATGATGTCAACCACCTGTAGACGGAATAAGGCATGAAACTATTGAAAATAGCTAGACTATGTTGAACTAGGAAATAAAAGAAACGAATGCGCCATGCATATTTCCCCTAATCACTGATGTCTAGAACATGGATTCTAATTTAGAAGTTATATCAACTACCATATTTGAAACTAGAATTGAGAACCATCATGCCATTCTTGATTCCTCTATATCTAGATTCTCTAAGCAAAATGTGTATTGAAACAACTAATTTTAAACTCATCTAGATGTGTAAATTTATAGCTAAACCTACTTTTATACTTCCTTTTATAAATCATATTGTTTTTTCTATTTGGATAGGAGTGCTAGAAATAGGTAGTATCACCACTGGTGCTATACTCTAGTCTTGGCATTATTGTCCTGGGCCAAATCTGATGACTATTCTACATTCTTGACTATCTACCTTGTCTTTTCTAATTGGTTTCATGTCTTGTTACTATTTTGAGTGTTTTGAAAATAGATTTTTTGGTTGATAAGAGCTTTAATCTCTGTGACAAAAACCCAATTTATTTCCCCCCCTTATGAGGGTAGGAATGGAGACCCTGTAATGATTTACCTCAAAATAAAGATCCCTACAAGTGTGTTATGTTGTAAAATGTATGATATAGTAATGATAATTGACAATATATCTCAAGATATAGCATGGTTTTTATTTGAGATATTATTAGATCAACAAGGGTATGCCTAGATAGATATAATAATGTGATAGTATTTTCAATGTATTGAACTAGAAATAGAAGTGTTAGTTGTTAATTATTAGTTGTCATGGAGGGATGGAACATGGTGTCCATTATGGTAACCAAGAAGCAAGATAATGCATGATTTAGATCATGGCATGACAAATAAGCAAAATCAATCAAACAACAAGCACACAAGGCAAGAAGTAATAAGTGTACAAGAGTGGCCAAGGGGCCAAGTAAACAAAGGATATGGGTACATGTCACTCAAAATGGAAATCAAGCATAAAAAGCATGTTCAAATTTGACATACACATATAATTGAAATAATCAAGTTGGCATGAAATCCATAATTACATAAAATATTATAGGCAAGATACATTAGCAAATATCCAAAGGCACACACATGAATAGAAGTGAAGGACATTGGTAAATGTCTTAAGTCACATATAAGAGACAAATATTAACTAAAAATGCAATCACATCAACCTATGCTAATCAAAAAAATAAAGCATGTAATAACTGAAAATACAATCGCATCTAACTAATCAAAGAAAGAGGGAAAGTAAGCAAGACATGTTAGTACAAGACTAGGTATATGTTAAGAAATACACAAGTGATAAATACTAATGATTATCGATAAATTAATCTATGTAATCTAGTAAATAATGTAAATCAACATGATAACTAGAGTGTGTGGTATAGAAATGACATAACCTGGATGGTGTAGTCATGTAGAAGATGCCCCTAGGGGGAGGATATATCAATGTGCATCTTAGATTCAGGAGTAAGATGCCCCCTAAATTGGTAGATTAAAGCAAACAAGGGTTTGGAAGTCACTACACACACTCAAATAAAATCAAGTGAAGCATTGTAATGTAGATAAACTAACAAAAAATAGCATAAAACAAAAAATGTAAGTCTAGCATAGTAGTAGAAATGTAAAGCATGTATAATGTATAAAGTCAAAATATTTTTGGTATTTTTGAAATATTTGAATGTTTTTTGGATTTCAGAATTTTGTATTATTTTTGAGTTTTTGATATTTTGAATCTATGTACAATAAATTAAAAGAAACTATGTATAGGTAAGTGGGGAAAGGATGATACTGACTAATGAGTCTCATGGGAGACTCCCTATCATGGTGCCATGTATCAAGGAGGGGAATCATGCATGATCATGAAGCATGATGGAAATTTTGAGACTATGGCTCTAAAAGTTGTATATGTTATAAATACTCTAAAATATCTAAATTAAAAACCAACTGTGGGGTCCCCCTATAATGCTAAGAAGTGGATGCAAATATAGGGCTCTTAGGGACCCATTAGGTAGTAGTAGAAGCTCTTTAAACACATGCTCTATGAGTAGATGCATGAGATCTCAATGATACTATTCTAAGTGTGAACATTGTATCTAGAATATTTCTAGAATCCTAAAGATGTGGAGGTGTATGAAATTTCTATGATGGTGATGGATGCCTCAATTGTGGTTGAATTGAAATTGGAGAAGGAAATATAACTAGTGGAGAAATTATAACTAGAAGTTGGACTAAAATTGGTGATTTTTCTATAGAAGATGGTTCTAAAGTGGGGAGTGTTAGCTCATATATAACTCCACCAACTATAATAAATTGATTATCCTAAATGAATTTCACACATCTATGAATTGTAGAAGGTACTACTCAAAGTTTTTGAATCCATGGTCGACCAAGTAACATATCAAAAACTCTTACACTAGGAACAATAGTTAATGGTGTCGCCACATGTTTTAGACCCAGATATAATAGAATTACAATCTTACCAAATGAACTTTGTATATACCCACTTAATCTATTGATAATTATGTCTATGATTGTAATATCCTACTCTAAATATCCCAAATGTTGCAATAATGTCATAGTGCACATGTTCACACTGGATCAATTTTCTATGAGAACACTATGAATAGGATGATTATGAATGTGAGATATAATAAAGAGTGCATGATAGTCCATATAATACTTAATGATATCTTACTTAAAAAATGAGATGGAAGGTCTAAATGGAACTCCAGAATTGTATACACCAATCATGTTTCTCAAAGGATGTAACTCAACTAAAGGTACCCTATATGTATCTGATGGTAGATGTGCAAGATATGCATGGTGAATCCCTAATGTGTCCCCTATCTCCTATTTTGAATGATATGAAAAAGGATCTAATAAAATTTTCAAAGCTTTATCCTATGTTTAATTTGCCTAAGGAGGCTCAACTAAAGTGACAAGATCAATATGATTGTCATCTATTAAATCCTATATCTTGTGTCTCAAACTGATGCATCTATTTTTTGTATGGATTGGTATCCTATGAAACTCACAAAATTCATGTTGATCATATCCTCATGAAAGAGGATTTTTTGGGTCAAATTACCTAATAAGAGGGAGAGATATGATGTTACAATCCAAAAATTATTGTAAAACTCTAGTTAGAGGAATTGGTAGATTGGTAAATGTAAGCCAAGGAGGTGATAATAAAGCCACACATTGAGGGGGCTCTAAATTCATATTAACTATTAGTTGATTTTGAGTCTTGTTAGCATTGACCTTGACCTTGTATGGGACTTTGTTGTTACACTTGTTGGTTATTTCTGAGATACTTATGTACTTGAGTTTGCCCATTGAAATTAACTTGACTTCTCTTTCCTTTAGTGTCTGACATAATTCAATAAAGGAAGAGAATATTTTAAACATAATTGATTTATGTAAAGCTAGTAAGAGACTCTATTTGAAGAGATCTTGTAACTCTTGATCATCCATGGGGCTAGTCATCTTAGCCAAGATAGTCTTATATCAAAGAACATAATATATGAGATGCTCATTTGACCTTTTTTTAGATTGTGTAACTTAGGCATATGAAACTTTTTCACTAATGTTAATAATAAAATGAGCTAGTAATATGTTAGCTAAAGGATTGAATGCACTAACCAACTAATTTAGTAAACTATAGAACCATTTTAAAGCATAATCCTTTAGGATCCGTGGAAAGAGCTTGGTAAGTAGCTAGTCATTTGGTACATAGTCCAAGTATGCTACATGAAAAGCTCTCAAATGTGTCTCTAGATCACCCTTGCCATCATAAATAATAAGCTTGGGTTGAACAAAACCTTTTGTTAAGGGTGTGGAAGCAATGTGACATGTTAATGGTGTATGTAGAAGAGCAAAGGAATCCAAAGCCTACATAGGTCTAGAAACACCTTGCTCAAGATGTAGCACCTTGGATTGAAGAGATATAATCTCTTCCACAAGGGCTATTACATCAGGATATAGAGATGTACTAGTTTTATCTAGTGGCATAGAGGTAGGTTGGGTTGTTATAGAGGGTTATTGAGACATAGTTGCCCTCGTAGTGTCATTTATAATTAGTTGCTCTGTAGGAATAGAATACTCAACTGTTTAGCCTTTTTGATTTCCATGAGAGATTTTAATATAAAAGTATGATCTTGAGGCTATTCCCCAAGTCTTTCTCTAAAACTTCGGAGAATCAAATATTTTTTGAGTATAACTGCATTATCAATAATGGGTGGAAGCAGATCAATAGTCCAATGTGGTGAAGCATGAACATTGGTGTGTATATCATCATTGTTATTCTCATGTTACTTATTGTCTAAATTATTATCATTAAAATTGGTGTAATATGGATGTGTAGATATAGCTAGAGTTTGAACTAGTTGTCTCTCTAAAGTATATGGTTGAGTTGAAGGAATCTAGGTGAATTTAGGAGGGTTGCCACTAAGTCCTACACTTCTTCTTGAAGGAAGAGCTAAAAGGAGCTTATGTGGCATAAGGAAAACAACTTGGATAATGGTAGAAAAATTAAATAGATATAATCTAAACAAGGAACTAGAATATGCATAAAAAGTATGCAAAGGTTGTACACATGTAAGGTGATATCTCAAGAAGTGAATAGGAGCTAGTACATGTAACTAGGGTTTTGAGAATGATATTTTTACAAAATACTATGTAATTTTGAAAATTAAATTGGATTTTTTATTTAAATATGAAACTAAAATTTTAGAAAATTATTAGAAAATGCTTGATTGAATAGGACCTAGAATGTGTAAATAGGGTTTTGAGAAAATATTTTTTTTGAAATTACTATTGAATTTTGAATTTTGAAAGGATTTTCAGATTTTAATATGCTTGTAAAAAATTCAAAAAATTATTGGAAAAATACTAGGACCTAATATGGGAAACTAGGGTTTGAAATAATATTTTTTAAAAATTTACTACTAAATTTTAAAATTTGAAATGAAGTTTTAATTTAAATATTCAAGTAAAAATTTAGAAATTTATAGGAAAAATTAGTAGGAATTTTACCCTAAGGTTTATAGGGTTTTTGTGCATAAATGAAGTAAGTCGAGTTTACCAAATGATTTAACAATTTTGGTAATATTGGTGTATTAATCCTAATTTAGTTAAAGGTTTTGGATTAATAAATTAGTAAATAAATAGACAATAATTAATCTACTAATTTATGAAATTTATTGTTAATTAGAGATTTTCTAAAAATAGTAATAAGAGCAAAAAAATAAGACTTAGCTTAAACTATAATGATCCAACTAAGATAGGATTTGATATTCACTATGAAATCTTGGCACACTATCATAAACAGGATTTTGAATTTCATTTTTTAATTGGATAGGAGCATCAAAAGTGGATAGGAGTGTCACTGGTGTTGTAATCCTTATTTGGTACTATTATCTTGAGGATATGAGCTTTTTGGGTTTTGTTTAATAGGTCTATATGACCCTGTCTTTGAAGTTTTAGTGGATGGAAGTATGTAGAGCTCCTTGTAGAGTAGATTTTCTCTTCAAACCATATCTTTTATTGTACTTTGACCAATTTTGAGCAAGAGGGGGGGTTAGTGTTTGTAAGATTCATTGGACATGGATCCACACCCCTTATGTGGCCATACTACCTACATACCAATACTCTAAATAAGGATTAGGCCATATGTAGTTCTCCCTTTGAAAGTGCTTGGTGTAATTATAATATGATAATGCAAAGAAATGTTGAATTAGGTGTGTTTGAGATGATTAGGGACTGGTGTAAGGATTTAAACAAGCTATAAATAATATTGGATGGCTATATACAAATAATAGGGAAATTTACTTGAGTATTCTTATTTGCTTTGTGATATTTTCCAACCCTTTCCAAATGATCTTTGAATGGGATTTTATAGGGATCTATTTGTCATGGATTGAATTTTCTCACATTAGGCTGATAAGGATAAGGATGGGAAACTAGAAGGAATTAACTATTGGGGCCAAAAATGAGCTTGGAAAATAGCATCAAAAATAGATAGGAGTGACATTGATGCTATAATCCTATTATGCCACTATTTTTCTGAGTAGATGGGACCTAGGGGGATGGATTGGTCATGAAAAGAGGGTCTTATCTTAGTTGGGATCAAATCTGAAAGGCTACATATGACTAGGAATCAGTGAAAATAATCCTAAGAGGGTTATGAGAGAAAACAAGAGGGACCTATGGGTTAGGTGTCATTATCCATGCTCAATTTACCAATTTTTGAATTTTATATGATTAAAATATTAAATGAATACCAATGGTGACTCTGAATGCAATCATCTCATTATAAAGAACCCAAGTACTTGTTAAAATAATTTACTAATATCTTGTGTTATAATTTGGATAATGAAGTTGGTATGGATGGATATGATTAGATTTTCTACTATACACCTTCCTACCAACCTTATCATGACCCCAATTATGTGTCTCAATATCCCTATCAATATTTTTATCAACCCTATGAGTCATGGTAGTCCTATGGTCATCCTACTTCCCCTTCATATGGCCATGATGTTGTTAAGAATCCCTATGAAGAAGCCTATAAGGAATGCTATCAAGAAGAGTACCAATAATTATCTCCCTATAAACCTCAATATGATTTATATCAACCTCAACATGATTCCTATCATCCTTGTCATGAAGAATTAGATGATACCATTGATTTGTAAGTAAAATATTAGGAGGAAAAATTTAAGGCTTTAGAATCTCAAATTAGGCAACTAAATCAAAAACTTTTAGCTCACCAAATACCCCATTATACCCCTCCTCCTCCTACTTCAATTCCACCTCAATCCAAATCATTGTTGGCACTCATGCCAAATGTGCTAAACTCAAAAAAAGTAATGATAAAATGGGATAAGGAAGGTGGTGTGATCCCCATTCATCTCATAGAGAAGTTGAGGAATTTGGTTTAATTGTTTATGAATAAATAGGGGTTAGTTGAAGAGGAATCCATCTATGTCATCAATGATGATTTGCATAAAATGAGATTATATATCTAATGGTGGATAGATAGACTGGAAAGGATGGAAAACTAAGATCTTGAAGATGATCTTGTAGTTGTTGAATATTCTCAAGAAGGATATGAGGGAAATTAAATTCTTGTTGAAAAGGCATCTCTTTTATTACCCAAACCAACTTATCATCTCCCTAAGAGTATTTTTAAGAAACCCCCATTCCCAATCACATACATGAAACATCCACCATACTTCATACTCCCTTTCTAACCCATGAACTTTTCCATCACCCTCCCATCTCATCCCTTCTTAAAGGATAACCCATCCTATGGGAGATAAGTCAATCAAATCAAGCAAAATTTATATCTAATCAAGAAGATGACTCAAGTATCTATGATGAAGAGTTCACTATAGTTACTCCCCATAGTGAAGGTAATCATAAATACATCTTATTGAGTGAAGAAAAATATGATCAAGATGATGTTTCAGCTTCTTATGAAGAGGTTTATCAAGACATGGAAGAGAAAGTGATTGAGAAGGACATCACATCAGCTGAGTTACTTGAGATTGATGAGCATGATCAAGATTTTGAATCTAAAAATATGATAGAAGATGGAGTTGCTACTAATTCCATAGAACAAGATGACTTATGGCAAAGATTCCATGATATATGTGAAGAATTTAAAGGCCTTTAAAATCTGACACCTCATGATGTTTAATTTTAATATATTATTGAATATGCATTACCTCTTAAAGTACAACATGATAGCTTCCAAATTACCAAGCTTGTTGAAGTGGTAACTAGCCTTGAAGTTGAAGACTCGTTAAGTAAATAAGTTGAAGTTGACCAAACACATAGTGGGAAAGAATATGAAGTTGAATAAGTTATGGATCTTGAAGAGAAGGAAGATGAAGGTGATTGGAAAAAAAATACTAAACTCCTTAAATAGATTGAAGGTATTTAAAAGGTTTAAGATCATGTTCACAAAGAGATTATCCAAGATGTCTTCATTAAAGACAATGATGAAGATGGATCTGAGTATGTAAAGCCCCTTGAAGATCTTGATTAACATGCATTAGTTGGTGAGAAGTATAGTGTAGTTCAAGATGCTATGGAGGTCAAATAATCATACTTAGATGAAGCATCATTGGAAAAGGTTGCAGCTAAGGAGTCTCATGAGAAGATTGAGATTATTGAGTCATAAGAGGAATTCACCTTAATAGGTGATATGTTTGTAGTTGTTGTTGTTACATTGGACATCATGCCAAAGAGAGTGGCAACCATGAAGGAATTAAAGACATCAAGAGAAAGGCCCAAGGGATAACTTGATTCATATCATCCTTTATTCATGGAGTAAAAAATGGTAAAAGTTTCCCCTTTGATCAAAGAGGAGAATGATTGTTTCAGGTTAGTTTGTATATGGTCTAGTTTGCTTAAGTTCTTATTATGTTTCCTAAGTGTTTGATAGTACATGTGTGTGTTTTACTTTGTTTGTGTCTCATCTTATTTGTTTTGTCTACTGTGAAGGCTAATTAATTTGTTGAGTCATATTTAAATTTAGTCTAGATTTAAAACTAAGTTTAAGATTCTTTATTGCCCAATGGACATGCATGGATATTGGTCTTATTAGCATTATCAGCACACTACCCTTGTGAATCACCAAGAATATTGACCAAAGTTGACCCCAAGTCAAATTTTCCCACCCCCTCCAAATTCAAACTTGTCATAGTCTTGTCATTTTTTCATGTCATGATTATATGGTCCCTAGAAGTCTTCATTGAACCTTGTTAGCAATGTTTAAGGTTAGTTTAGAGAAGTTAAGGTAAAGTCATATTTTTATCATATTGTGGTCTAAGCATGTCATGAGGAAATAATTCATGGTCAAGTTGTGTCATAGGTGATTATGGTTTCATTAATGTAATTTTATGTTTTAAAAATATTCTAACAACATCTCATGAAGTTTTGACGTGTTTAAGGTTCACTTGTAGTATTAGAGGTCTTAAAATGCATATAAATGTGATTTTTGGCTACTATTGATATATGTCAAAGTCCCAAATAGTAAAAATTATTAACATACACCTTACAAGGATCTTGGAGAAGTTACATAACTTCTAAACCTATTAACATGTCAAATAAATCTTTGATTCTTGGATTTCAATGCCATATTGAAGAGTTAGATGAAGTTATATAGACTTTTTGAAGTCATATGTAAGTGAAAACATTGAATAGGTGTCATTAAATATATTTTAGGTCATACAAAATATTATAAGGAATTTTTAGATCTAAAATTTGTATAAAATCACTTCTCTCTTCCATCACTTCTTTCACAAACTAGTGAAGGTCAAATTCAAGCAGATGGTATAGGACGTACATGTAGAGTTGGGGGATTATATTTTGGAAAAATTTTGGGACCCCTATGGGATTCAAAAAAAATTATTGTTTTTAAATTGGTGATATTATATTTATGAACAATCATTAAGATCCTAGACTGCTTTTCAAGAGATCAAAACCCCACATGTTGAGTTTACACTAAATCTAGAACAAATTGTGAATTCTTGGCTACATGAAACTAGTTGGATTAGATTTTAAAATGTCTATAGATGACTCACATTAGTTCATCTTATTATAATGTATGTCTTTTTTTCATGAAAGGTATCTCTTGTGAGTAGTTTAAAAGTGATTGTTAGTTTTCTATGTTCCATAAGTTATTCATATGGTTAAATTCATTTGAATGGTTCTCCAATTTCCTCTAATCCCTCCAAAATACATCAATGGATTCATAATCACTCAACTATTCCATACAAGTTTGAAGAGTATTCACTTCTTTCATTCACCCTCTTGAGATTGTTTTCTATGTGTTTACATAAGCAAGGTGATTAGAGTGTTTTGATATGAATTTAAAATGAGTATGAGATTTGTGTTATATTTTATGTTCTAATATGGTGATAATGTAATGGTGACAATGATATTTATTCACATTCAAGTTTTCACTTCTCAACTTTAAGCACAAGTTGTAGTCTCCATTTTCTACAATCTTGTAGGTCTATCATCCAAGAGGTATTAATGATGTTTATGCTTAGGATGTATACTCATCCATTGAAACACTATTATGTATCAAGATGAAAATGTTTGGATTGATGGAGGTCCCCAAAAGCATTTGAAGGTCAATAGAAGTTAACAATTTAAGCTAACAGACCTAATAACACACCTACATGATCGAACAGGTGAACAATGAACATAAGGGTTTGAAGAAGATTTGAAGATGATATGGATTTGAAATAAATTAAATAAATATTTATAAATGGATTGATCATTATAAGACACTTGGTGTAGTGGATATAGGCCTAAATCCCTAACTACATAGACAGGTCTTCTTGACAATCACCTATAATCAACTAGGTGAAAGAGTATTCTTTGAATAATGAATTGTGATGGAGTTTTAAACTTAAATACATTAAAAAGGTGTTAAGAATTTAAAAAATAGGTAATGAACCATTTAAAGTCTTGAAGTCTAAATTGAGCTATCAAGATCAACTTTAAGACTATTTACATAGTTAAGTGCTTTTAAAACATCATCTACAATCTGTTAATAATGTGTCTTCAAAAAAAATGTTTATAAGTTTGGGATTATTTAGGAATTTGAGAAGTAACTTGAGATATCAGTCAAAATGGGATAGAGTCTTTGGGAAGGATGAAAGGCCATCACTAAAGTCATTAAACTTATACATAGTTAGAACTCTCAAAAAAACCACCTACAACCATACATTGTTGACAAATGTGCCTTAGACAGTGATGTGGGCAAGGTGTGAGGTTACAATATAGTGAGAGTGTCTTAAGAAAGTATTTAACACCATTATAGAGTATTTGAAAAGGACTTATGGGTTTTGGGGATTGTTCTTAGAGATCTAATAATTCATGAAACTATATGCACTCAAATAATCAACTATCTACCTATGGTCAGTTGATTTGGTCTTGAGAGAATGATCAAGGTTTCAAAAAAATAACTTAGTGATCTAAGGGCTTGACAAGGTTTGAGAGGTTTTAACATTGAATATAGATCTCTAAATCACCATTTTTCAAACCATTCTCAAATGCACATACACAGGTAGTTAGAAACTTATAAGTCTGCCTAAGTAACTAAAGATTCTCCAAAACTTAAGAGTGGTTTATATGAATATTTTAAGGTTTAAAAAGAGCTTTGAGTTCTCAAATCATTGAGATAGTGGGGAATTGAGTAAATAACCAAAATAACGGTCATAAGGTAGTTGACTACAACAAAGGCCTGCTCATCTCATGGGAGTTTTACCTAGTTTGAAATAAGTTTAGGGATTGTATGAGATTTTAAGGAGAGAAAGGTAAATGTATGAATATGATTATATTATGATGACATTGTTTCATCAAATAACTTAGGTTTAAGCAAGAACTAAGACAAACATAATAACTTAGGTTGAAGTAAGAACTTATTCAACTCTACATACTCAGTTGGCTATACATTGTCCTACCTTACCAAAGTTTGTGATTGTTTGATAAGAGTTTAAAGGAATGTAGGATGAAAAATAGAGAGTGATATGATTGAAATATTATGATCATATTCCATCAGAGCATTAGACATAAGCTTAAGGTGAAATAAACATAAGTAGACCATGTTTTAACCTCTAGCATGCCTAATCACATACACAGTCCTATCAGATAGTCAACAAAGAGAAGAAGTGAAGTAAGTAGAGGTTGAGATGGAATTGGAAAATTTATAAGATTATGAGTAACATGATAAATAAATCCATGAATATCCTATACCCCAAAATATAAGAGAACAAACATCTACAGTCAATTAGGGTATCTTAGGCAATTTCCCCAAGAACCCTAGACCCAATCAAATAGGATAGTTTAAGAACTAATGGGAGAAAGATGATTGGAGAATGATTGAAATAGGTTAGTATAGATGTCTATAACCTCACTGAGGTCATGTTAACTCAAAACCAACTTGATAATGCACCTATAGACTACAATATTGCTTGGACCTCATAGAAGGCTTTTTTCCAACCTAAGAGGTCAGCTTCTCTTGCTTGGTATAGATCACACACATTTCATTGGAAATTAGGATTCCATGGGAAGTTTTATAACCTATTAAAATTCCATTTTTGGAATTTTTTGATGGTTTCATTCCCTAATTTTTATGAACCATCCTTAAGAATCCAAGGTACTTCTAGGTTGTCTAAGAGGACTATAAAAACTAAGTGAGAGAGAATCAACTTTCATGCCTCTAGATGGATGATAAAGACTTCCAAATGACCCATAACATCTTAAAAACTCCCATGATCATCACCCCATATAATTTTTTGATACAATATTCTAAAGAATCATATGGATTAGGGCTAAAAACACTAATTTTTGTTATTTTGCATATTCGTATAGTGGGTTAGAACATAAAATTTGGAATGGAGGTAGGGAAGGATTATTTTAAATTTAATAACATGATTATTTGGGGTTTGTAATGCTAATTTTTCACTCTCTTGAGAAGTAAGTCTAATTGAGGCCTAGTCATGAAAGAAAAAGTGTAAAAAGAGATATCTCTACTCACTCTCAGAGCATGAAATTTAACTTAGAGTTGTAAAGCCATAGAGGGTACTGGAATATTCCATAAAATTCTCAACACATTTTTACTTGGTTCCACATAAGGAGGTTTGCATCATTTTAGGGTTATAAGGAATGAGGCCTAATTAACGATTTTGGTAGAGAATGACTTATTGGGGATAGTTTAAGGCCTCAAAATGGATTGTTTTAGGTCCAATATGGTATGAATAGACCACCCATGATGTTTGTATGAGATAAAGAATACAAATCCATGTTTTGACACTTGTGTGAAAAATAGCCCTAAGGAGATGAAGAGTCCTCTAGACACCTTCCAAGAGAAAGAGATGATGTGTCAAAGAGAACCTATTGGGGTCAATGGAGAGGTGTCAATAGTAGAGTAAATAGGTAGGAGGAATTGATTTAACCATCAATAAGGTGACTTGTCCTTCAACATGTCAATAATAAGAGAAGTTTCAAGAAGATAATCAAAGTGTCAAGCAAGAAATTTAACTCCCACACCACTTGGAGGGTCATATCATCTTAATAAGAGCTAAACATGACTTATAAGACCTATTGAGATACTTATATACCTTCTATACCTTATCTACCTTTTTGTAAATCACATGAAACTTATCTACCTTCTCTTTCTTATATCCTTCTTCTCTTTTCTCTCACATTCTCTATATATTGAGCCACTTTTGGATAAGTTTGTATCCTCCACCTAAGTATGGTGAATAACTTCTCATTTTCAGCCTTTGATAAATAAATAATGATCTAGTTTACCTTTTCCATGAGTTGTTTTAATGTGTATGTTAAGTTAGTTGATCTTTCTATGTGATAGTTTTTCTTCCTTAGCATGTTTTCCTTGTTTGCATCCATATTCAACTTTGGAATTCTATTGCAAGTTTATTGAAGTGTTATAATGAAGTTTTTCATGAGTTTTAATGAGTTGTATATTCATTAGTGTCATGTTATGACCTTGTGTTTAGTCCTCCTAGATTACGTTAGCTTCACAAACTTCTATGAGAAATACTAATGCAAGGGGTATATTTGGATTAGTATATATATAGATTAGGCTTGTGTTTGAAGCATAATTGCATTTTTTTGGTAGTTTTCAAGTTATAATTGGTACATCAGTTTATTAGAATAGATTTACTTTATGTTTTCACTCTCCCTTTCATCCAAATGAGCTAGTAGTTTATTTGATGAGATTTAATAAACAAACCAAGGGAACTATCCCTTAAATCTAGAGGTTTACCTCTGATATAGGCAACCCAAAGGCCTAGAGGTAATCCCATGTTCCAATAAATTTTTATAAGGCTTCAACTACCTCTTCAAGGGTGTAAAATAAAGTGATAATAATTAAAAAAATCACCTTCCATGTATACTATAATTGTTAAAGCCTTCTATCAAGGATTTTTTTTCTTATTGTATTTACAAATGCTGCCTTTGTATATATTGATGTGAGTGGTTCTTGTTGATTTTAGATTCCCTTAATAATGTCTTTATTCTTCTATTTTTTATATCTTTTTTTGTAATTCTTCACAATGATTTGTGTCATGTGTAGTGATCATATGATAATCATATTATGATTTACTTTCTTGATGCAAAAAACATCCCATGGCCCAATGTCTAATATATGGTTATGTGATGAGATTATTATCAATTAATATTTATAATATTTTTATTTATTTAAATTGAAGATATTTTACTTGCAATGGTGTTAGAGTTTTGATATCTAAAATATCCTCATTATTTACTGAAATATATGATTGTTAATTTATCTAAGTCATGTTTGATTTTAGTATCACATGTGCTTTATGTGGGATAATATTAAAAATACTTTTTACATTTATAACTTACTCATTATCTATCATTGTTTCCTTTCCTTTACCTCGAGAATATTGTGCTTAAATGGGAATTTTTTATTTTTTATTTTCTATTTTATATGAATCACCTTGGTATTATAAAACACTAATAGGTTTTAATGGAGTTTGATATAAATATTCATATAAAATATTGAATTTTAACTTGCATATTTAATAATTTATCATATCTTCCATTTTGTATCATTGTCATCATTGTCATAATAGTTTGTGACCATGCCATATTGATTTTTTCAATTTATCATAAAGGAATATTGGTGATAGGTTTTAACTACTTTGTATTGGATTTAAGTTAGTTCATGTTGTATAATTTATTTGTATATTAAGATTGGTTCCTTGTTCTTATCATTTTTTTATTAACCCACCTCATATGTTTGCATTGATCTATTTAAATGGGTTGTGATGGAGGAATGATGGTATGATCTTCTAACTATGATGTGATGGATCATCATTAGTATATTGGCTTATCTTAAAATATTTGAAAGGGTCATAATCTACTAGCTATGTGTAGGAATAGATTTTATCCATGAATATGATACATCTATGCATGTTGATGGTACTAACTTCATAACATGTATCCAAGATAACTTAAAGAACAAATTGTAATGGAATTGATTAGGTGTAATATGGAAAGTAGTAGGTACAATATTGGGATTTATTTTAACATCCAATGATAGGGTCCTAAATATTTGTCATGGGGTGTTGTTAAATCATTTTATTAATTGATCTTATTTTTGAATAGCAGGTAATTTGATCCCTAATTTTTGTATGAAGATAGTGTTATAATTATTAAATATATAACCATTATCTAAAAACACACATTTGAAAAATATGCTTTGAAATTAAACTTGAGTAAATATTAGTAGTTTTTTATCTATTTTGTGTTGTGTAGGTAAGTCTTATTTATCAAAGATGATAACATTTTAAACATCCTTAAATGTATGAATAATAGAGGAAAATGATGTAGGTTGTATATCATTGGTATAGTGTTTTATTTAAATTTATTGTATTAAATATATTTGAAGACTATTGATCTTTTTAATAACTCCATGATAGAAATTTTAGCATGGGTGTTCTTTAATTGGTCAATAAAAATGTACCCTGTAGGTTGGTTAATTTGCCTCATGGGAGTTATAAGGGGTTGAGGAGGAAAATTTTGACTATATTTTTTTTACCATGCATGATTGGGTACTCTACCTCATCTAGTGTTGATAGTGTGGACTATGGAATCCAAAAAAACCCATATACAAATAATGGGAGTGGAATGGTAGCTAGTGAAACTTTGAGTTATGGGAGGGATGAGGGAAAAAAGGATTCATGCATGAATTTTGAAATTTAATGGGAAAAAACAAATTATATTGGATATTTAAACAATATGATTTTAGAAAGGTTTGGAACTTTTCCTTGTTAATTTTAGCCTTATTAGTGTTTTTACATTTTATCTATTTATTTTTATAATTGGTCTAAATGTGATAAAATATCAAAATAAGATAATATAAAAATATTAAATTCATTACTTTTGTTAAAAAATAATTCTCATTTATTATATCCATAGATGATATGTATTAGGGAATAATCAAAATTTTGGTTTAAAAATAAAACCCTATGGTTGAAGTCTAAAACCCTAGTAGGATGTAACCCTAATAGAGACCTAGGATTGACACAATTTGATCGATGTATAAGATCACCAATATATTTTACCTTAGTTTGGTTTTATAGAACATAATAAGATATAAACTAATATAATAATTATATTACTAAATATGACATTCAAGCAGACATATAAATGTAGAATACTAAAATTGATTGTAATGACTTGATAAGTGAAAAATGTTAAATATAGTAAGTACAAAAAAATGGATGAGTAGATGAAGATGATTATGTTATGAAGGTGGGAAACAGATTAAATATTCTCTATGATCTATCTAGTTTAGAGACTTTATTTTAATCTATGATAAGTTAGTTTCATCAAATTTGGGTCAATATTGACTATCAATACTAACATGTATTGGTCAGTAATGACCTATGCTAAAAGTAGGATCCATAACCATATTGTCACCTTAACCTATCTCTAAAATATTTTGATATGTTATTCTAAACCTTGGTGATGTGTCCAAATACATAAATCAACCTCCTTCACCTAAAATCATGGGTGTACTTGTAAGGGCTATAAATCTATAAAAAGATGAAGAAAGTATAATGGTTTGAGTTGACCCCAATCACCCCATTTAATGATTGATTGTTTCCTAGGTATTTGATACTTTGAGAATGAAAATCAAGCCACACATAGTTCTCCCAACTAGTGTGATAATGTGATTATTATCCTTCATTATATGAATGCATCTAGTGATTGGGGTTGATCCTTGATAATGTTTACTTTAACTTGGATTTTATATGCTTCAAAATTTGTTTGTGACTACTCCTAGTGATTTATTTGAATTTTGGGAAGAATAGGGTATATTTTCTCAATGTGTAGTAACATATAGATATGTACCAAATAAGTGCCAGGGGTCATTTTAAGTGAGTCCTTGATTTGTATATATACATGTCCAATTGATAATTTCTCATGCCACCAAAAAACTAGGTAAGTGGACCAATCCTAAGGATAATTTGATTTTATAAAGTAGTAGTCATTTATGAGAGAGGGTCACTATTGATAGGCATAAGTTAGTGTTAATTGGCTATACTAACCCAGTCTAATATTATTAACATGTGTATACGAGGACTAAAATTGATGTTTGTATATGTTTGTGTAGGATAGTAAGAATGTTTAAAATAAATAATGAGATTCATGTAAGTTTGTAACAATATAACAAAAGGATCAAACTCAAATGGTAGAGTATAGGTGTGAGATAAAGGAAAACTAGGACTATATGTGTACACACAATTCATGTGTGGTAATGTCAAATTTATCATTTTTAAATAATTACCACCATATTTTAGTATTTACACTACCAATCATACTCAAACACTTACACATTCAAGAGGACTACCATTTTTTTTTTTGATTTACCAATTAGTCATCATGAGCATACCTTAGTAAAGTTTGAATCACTCATGATCTATGCCAAAGTTACCAATTTCCATGTGTTACGTTTTATATTATAGGTTGTATTCATTGAATGAACATTATTTCACACATTCATTTAACATGGATAATTACATGTGTTTTAACTTCCCTCTTAAGAGTATTGGATGTGTTTTCATTAATCATTCAATGGGGAGTGGTTGGGATTATCTCAACCCACCTTTCATCCCCTTTTGCAAGTTTAAAGATATCATTTTAAGTGTACATAAGGTTTCATGTGAGGGAGATATATTTATTAGATTCACACACATCATCAAACCTCAATATCACATATACATACATAACACAAGTAGTCCTAATAACCTATACCAAAATAGACAAGTAATTTTTACAAAGACAAAACCATTATAATAAAAACATAGAGATTGATGATAGTGACTATATACTAATAGTAGCCTCTAGGCAATCCCAAAACTCTAGCTCCTTATCAGAGTTAATCATAACCCAATTTCATACTTGCCCTACCACTTGTATATAGTCTTAGTCCCACATAGAATATAATAATAATATCTTATCCTCTTTAATATTTTCCATATTTATCAAATGCAATAAAAAAAAAACTTCAATCTTTTACATTCATAGTTATGCTTCATTTAAATACATAATAATATATATTAATATACATAGCTCTATATAATTAATGGTTAATATGACATGTTAATCTAAAAATAGATAAAACATATTTTTTTTCACTCAACTTATAATGTTCCTTCATATCCAATGGGGTTTGAGGCATTCATAATTCTCAACCCATGTTTTTATAAGATTCATCTCTATGGGGCACAATCACCTCATGGAATTATTCAAATGAATTTAAATTGTAGCTTATTTTACATACTCATTAGTATATTCACTCCTTAATTATTCAATGTCAATTGTGTAGACACTAAATCTGAATTATATAGCACCTTGGTCTTGTACACTTGGAAAATACATATCACGGATGTACCTTAATCTTTTAGACCTTATTATTATAAAAAGGCTTACATACATTATCTCTTTAAGATAAATTAATTATCTCTTAGTCTAACCAATGTTATTCTAATGACTCAAGCCTTATATCATGCTCAAAGTGTTTTAAACTTGCTTATCTTCTATCTCTATAAATTTAGGACTTGTGCCTATTTTCTAGCTTCCCAAACACATCTAAATTAGACCATAACATCAATATAAGTGTCTTATGTAACCACAAGTGTCTAGTGCCATAAATTCATAAAATTTTGAAATGAAACATATACTTATTGTTAGCCTAAATGATTTAAACTGATATATTTCCTAATATGATTGGTATATATGCATGATCAATGGTCATTCATTCCTCACCTAACACAAACCTAAAAACTCATAACGAAACTTATCAAAAGCATTCAATAAATTATTTAAGTGAGTAAAGCTTCCCCATTTTATCCTTTTTCCATATTAGACATAGGTAAAAACCATCTATAGGTATAGATTATAAAGGTCAATCCCATAATTCTTAGTTTCCAATTTACAAGCTAGGTCATTATTGTACTTATTTTTGACATATTGCATGTTTGTGCACACATAAACCAACACAATAGGGGATAACTACATTAGCCTGAGACCCTATTCAAATTAGTGGTTATATTGGTATCACCCACTGATATAGGGGTCTTTGGGGTTAATTCAACACCATGGTCCCACTAACCCATTTTTCCTAATGTCACTATGAAGATCAAGAGATAGGGTTTTGATGATTTTATTATTTCTTGCATAACACCCCTTAATTTCATCAAAAAAATCAAAAAACCTATTTTTTCTTTGGAGTTGGATCTTTTGTTTTAATATAGTTTGTGTTGTTGGTCTATTTAGTCTATTACTCTGATTTGAAAAAGGTTTCTTGGGATGATATAATATGGGTCATAACCTTACTTATTGTTCTGAACAAGTATAAAATTCAAATGGTCATTAAATTTTATTGGTATAAGGATCATTTTAATTAAGGCTTTATTGATATAAATATTTTAATTTTCATTATTATATTAAGTCTTGATATATCTTGTACTTTTTTTGGAAATGAATTAAATTTACCCTTCAAGGGCATTTCACCTTAGATCTATGCAAGTTAACAACTATTTCAGAGTTTTTTACTTCTTTTCTTAAGAAATTTAATCCATTTATACTTCATTTCAATTTAAAATGACTAGCATTCATACAATTTTATTATTTTACTTAGTCATTATTCATAAAAATAGAGTCAATTATGTTTAGGATTGATCAAAGGACTAAGTCCTTACATGGGTTTATTCTTACACTTAGTCACTTTTATATATTTCAGAGTTAGACATTTTATTTCAAATTTCATATTAAATTCCTAATGGTTGCTTTTTTGTTCCATATGGTCTACCACTTATCACTCACTCTACTCCTTATGAGACTTCCAGACTTAGTCAATTTTTACATCTATGAGCCCTTGGGTGAAAAATATCTTAATAAGTGGCATGATCCATCTTACCCTAGTCCTAACGTCAGATCATTCATAAATATAATTTTCCTCGTAAGTTTTTGGATGCCCAAGATCTCACCATGTGTCATGACCCAGCTTCCCCACTCCTCAAGATAGTTGGACTTAAAAGGTTAAAAATCCTCATGTGAGTGAGATATTGATAATTATCACAATATCATCCCACCAAACCCCCATGACATAAGAATATATTTAGATGCTTAGTCAGACTATAGATAAATATAGAGCTTCCATATGACATGAATATATAGATAGAGGACACATTGACATCCACATTGGCATTCATGTATTGTAAATTTGATGCCCATCTTGACTATCAAAACCATTAAAACTAAAAAAGGGACTTAGATATTTTTTTTATCTAGTTTTTCATTTACATATTTTACTATCCTTTTATTGGATATTTTTTGGTCCTTTTATTTCTAATAATTTTAGGTGACTAAAAAATTATATTATCTGATCATTTGAATTTAGTCATTTTATTCTTTCAACTAGATCAAATTAGTTAGGGTTTGTATAATGGGGTAAGTTTTACATGTTGGTTTTAGACTATTTTTGTTTTGTTCTACCTCAAATGGATAAGTGTTCATATTGAAAAACTTTTAAAACTTAGATTTTTTCATTAAAGTTATGGAGTAGACAAAACCTACCATGTAGCATGTTGCTGACAACAAGATCTTATTGATTTAACAATTTTGGGAATATTGGTATATTATTCCTAATTTAGTTAAAGGGTTTGAGTAGTAAAATAAGTAAATAAATATGATATTATTAATATAATAATTTGTGAAATTTTATTTCAATTCAAAAAAATTTAAAAATAGTAATAAGGGGAAGAAAACAAGACTTAGTTAGAAATTGATTGATCTAATTTAGACAGAGGTTAGAATTCACTATGAAGGATTGGGACAGTATTACAAACTAAGATCTAAACTTCATTTTGTAATTGGATAGGAGTGATAAAACTCGATTAGAGTGGAACCAACATTATAGTCCACCTCTATCATTATTGTCCTAAGGATCTAAGCTTTTTGATTTTTGTTCACTATGTCTATGTGACCCCATCTCTAAAGTTTTGATAGATAGAAGTCTATAGAGCTCCTTGTAAAGAATATTTTTTCTTTAAACCCTATATTCCATTATTATTTGACCAATTTCAAGAAAATATGGGGGGTTAGTGTGTGTAATAGTCATTAGATGTGTATTTATACCCCTTGTGTGGGCACACTACCTACATACCAATAATATGAAGAGGGATCAAGCCATATAGTTCTCCCACTTGATGTGCTTTATGAAATAATGTGTATGAAGATGTGGAATGCTAAACTAGATGTGCTTGAGATGGCTAGGGACTGGTGTAAGGATTTAAATAAGCTTTTAAGTATATTATATGGTTGTATGTAGATAATATGGAAGATTACTTGAGTAGTCATGCTTTTATTCTTGCTTGCTAAGTGATAATTTACAACCCTTTCCAAATGATCTTTGAATGGGTTTTTATAGGGATCTATTGGTCATGGGTTGAATGTGCTCACATTAGGCTGACAAGGATAAGGATGAGGAACTAGAAATAATTGACCATTGGGGCAAAAATTACACTTGGATAAGAGTGCTAAAAGTAGATAAGAGTGGTAATAGCACTATAATCCAAGTGTGGTGCTACTATCTTGAGTAAATAGGACCTAGGGGGATTGATTTATCTTGGAAATATTAGTCTAGGTGATATGGGACCAAGTCTAAAAGGCTATAGATGATTGGGAATCAGTGAAAATAACCTTAAGAGGGTTAAAAGAGCAAGCAAGAGGGACCTAAGGATTGAGTGTCATTAACCACACTCAAATTACCAAATTTTGCATTTTATATGACTACATTTTACCCTCCCCCCTTTATTCTAGTGATGCAATAAATCAAAATACTAGGATAAAGGAAAAATAAAAAGTGTACCTAAACTTACTTTTAAGGGTAAATCTCATGAAGTTGTGATGTTAGGTGTGCATAGAGAGAGAGCATGCTATGAAGTGTAAATCTACAAGAGAAAATAAAGAGTAGATCAATTCTTACTAGATACACTATATCTAAAATAAGAACATACAAATCTAGGTAAAAGAGAGAGGAAGAGAAATGAATGAATATACCTCACCAGGTATGTGAATTAATAAAAAACCTATTGTGATGTTGAGTGATGTTGGATGTATACTGAACTAAGAGTACTATCATGAATGGAGCTGAGTGCTCAATTTGTTGGAAGTGGCTCAAGAATGCAAAGGTTGGCCCTTTGGCTCCATCATCACCCACTAAGTGAAACAAAGGATCTTTCATGTGTTTATTGATGTTTAAATTATGTGTCCAATCCTTCTAGATAGGTGGCTCAAGAATACAAAGGCTATAAAGTCCTTTAGTTCCATCATTTCGCCATGAAGTGAAGCTATGAGTTGATACTAGTATGAAATGTGTATTGTATGAGATGGCACTTGAATACCATGAATGTACTATGATCTAAAAATGATGTAATGGATAATTAAATGTATTTTGGAAACTAAGCCACTCTGAAAGATGGAGATTAGGCTTGTATGAAAGCCACTCCAAAATTGGTGCACTAGGCTTATATGAAAGCCATTCTGAAATGAGGAAGTTGGGCTTGTATGAAATATAACTCCAAAATGATGTCAACCACCTATAAATGGAATAAGGCATGAAACTACTAAAAATGCTTGGGTAATATTAAACTTAGAAAAAAAAGAAAAATAAATGTTTCATGCACATTACCCCTAATCACTAATGTCTAGAACATAGCTTCTGATCTAGAAGTTATATCAACTACCATATCTAAAAATAGAAGTGAGATCCATCATATCATGCATGATTCCCCCTATATCTAGATTTTATGAGCAAAAATATATTGAAAAATATTGACTTTAAAATGGATTGACTATGCAAAAATATAGCTAAACCTACATCTAGAAAGTCTAGTTTTTCTATTATTTGGATAGGAGCACTAAAAGTGGACACTAGTGGCACTTATGTTCTATTCCAAGTTAGGCATTATTGTATTGGGCCAAATATGATGATTGTTCAGGTATTTTCACTATTTGTTTGGTCTATTCTGACTAGTTTGATGTCTAATTGCTATTCTGTGTGTTATAAAAACTACTATTTTAACCATTAGGATATTTAATCTCTATGACAAAACCCCTATTTGTTACCCCCTCTTTTAAGGGTAGGAATGAAGACCCTATAATTATTTCCCTCAAAATAAAGAGTCCTATAAGTGTGTTATGTTATAAAGATACATTAGATAACAATGATAATTGACAAGATATCTCAAGATATAGCATGGTTTATAATGAGAGATTGTTAGATCAATAGAGGTATGATTAGATAGATATAATAATGTAATAACATTTGTAATGTATTGAATTAAAACTAGAATTTTGGTTAGTTGTTAGTTGGTTAGTTATCAAGGAGGGATGGAACATGTTGTCTATAATGGCATCCAAGAGAGAAAGATAATACATGATGTGGATCATGGAATTATAAACAATTGAAAAGTAATCAAGCAACAAGCACACAAGGCAAGACTTAAGAATCATACAAGAGTGGCCAATGGGCCATTCAAATCATGGACATGGACACATGTCACTCAAACTAAAAAGTGAGCATATAATGCATGTTCAAATCCCACATACACATATAATTGAAACAAGCAAGGTTGTCATGAAAGCCATAGTCACATAGAAGAGTATAGGCAAATGACATTGGTAAATGTCCTAATGCACAAACAAGAATAGAAGCAAAGGACATTTAGAAATGTCTAAAGGCACATATAAGAGACAAATAAGAACCAAAAATGCAATCACATCAAGATATGCTAAGCAAGAAAATAAAGCATGTAATAACTATGAAATATAATCAAACTTAGCTAATCAATGTGAGAATGTGAATGTATGTAAAACATGTTAGTACAAGACTAGGTATATGCTAAGAAATACACAAGTGCTATATACTAGTGAGTGTTGACAAAGTAATTTATGTAAGATAGTAAATAATGTACCTTAACATGATAACTAGAGTGTGTGGTGTAGGAATGACATAACTTGGATGGTTTAGTAATGTATAAGATGCCCCCAGTGGGTATGTATATTGATGTTTGTCTCAATGTAGAAGTAGGATGCCTCCTTAATGGGTAGAGTGAAGAAATCAAGGATTTGGATGTCAGTACACTCATTCAAAGAAGATCAAGTGGAGCATGGTAATGTAGATAACTTGACAAACAATAACATATAATAAAAAATGTAGGTCTAGCATTGTAGTAAAAATGTAAAGCATGGATGATACATTTAATTGAAATATCTTTGGTATTTTTAGATTGTTTACATGTTTTTGTATTTTGAAATATTTAAAAGCTTTTGGTATTTTTGATTTAAGCTATGTGCAATCAATCATAATAAACTATGTATAGGTAAGTTGGGAAAGGATGATATTAACTGATGAGTCTCATGAGGGACTCCCTATCATGGTGTCCTATATCAAGGAGAGTAATTGTGAGTGATCATGAAACATGATGAAAATGTTGAGATTATGTCTCTAAAAGATGTATATACTATAAATTCGATAAAATATCTAAAGCATAAACCAAATTTGGGGTCCCCTTGTAACTCTGAGAAGTGGATGCAACTAAAGGGCTCTTAAGGACCCATCTAGTAGTAGGAGAATCTCTCTAAACATGTGCTCTATGAGTAGATGCATTAGATCTCAATGATACTGCCCTAGGTGTGAAAACTGTAGCTAGAAGTTAACTAAAATCCTAAAGTTGTGGAGGTGTATGAAATTTCTATGCTAATGATGGGTGCCTTAATTATGTCTAAATTAGAACTAGAGGAGGAAATATAACTGGTGGTAAAATTGGAATTGATGGCAGAATTAAAACTAGTGATAGTACTGTAGAGGATGAATCTAAAGTGGGGAGTGGTAACTCATATATAACTCCACCAACTATAACAACCTAATTAGCATGAATAAATTACATGCATCTATAAACTATAGAAGGTACTACTCAAAGTTTTTGAATCTATAGTTAACCAAGTAGCATATCAAAAACTCCTACACTAGGAACTATAGTGAATGATGTGGCCACATGTGTTGGAACAACTTGTAGAGGAAGTAAAATCTCACCCAATGAACTCTATATGTGCGCATTTAATCTACTAATAACTATGTCCATCAAGGTATTATCCTACTTTGAATATCCTAAATGTTGTCATAATGGCATAGTGCACATGTTCACACTAGATCCATTATCTATGAGAACACTATGAATAGGATGATTATGAATGTAAGATCTAATAAAGAGTGCATGATAATCTAAATCATCATCATTGATCTCCTACTCTGAGAAGGAGATGGAAGGTCTAGTTAGAAATTTGGTATTATATACAAAAATCATGTTGCTCAAAGGATGTGTCTCAACTGAAGGTGCCTTATATGTATCTATTGGGGGATGTGTATGATATACATGGTGAACCCTTGATGTATCCCTTATCTCTATTTTGGAGTGTTGTGGAAAAGGATAAAAGAATATTTCCAATGTTTTATCCTATGGTGGCTTGGCCTGAGGAGGCTTGATTGAATTGCCAAGATCAATATGATTGTCATCTATCAAATCTTGTATCTTGTGTCTCAAACTGATGCATATGTTTGTTGTATGGCCTAGTACCTTGTGAAAATCACAAAATGCATGTTTATCATATCCCCATGGAAGAGGATTTGTTGGGTCAACTTCTTGAATAGGAGGGAGGGATATGATGCTACATTCTAATAGCTATTGTAAAACTCTAGCTAGAGAAACTACTAGATTGGTAAAGGTTCACCAAAGAGGTGATAATAAAAAAAGACTCTAAGGGGGCAAAAAAATTTCATTAACTATCGACTGATTCTAACTCTTGTTATCATTGACCTTGACTTTATATGGGACTTTGTTGTTACTCTTATTTTTTATTTCTATGATACTTGTGTACTTGAGTTTGCCCATTGAAATTAGTTTGACTTCTCTTTCCTTTAGTGTGTGACATAATTCAGTGAAATAAGAGAATCATTTGAACATAATTGATTCATGTAAAGCTAGTAGAAGACTTTGTTTAAAGAGATCATGTAACTCTTGATCGACCATAAGGCTAGTCATTTTAGCCAAAATCATCTTGTATCAAAGAATGTAATTTGTGAGATGCTCATTTAACATTTGTTTTTGTTGTGGAACTTGGGCATATAAAACTTTATCACTAATGTTAATGTTGAAATGAGTTAGGAACATATTGGGTAAAGGATTAAATGTATTGATTGACTGATTTGGTAGATTGTAGAAACATTACAAAGCATAATCCATTAGGCTCCATGGAAATAGTCTGGTAAGTAACCAGTCATTTGGTACATAGTCCAAGAATGCTACATGAAAATATCTCAAATGTATCTTTAGATCACCTTTTCCATCATATAGATTAAGTTTGTGTTGAACAAAACCTTATGGCAAGGGTTTAGAAATAATGTGGCATGCCAATGGTGTATGTAATAGATCAAAAGAATCTAAATCATGCATAGGTCTAGAGGCACCTTGCTCAAGATGTAGCACCTTGGATTGAAGAGATTTTATCTCTTGGACAAGGGTTTCCACATCAAGAGATTAAGATGTACTAGTTGTGCTAGTGGCATAGAGGTAGGTTGGGCTAATATAGGGGGTTGTTGAGACATAGTTACCCCTATAGTGTCATTTACAAAGTATTTCTCTATGGTTTGAGAAGATTGACCATTTTTCACTTTTTTTGTTCCTCTTGAAGCATTTTAAGCATGTCATCTTGCATATCAGGGTGTTTATTTGAAATTTCTTGAAGTTCCCTTTTATCAGTTTCATCAAAACTAGCATATTAAGCCATTGTTAAAGTAGGAAATCAATTAAAAAATTGATTGAATTTTTTGTAATAATTTGTAATAGGTAAAGTGCTAGAGAAGAGAAGTACTGAATATAGGAAATGTAAAATCCTAAAAATAATGAACTAAAAATTGCATAGAAAGGATATGAAGCTCTCACACATGTAAGGTGATATCTCAAGAATCAATGGGACCTAGTATATGCATCTAGGGTTTGAAAGATGATAATTTTGAAAAATACTATGAAATTTTGAAATTTAAGGTGAATTATTGAGTGAAATATGCTACTAAAAATTAAGAAAATTATTGGAAAATGCTTGATTGAATAGGACTAGTATGTGCACCTAGGGTTTTGAGAAAAATAATTTTTTGAAAATTACTATGAAATTTAAAATGAATTTATGATTTTATATGCTCATAAAAATTAGAAAATTATTGGGAAAATATTGGGACCTAGTATGTATAACTAGGCTTTGAAAGAAAATTATTTTAAAATTAATATGAAATTTTAGAATTTAATGCTAATTTTTTATTTTATTATGCAGGTAGAAAATTAAAAAATAGGAAAAATCAGTAGGAAATTTACCCTAGGATTTTTAGGGTTTTTATGCATAAACAAAATAAGTCAAGTTTACCAAATGATTTAACAATTTTGGGAATATTGGTATATTATTCTTAATTTAGTTAAAGGGCTTGAGTAGTAAAATAAGTAACTAAATATGCAATTAGTATGCTACTAATTTTTGAAATTTGATTCCAATTCAAACTTTTCTAAAAATAGTAATAAGGGGAAGAAAACAAAACTTAGATAGAAATTGATTGATCCAACTGAGACAGAGGTTGGAATTCACTATGTAAGATTGGGACACTATCAAAAACTAAGATCTAAACTTCATTTTATGATTAGATATGAGTGACATAACTAGATAAGAGTGGCACAAATGTTATATTCCACCCATGTCATTATTTTCCTGAGGATCTAAACTTTCTAGGTTTTGTTTTCTATGTCTATGTGAACTCGTCTCTAAAGTTTCAATAGATATAAGTTTGTAGAGCTCCTTGTAGATAATTTTTTGTCTTAAAACCATATGTTTCATTATTATTTGACCAATTTAAATAAAATAAGGGGGGTTAGTGTGTTTAAGATTCATTGGATGTGTATCCACACCTCTTGTGTGGGTACACTACCTACATACCAATACTCTAAAAAAAGATCAAGCCATATGTAGTTCTCTCACTTGATGTGATTTTTTAAATAGTGTGTATAAATATTTAGAATGTTAAAATGGATGTGCTTGAGATGGTTAGGCACTGGTGTAAGGATTTGAATAAGCATGTAAGTATATTAGTTGGTTATATTTAGATAATAGGGAAGATTACTTAAATATTCTTTCTTGTATTCTTTCTTACTTAGTGATAATTTCCAACCCTTTCTAAATTATATTTGAATGGTATTTTATATGGATCTATTGGTCATGGGTTGAATGTGCTCACATTAGGTTGATAAGGATAAGGATGGGGAAACAAAAGGAATTGACCGTTGGGGCCAAAATTTCACTTGGACAAGAGCACCAAAAGTGGACAAGAGTGGAACCAACACTATAATCCAAGTGTGTTGATACTATCCTAAGTAAATAGGACCTATTATTATTGATTTTTCTTGGAAAGAGTAGTCTAGGTGAGCTGGGGCCAAGTCTAGAAGGCTATAAATGAGTAGGAATCAGTGAGGATAAAATTAAGAGGGTTAGGAGAGTAAACAAGAGGGACATAAGGGTTGGGTGTCATTATCCATGCTCAAATTACCATTTTTTTCATTTTATATGACTACACTTACCATAGGTCACTCAACTAGTGAGGAATTATCAAATGGTAGAAGTGTAGCATGATGGAACCCAACTTGCAAATTATCTAGATAAGTCATCATAAGAGACTTAAAAACCCAAACTATTAGGAGCCTTAAAATTTATTAGGTCTATTTTGAGCTATAAAATTGAATTATAGAGGTAACTTAATACTTAAATCAACTATAAAAGATTGAATTCAATGAAAATTTGGTGGCAACATTAAATCGAGACTTGGCATGCACATTAGGATTAAATAATAAAGATCATAAAAGATAGAACATTCCCTTATTTAATCATGGTTATTATTATGTAGAGGGTGTTTGTCTGGGTCTCCTAATAGATTTAAATAACTTCTAGCCACTTAGATGTCAGTTTAAATCTAATTATGGGTATTTTTATATAAAATCATGATTAACTATTCATCCCTAGAGGATTTCAATGGATATTCAGCTACCCAAAATTAAATTCAAATTTATTTTAGCATTTCCTCTGATATTAATGACCTTAATATAAATCAAGGTATCATTCAATTTAAATCTCAAGTGGATTCAACCCATTGAATTATTGAAACCAGTAGGTAGTAGGCTAATTAATGATTTATTGGGCTTGCCTTTCATATAAAATATTATCTCTTCAAATGAATAAGGGTTGGTTCATTGATAATCTAATAGGTTAGATTAGTTATATAGTGTATCAGAGTCTTCTTCCTCTTTCCTTGTGTATTTTTATGTTTTTAAGATATTTTTATTCTGTGCATGAGCTAAGTTTATTTAAAACTAAGTTCCATATTCACCTTGAGTGTAAGATGGATCCTATATGTTCTTGAATAATTTATTTTAATCTAAAATCTATATCCTTTGATATTCTTGGTCTACACATGTATATGGTGATCATGTTTCCTTCCTCGATATAGATAACATTATCTTTAGAATTTTTCACCATCTATGTCTTTTAGTTATGCTTCATTGGTCAAACAAAGTTTAGTTTTGACAAAAGATTTAGCCACTTAATAAAATCATAACTAATTTTTATATAGAGGGATATTATGAAAGTCATGGTTGATAACTTGGAGAATGTTGTTGATAAGGAAAAGGAATAAAAAAACTTGGGTAGATATTGTTGCTAAAACTGATAGCTCAAATAATGTTGGTATTAAGGAAAAGGTATCAAAAATATCTTAGGTAAATGTTTTTGATGATACTGAGAAAGCTTCAAGATATATTCTCAATTAAGTTGTGAAGTAAAATGAGGTCATTCTAAACATCCTAGATTCCATTATGGAGAATACCAAATCCTCCTTTGAGAATTATCTACTGGCATGATTCTATAGAGTTAGGCCTCAAATGGATGACTTCAGTGATTGGGTTACAAATAAATGGAAAGCAATGGGACATGTGGAGGTGGTATCCATGGTAAAAAACTATTTCCTAATCTCCTTTTCTTCTCTCAAACACTATGAAAAAACCAAGGAGGGAGGACCATGGTATATTGGTAAATATTTCCTATCACTTAGGAAATGGAAGATAGGATTAAACTTGTAATTTGACATGTTAACAAAGATCCCTATGTGGATTTCCCTACCTCAAATTCCATTAGAGTTATGGAAAGAGGAGTTAATTCTCAGAATTGGATGAGACATTAGGAAAATAATTTCAATTGATCCTACCAAAAGCTCTAAAATAAGATTAATCGAAGCTAGAATCAATGCTTATTTTTAGTTAAACAATCCTATCCTCAAAAACATCTTTCTAAAGTCCAAATTTGGAAATTAGACCCAAAATATTGTCTATGAAAAATAAAATCTCATTTATAAAGAGTGCAATGTTATGGGGCATAAAGGAGGGTGTTGCCCAAAAAATTGAATAATTATGTGACATCAAACAAGAAAAATAGAACTATGAAATAAAGAGACAAAACAATATTGTATAATTATTTACCTAATTCAAAGGAAAAAATATAAAAGGTGGAAACAGGAAACAAAAAAGCTTGAATATGTTCCCTTATGGTTAATAGGTCCACTTTCTCAACTATAAAGGATTGTAATCTAGAATATTTGGGTATTAATCTAAAAACCCAAGGACCCTCTACCTCAGTAAGGATTTTAGGTGAAGCCTCTCCCCTTGAGAATGAGTTTGCCACAAAGTGATTAGATCCCTTATCTTTATCTTTTTTTTAAGATAAATTTGAGGTAATCCTTAAAGATTCCCCCTGGAGAATATGGATGAATATTGATAAGGTCATTACTTCTAATTAGGATTTCCCCATGGTTAGATCCTCTCGAGAAACATGTCTTCCCCACATAAGGTTCAAAAAAACTCATTAGGAACCCCCATCCATGGAGAGGAGAATGGGATTTAGGTCAAAAATTTGAAAAAATAAAAGGTGTTTATCCCTACATCATCCAAGATAGGAAGAAATTCCATAGAAGGATAAGGGAATAGCCTTGGAAAATTCAAAAGGATCTCATCTAGGATCCTTAGATAGACCAAACTCTTATAACTTAATGATTTCTTGTATTACTTTATGGAATCTTTCCAGGATCTCCACATTAGTTGAGATTCATTGGGTTCTAAGGTTTTGTAATTATGACAAAATTTCTCTTTTTTCTAACATGTCCTCTCATATTATGAAAGTTATTTATGGTGGTTGGTCACATGAATTTGAAAAATATCCACTGGATCAATCCAAAGTTTATAGTAATATACATTAGAGAATTTATTATGAGTTCTTTATAATTAATATTTTGAATATTGAGTCATTCGCTCATTTTGAAAAAATTGGTGAGAGGCACATTCAATGGTCTCACTATGTGGAAGGGATTTTTTTAATGGGTTAGAGATAATTTATGTATTTTTAGAATCATAAAAGGTGCAAAGAATAGTGATAGGTCTTTCTTCCCCATTGGAATAATGGATAAGGTGTTGATCAACTCATGTTACAAGATCATGAAAAGGCATAGTGGCATGATCCCAATCAATGAACAAATAAATGAGACCTTAATTCTATACATCCCTGACAAGATTATTGATGAAGCTAAGGCTAATTAAAACAACTCACTTATAGGGAAATTTTGCGGTGGATGGCATGACATGAAAGATGTTATAATATGGATTAAAATAAAATGGATAGAAGTTGGAACTATTAACACTATGGCTATGGCTAACTGGTTCATGCTATTCTCCTTCAATAACTACGATAATTGCTAGAAAAATTAAATGAAGGTCCCTACTTCATGTGAAAATTAGTTTTCATACTTCAATAATGGAAGCTTAATTGGTCCCCCTCAAACATCAAAATGGACAATATCCCTTTGTTGATGTAAATTGTTGGATTCCCTCCTTCATTTTAGGATGATAAAATCCTTCAAAGCATTATATAAGTCATTGGCACATTGGCCTCTATAGACCTAATGACCAGTACCAAGAAAAGAATGACATATGTGAGAATGTGTATCCTTATCAAAAAGGACAAAAGGCTTCCTACCTTGATCTAACTTAGGCCTTCTATTAAATTTGAGAATAAATATATTCAATTCAATAAATAAAAAAATATTTATAAATGTTATAGGCTATTAGGTCAACTCTAGATATTCTTGCACTAAGATATAATAAATTACAAAGAATGATAATAGAAAAGTTGGTCACTCATTAGACTTTTGCCAATAAAAAATGAATTTCTGGGAAATATCTCTCAGCTATTATCCCAATAATCTCTTATATGTGACTTTTATGATGAAATATTAAGCCTCACTCTGAAGTACCTTTTGGATAATATCGATGATCCAAATTTTTAGCTTTTACTCCTTGATTTAAACCATTTATGGTTATTACAGTAGCTAACTTGGCATGTCATTGTTTGGATTTATTTTATGACTTCTATTAGTTGGAATCTAGAAATATCTTTCTTGTTTTATGGATGTATTCATTTATCCTCACATTCTTTTTATCTCTATTTATGGCCCTCCTATTTCTTTTTGAGGTGACCTGAACCTTCAGATGTGTTTGGGAATGGCTCCCATAGAAGTCAAAGTGGGTTTTCTATTTTATTTATTTTTATATTGTTTATACATCTACGAGACCCTCATGGACCTCCTCTACTACTAACCCTTTTGGATGGGTACTCTTTATTGTATGAGTCTATTATTTCCAACTAGACAAGATCATAATCCCCCTTTTGGTTTCTTGTTGTAGGACCATTTTAATTCCTAGCCAAGCTTTGGCTCTTACGAGATCTAGATGTGTTTAGGGATTTTATACATATAAGTTATGAAGTTTGGGGTTATATTAATCTATAATAATTTTTATATAGAGAAGGTTCATCTTCCCTTTTATCCCTACCCTCTTTTTGTTTTCATATTTGTATACTATTGTTAGATTAGTTTTAAAAGTATTTTGATTTTTAATTAGTTTTTAAGGTCTTATCTATATTTCATGATATTTATCTTACTTGTATTAATAGATTAATTATTTAATTTATTTTAATAATGATGATTAATATTCAGTCATGGGTTTATTATAAAATATGAGTGAGCTGGCCCATTATTAGTTTAAACTTCCTTTCATATGACTGTTAATGAGTAAAGGCCCCTTGATTAGGAAAAAAAATACAATGGATAATTGATTGAGATTAGTATTCCATAACTTGGTATATATAAACATTTTGGAAGTTTCATCAAATCACTTCCTTTTAGGATAGGTTGGGCAAGTCTTCACCTAGCTTGCATGCTAGCATGTGCCAAAATGCTCACCAATAGAAATGTTACTTTAAGGAGGGTATTTTACAAAATTTAGAAACCTTAACTATATTGAGAAGATATAGGTTTTAAAAATAATAAAATATTATAATAACCATGAGGTTAAAATCCATTAAGGGTGACTTTGAACTATTACACCTCATAGAACATAGGAGTGGTAGAACTTAAAAAGGAAAATCTAGGACCAAAAAACTTACATAGATACTACTTAAAATACTATTATTAATCCTTTAATTAACCATTTCACTCCACCTTAATACCCACAAATAGAAACTAATATTTCTTGTCTTGGTGGAGTTGGGTGCCTTGTGAACATTTTAGGGCTAGCCCATGCCTTGCCAAAGAATCTAGATAAATTCTTCCTAGAATACATAACTAATAGGATTCAAACTATAAAATAACATATTAAAGCATTAAAATATGACATTATCTAGAATAAAATAAAATATGAGGATTTGGGTTTCATTATTCCTTAGGAGAGTTTGCATACTTGTGATACCTTAGATTGCTAAATAGATCTATTACCTCATAGAATGACCTAGAAATAATGCTTTTCAATAATTTTAGATTACTTGTTGATCTAGATATCATATATCATTAATTTTTTGATCTTATATGGAATAAAATGATCTAATTAATTTTTTTAATACACATTTCCAAAATCTATATTAGAGGTTGAAAGACCCCTACATGTAAACAAAATTGGTAGCCATACAGATCTATCTGAGGGCCTTGGACTCAATGACATCCATGTTTCTTATTGTGAATCTAACAAAAATTATATAATTATCCATGTCCTACAATGAAGGTATCAAAATTAAATAATGTATGGTGCCATAAGGTTATGAAGTGTGGCATTTACCTTTATTGGGCCAATCAGGTGCTTATACCAAATTCTAATTATTAACCAAGATCTTACATAAAACAATCCTTTACAAAAACAAATCTTAGGATCCATGTGTTTAATACCAAATACAATATATAATCCATTTCCATTGAAGCATATTCATAATAATGAACCTTATGTGCCCCTAACCATGTGTTGTCACAACCTATAAGCCAATAGCATGTCCTTGTTGCATACAATACTACTATAATGCCTAGTTTGAGTAACTATGTTTCTCCTAATAATAATAATCAATTGTGTATCCATATGTTTATAAATTATAATACATCAGTGGTTAACCCACTACTCCAAGTAAGAAGTAACCAAAATCCCATTATGAACCCATTAATAGCTAATTTTTAGTAATTGGTCCATAGATTGACCAATGATATGGTTAAATTGAAAATGAAAGTGCCTCAAAACACCAATAAAACTATAAAAAATTCACCCCAAAATAGAAACTACAATTTCTAAAGGACTAATAGGTAGTGAAACACTAGGCCTAATAATGGAAATGTGCCTAGTCCCTTTGACAACACTAACTAGAATAGTAATAGTGCCTCAAACTCAATCAACATGGTAGACCTAGCCTTACCCACTTGATTTAGATTGTAAAATATAACATATCATGTTGAAATATATTATGTTTAGTTTTCCTTGACCTTAAACATATTCCAAAAGGAGATGGATAATCTCAAATAGTCCCTATACCAAACAATGGTAAACTAGGCCCAAGTGGAGATAACATGGGCATTGCCATGGTCTTAGATATCTATGAGTTTCATTTTGAGAGTGATAATGAGTCTAAAGACAACTTATGAGGTCCATGCTTTTAAACAATTCCATAGGGGAATAAATATTAGTTGGGAAGTATGTTACAAAGACTTTTGACTACTTCTACTCCTCTAAACAACATTTTGTTTCCAGTTGATGAAAACTCAATTAATAACCCTTCCTCACCTAAATATCCTTCCACCTCCTATCATCTCAGGAACAATGTTACTCCTCTCTAAGTTGATAATCCAATAGAACCAAACAAAATAGGGTAAAATATTGTTCAAGATTTGAAGAAAACTAAGGCCAACAAAATAATGTTTGAGTTGATTTAGATGTCTAACCAAAAGGACTTATTGCTAAAATAATTGTCTACTCATAGGAATAAAGGAACTAATGACATAATTTATGATCATTTTGTTATGTATAAGGAAAAATCTAAAACTCCTCATTTTTTTCTAACTATTATAATTTTTGGTCAAACATTATATAATTTTACGGTGGATTTAGGTGCTTCATAGAATGTTATACCTTATGCCATTTTTTTAAAATTGGTATTAACACCTTATAAATAAAATATAAAGGTGGTTCAACTGGAAAATTCATAGTTCAAAGTGGTTAGCAATCTCAACCACATTCAAATATAGGTGGCTTATGATCCTAGGTTTTGACAGCTTATTGATATTCAAGTATTTGATTTTCCTAAGGCATATGGGATGTTTTTAAACTAATATTGGTCCAAGATACTCAATGGATACATGTAAATTTATTTTTCCCACATGTATATCATATGGTGAGACATGCCCAATTAGATTAGGATTTAAAGAGAGCTAAAGATGGCTCAATGATGATATAGTATAACAAAATGAATGAAATCTTGTATGAATAATATGAGCTATGGGTCTATGAACATGAGAAATTAGTGAAATATTATGAGATATTATCCATTAACATGTTGACTATACAAGAAGAACTTGAATCTAAAGAGTTAAATCAACTAGATGAGGAGGATATCTTCTATGCACCTAATATACCTTCATTCCATAATATTGTAATAGTGTGGGAGAATGTGAAATAATATAATCCATGTAAATATCAAGGATTAATAAACTTTTTGAATGAGTAAAATAACCCTTATGCACAACCCCATACCTAATTCTACCATTTAAGACCTAACCAAAAGGTTGATTTCAATATATAAACAATGTGAATTCCCACTAGGTGTTGAGAAAACTAATGAAGAGGTTAATATTTTAGCAACACCCAACTTTTAGAGTTTATTTTATACAATTGAAAATCACTTGTGGACCATGAAATTTGATGGATCCAAATCAAAGAGTAAGTGTGGTATTGGGATATATCTTATCAACACAATAATAAGGTCATACTTGTCAACCTTTCACTTATAGTTTTCCTAAATGAATAATGTGGCTAAATATGAGGCACTAGTTCATGATCTCTAGTTTGCACTAGGGAAGAAGTGACAAACTTAAAAGTCCTTGGAGACTCTAAACTAGTCATAAAACAAGTAAGAATCCACTATGATTATAATGAAAAGCATATTTTTGTATACCATGATAGAGTGTGGAATTTGATAGAGTACATCAATGCATTCATCATCCAGACATTACCATGAAGGAAAAATTATGTGGTGGGTGCATTGGCAATGGTTTTGAGTACCCTGAAACCCATTGTTAACTCTAGATTGAGGATATTTTTAGTAGATTTGTTCTCTACTCCTTCTATTCCATAAAACATTATAAAATTCAAAGTCTTAAATGATGAACAACACATCACTAACTTCATCACCAACACTAGAATATTTGAGTCCTAGATCATTTATGAAGATGATCGAGAGAAATTCAAATTAGACAAAGGAGGGGTTAGAGGAGGGGTCATCAACTTGAAAACCAATAACATACTGAAAGGTATGTTAACATTAAAAAGGTTGTTCAACATGAGTTATCATGGTAAAAATACAAATTATCCCCTACAAAATTTATTCCCCATAAGCATTGTAATGTAGGAAATATAGGTGAATCTAAACATGTGCTTTTAGGCACAACTTGTACTAGAAAAGAGAATCAAGAACTCATGCAAGCTTTGAAATACTCTATAAATAATATTACATGGAAGTATGATTATTTTAATGTTTCCAATACCTTCATCCTCACTCATACCATTCCTCTAAATCTAGGTGTAAAATCATTTTGACAAAGGCAAAGTTTAGTCAACCCACTACTAGAGCCTTTGATACTCAAGGAGGTGCAAAAACTTCTATCAGCAAGGATAATTTATCCTACTATGCACTCCACATGGGTGGATGATATGGTTCCAATTATAAATAATGGATAGATATGGATTTGTGTGGACTTTAATAACCTAAACAAATATTTAGAGAAAGATAAATACCTTATACCTTCACTAGTTAAAGTCTTACATATAGTGAATGACTCTCAAATGATGTCATTTCTTGACAAATATTTAGGCTACAATCAGGTAATAGTTAACCATGAATACATGATAAAGACATTATTTATAACTAAATGGGGTATATTAAAATATAAAAGGATGTAATTTAGCCTAATCAATGAGGGTTTATATGAACTTAATTTTTTCATGGTGTGATATTCTTGACATGATAGATCTGATGATGATGTAATAACCTAATAATGATCAAATGGTAACTCTCCAAAACTCTCTCCTATTTTGATTACCCCTCTCTCAAGTCTCCCAAACCCCTTTGTTTTGGCCTTTAGAACTCCCCTTACCATATTTAAAAAAATATATCATTGGTAATAAAACTACACTTTAGATGATGCAACCACCTTATAAGGTTATAAAACTATTGCCTTGGTGACATGTTCATCATGGTGTTTATGGAAGCCACCATAGTGATTCCATACTAATAGGGTGGTTCTGTAATATGTAATTTTAGTTTCATCCCCTAAAGTGATGATTACATAACCTCCCCTACAAATAGGGGTAGTTTTATCATCACTATTTCATCTTCTAAATTTAATTTTCATGATTCATTCTTTGATGTGTTTTGCATGATTATTATCTCATTTATTTATTTATCCATCCTAATTTCACCTCTAATCAGGCCTATATCACTCCCTCATATATTTTAAATCACTTTTAGTTCCACCGAAGTTTAACTCCCAATTTAACTCGGTTAAACTCCTTCATGCAAGCTCCATTGCTCCTCTAGAAGTAATATAATTTTGTCTTGCATTTATATCCAAAAATTTGAATTTTAAGCTTAATAATTTTTTATTTTTTATGGCCATAACCTACTATAATTTATCTAGAGTTTTTATTTTATTTATTTCATGTTTAACTACACAATTATAGATAAGGAGATCTATTATTTTTATAACCCAATCTTTACAAACAGTGACTTCAACTAGTCACATTCATTTGTTCCTTGTTTGGAGACTTGTCTCTTTTATTGTTCTCCCATTTATGATATTCATATATTCATCCTATTTTTTTGAGAGTTCATAACATATTTATTTGAGTAAAAGGAGACAACATACTAAGGACCACAATGCAAGAAATCTCTTGCTTTCAGCTGGTCTACATCAGGACCAAGTTAGAAGTTATGATCTTATATTTAATTTTTTTATTTAATTATATTATATTATATTAATATTAATTATTGTTTTCAATTAAATATTTTTTTTTTAAAAAAAATCAAATTTGATAGGAGAAATAATTCCCTTCATTTTCTTGTCTTTGCTACAAAAAGGCAATAGATAGATTCTTGATTTGTTTGCATCTCTCTCCATAGATTTATTTTCATTATCATAAAATCCTAAAATAAAACTTAAGTAATATTTTAAGAAATATTTAATACACTTTCATCCAACATATTAATTAGTTTTTTAGATTCAAAACAAAATCCATTGATCTCAAAATAATCAAATAACAAGCAATAAACCCTAGACAAACTCTAGTTAAACAAGAGGCTTTAATATTTATGATTTTAAAATTATTTTAGATTAATTTTAATTTTTTTATTATGATTATCAATATAAAAACCAAAATTTAAACTTTTTTCTTCTTTTCAAATAAATCATTTTAAATTTGCATGCAGTAGCTAGGAAAGCCGAAAAATTAGCTTAGTTTGTTGGTGTGAAAATAAATTATACAAGCATTAAAGTGTTAATGTTTTGGGATAAATTACTTATTTAATTATTTTCATATTTATAAATAATAATTCATATTATATCCATCTCCACAATCAATTAAAAAACTATAAAATCACTTTCACTTATATTGCATTTTGACAAAGTTAGGAAAATTCAACATCTTACACAATAGGGTATATGTTTTATTCTCTCTATGCATATATTGTAAAATAGTTGTAAAATCATAAAAAAGGTTTTTATTCCATTAATTTTAAGTTTTGTCATTTTTTAAATTTCAAAATTTAAATTTTTTAAAGAAATCATTTTGCTTCTAATTCAAAACTAAACAAAAATAACAAAAACATTGCAAAAATCCTTGTCCAACTATACAAGCCAAAATACGTAAACCTTAATTATTATAAAAAAAAAAAAATCCTTAAAAAATATATATTTTAAACTATGAATTTGACTCAAGAGAGGTGATTAGTATTGTGTTAGTCCAAAAATGCAAACAAATTGATAAAAACACACTAATTAACCAACATCTTTAGGCCTAGTTACTAGGGTGAGCTTAATAACAAAAAAAAATGAAAATAACAAATAAAAGGTAAAGAAAAAGAAGAATCCTTCACCTTCTTTGGATGCTCCAAATGATTTTTTTAGTGGCTTGCTCAGCTTGTGCTCATGAAGTCTTCATCAAAGGAGGCTTGGTTATCTCCTCTTTTCCTTGGCACCTTGTGGCTTTGGCTTGGATTGGTTCAATATTTTGGCATGATAAATTTGGCATGTGAGATCTCTTGGAATCAATTTAACATGGTAAATTTTCACAATTAAGCTTAAAAATTATGTTCATGGACTCTTTATTTATATATTTTCAAGAATGACTAGAATCAATCATGACCTTCCATCTCAAGATTGAGATGTGTGGTCATGAATTTATTAAATTATGTAGTTAAAATCCATAATTATCCTCATCATGAATTTTGAATAAGGTACATTAATGAGGCATGGTAGGTAATAAAGAGGCATGGGAGACCCATAATCTTGATATTTGTGGCATTTATGGCCTAGGGATGTCTTCCCAATAAATGAGATCACCTGATGATGAAGAAATTCAATATTCATTTATAGAAACAAGTTTTTAACAAGTTTCCATGTAATTATTAATTAGGCCTTGATTTGGATTAATTATCTCCTAAACATGATTAATCACTTTGTGCACAAATTACTCAAATTAATTAGAATACCTTATTATTGGTCCAAATTTGACTGGATTGGAATTAGAAGTCAATGTTAGATGCATTGGATCTGTTATCCCATTTAACATTTTTCCGACACCAAATAATAAAGAAACACATCTCTTACAAAAAATTTGATAAAAAAAAGAGAAATATAGAACACCCAAGTGTAAAATTGGCATTTTGACTCAAAATGATTTGATCAAAGTTAGCTAGCCCATAAATTGCATTGCCCCATTTAGTAATACCCTAGCCAAAATTAGCACTTGAATATGTCAATTTTAACTCATTTAATGTGCTTTAGTGTTTTTAGACCAAATTATACATTTTGGTAGGAATTGCTCAAAATCTTAGTTGGAGGTTATCGGTGGCCAAATTTAGGAGTCTACATTTTGCCCCTATTTGGGAAGGCATTGAAAGTCATAGGCAAAGCAATGTCTTCTAAAATAATGAGAGATGGCCTGTATGCAAAAAAGAAGATGATGGTTGAAAAACAAATCTTCAAATGGTTTTGGGAAGCATATGATGATTCCCCCTCAAGGGAGTGGTCATCACATTTATTGATGGGTAGTCCCTCAAAAAGAAATAAGAAGAAAGGTTTAATTAACCTGTGGTTAAGATTAATCCAAATAATAAAATGCTTGCATGAATTTATGTAATAAGGATGATAATTTTCCCAAAAGTGGCTATAATAAATAATGAAATTCAAAATAATGATTTTCCCATTGCCAGTTATAATCATTATGTAGACCTGGATTGGATAAAAATGATGGTTCCCCTATTAGGAATGATTAGCAAGCATAACTCAAGGATATAACCTAGAATATAGATTAAAAATGAGTGGGTGTAAAGTGATGAAAGAGATGGATAGAGGAATAAGATTGATCATTATAAATGATTCATTGCTACCTACAAATGAGGAGATGTTTTCCCTTATTAACAATGATACAATTAGAATGGTTAATGGGTTAATTTGATTAAGGGTGGGATAGAAGGATTTGTGAAGGTGCCAAGGAAAAACTTATATAGCTCCATTGATTATAGACCTTCCTGAAGCTAATTTTTTTTGTAGCATGTGATGGTAGGCTTCATGATAGAACACCATGAAGACTTAGCCAAAATATTCATAAAGACTTACTCTCAATCCAATAAACACTCAAAAATAATGCACCAATGATAAAAACTATGATGACAATGTTTACATATGAATATGGATAGAATCAAGAATAATGTGCTTGAGGAATCACCCATGAATGCATATGGACTGAGTTAAGGAAACAATGCTAAAATCAAATAAATAGGCAAGTGAATAAATAAATAAACAACTTGAAATAAATAAACAAACAAAAATCTTGAAAACAAAATCAAAAGAAAACATCTTAAAAATGACTTTGCCCTAATAGGGTGGATCGAGGATAACTAACTAGGATTATATATGATAATTTTTTTTGGAGTTTTTGAAATTTTATGAATGTTTTTATGAATTTTTTAGGTTTCTTAACTAATTAGAGAATGATAAGATGCCTACTCACAAAATGGTGAGAGCATTTGTCTTAGCTTACTCACAAAATAGAGAGAACGTATGGAAAGAGGGACTAAGGTGACCTCAACATGAATTGAGAATGACATAATTAGTCTTGAAATGATCTCAAGTCACAATAATTATATCCACATAAAAGGTGAGGAAAAACCAATTAGGTCCCAACAAGTTCTCAAATCTAGAAAATGGCTAGTCAAATGAAAATAGTAATGTCAAGGTGATGAGGCAATGCATGATAAACAAGTGTTACCCCTAGTTTGTGCATAGGTTATTATAAATAGGATAAAATAGAATAGGTCAATGATACTAATTTTCCCATAGATAGTTATTTTTATTAGCAAGACTGGTGAAACACTGATTTGCCCATAGGCAATTATAATCAGGCTCACATAAACAAGCTTGATACAAGATGGAAAATAAAATATATCTTGCCAGATCAACCATCACACTAATTTCATAGAATATCATTTAAACATATACTTAATTGATTATTGAAACTTTATTATAATCCTCTCATAAAAAGTGTGGGAAGAACCAAAAGAACCAAGATCAAAACAAGATTGGGTAGGATGACTAAAAATAGGCTTTGGTCTAGATAGGAATGGAATGATAGGATGGCACAGTCTTACTAAGGATAATGATGGTTTGATAAATTGGATAAAATGGTAAGAGGGTATCTCCCAAGTGAGAAGGTGATTAGCTAGGATATGCGATAATGGTAAAAGGATATGTAACAATGGCAATGGCATGGCAATGAAATGGTATGGTAAATGAAATGGTATGATACATGTTTTTGTCCTAGATGTGGTTTTTTATTCTATTTTTCCTAATGATGTGGAGATGCATGTCCTAATAAATAAATGATATAAACAAAATACTAGATCATGTTAATTGCTAGCCCACACCTTGTCTGAATCACTACTCTGTTGATAATTATCTATAGATTTGGTTACTGAGAATGATTTTGTGATCTTCATTGGTCATTGATTCTGATTCCTTCAAACATTGATACAAGGTATCTTTGTAGCCTCTATAAAGGAAAGTTTGGCCAAGGATGGTGGAATGTATAATGGTGAGGAAACAAATGAAGATCAAGACTTTTAGTCACATGTAATGTTGTTCATACTAGATTCAACATAATTTTGGTTATGGTGGGGTCAAAGACTTGTTCTCTCGATAGGACCATCAAATTTTTCTATTATTTGGGCCTGAGAGTAGCTACCATCTGATTAGGCTATAGATAGGAAGCTATTTTGATTTGATCTTTAATTTTGTCTTCATCAAGTAGTGAATAAATTTTATGCTTAGCTATTAGTACCTTGATGAGGTTTACACAAATGAATTTATCTTGATTGTCCCATAGAACCTTCAAAAAGGTTTCACTAAGAAATGTTGACTTTTGACATTGATTTTCTTCTAGCACTTCTAAAAAAGTTTCACTAAAAGATGTTGAGTTTTGTCTTCTAGCACTTGCAAATTTTAGACCAATAACAAGGCATTATGATCAATTTGAGTAATTTATACACAAAGTGATTAATCATGCTTAATATATAATTAATCCAAATCAAGGCCTAATTAATAATTCTATGGAAACATGTTGAAAACTTGTTTTAGAAATGAATATTGAACATTTACATCATCAAGTGACCTCATTTCTTGTGAAGACATCCCTAGGCCATAAATGCTACAAATATTAGGATTATGGGTCTCCCATGCCTATTTATTACCTCTCATGACTCATTAATTTCCCTTCTTTGAAATTCATGATGAGGATAATTATGGATTTTAATTACATAATTCAATTAATCCATGACCACACATCCCAATCTTGAGATGGATGGTCATGGTTGATTCTAGTCAGTCTTGAAAATATATAAATATAAAGGCCATGAACATCATTTTAAAGGTTAATTGTGCAAATTTAACATGTAAAATTTATTCCAAGAGCTCTCACATGCCAAAATATTGAGCCAAGCCAAACCAAAGCCACAAGGTACCAATGAGAAGAGGAGATAGCCAAGCCTTCTTTGATGAAGAATTAATGATCATAAGTTGAGCATGCCACTACAAAAATAATTTGGATCATCCAAGGAAGGTGAATTATTCTTGTTTTTATTTACCTTTTAGTTGTTATTTTCATTTGTTTTTGTTATTAAGCTCACCCTAGTAACTAGGCCTAGAGATGTATGCTAATTAGTGTGTTTTTATCAATTTGTTTGCATTTTTGAACTAACACAATACTAATAAGCTATACTTATTAAAATTACTATTCAAATAATATCATTGGATGATCTTCATGAGATCACAATCCACAAACTTTTTTGTGTTTCATAGTTTTGATTCTTTTTTTGTTATTTTTGCTTTGAGTAAAAATAACAAATAAATAAGTCATAAATTTTTATTTAATTAATATTTTTATCTAAATTTTTTTATTAATATATTTAAATATGTCATTGATATTCTCTAAAAATTTCAAAAAAAAATTGTTTATATTTTAAAAGTTATAGCTATTTTAGTGACTGTCACTTTCTATTTTGTATTTTTATGTTAAAAATGGTTAGAACAGAGTTTATAACTTTTCATTTACTTTTTGGACATAAAATTTTTTATATACATGAAACCTAGAGCTATTTACAACTTATAAAAAAAATTTGATAAAATGATCGATATTTTAAAAGTTATATTAAAAATATTAACTATAGGTTTTTATATTTTATGTGTAAGTTTTTGTGTATTATGTGTTATATTTTATTTTAAGCCTTTTAATTTGTTGTTTTTAGGTGTTCATATATTTAACATTATTTTTTTAATATTTTATTTATATTTATTCTAATATTTTATAACCTAACACATTTGCTTTTGGGTTGATGCCTTAAGGCTAAACAGGTAACTAGCGTATTTGGAATTTGTTAAAACATGCTATTAAGACATCTTTGGCATGCTTTTAAAATAAATTAGGAATATTGTTTTTGGTGCTTAATAAAACATTTAAGTGATAAATTTAATGTTTTTATAATTTAGGCTTTAAAATTTACAATGTAATACCAAGGGGTCAAAATAACACCACCTCATCTTTCATTTGAGTTTTAAAATTAAACACACTTGTCAATTCTTGTTTTCAATAGTTGTTTAATTAAAGTTTGTTTGGCAAAGAGAAAGTTTATTCATATATGTTATTCCATTTTTACCCTTTAGGGAACCCTTTTAATAAAAATCACCATCCTTATTTCAAAATCCTAGTCCAAGGTTTAGAAATAAGGTCGTCTAAAGTACTCCCCAAAAACTCATCATAGTTTGGGTGACCTTGAAAATGACCCTCAAGTATTTATTTTTATGTCTTTCGTTTCATTGCATCTTGGATTATGAGGGGGATGTAATTTCCTCCCATGATTTATATAGGGAATCTTTTACCTAGGGTTTCATCTCCTAACATTGACTTCATCTACTCCTTCTGAGTTGCACATGGGACGTATTTGCATTTAGACATCGCACTACACTAAGCAAACAATAGGATGTAATGGTTTTAAAAAAGACTAGACCTTTTTACATCTATCTAATGTTGTGGACACCTAATTTTCATGCTTTTATTTTTATTTTTTTGATATGAATATCATTATGTAATTAATTCCACTAGAAACATTTGAAAGCTTGATAGTTTAGTCAACCCCACATTGCCATACCCTTGCTAGGATTTAGACGATTATAATTAGATTATTTTGGTCATTTTTTCTTGGTATGTTTTGAGACTAAATGGTCTTTATTTTTTCATAAATATATGGAAAAATAATTTTTTTATATGTCATTCTTTTGTCTAAAGAGGTATTATGTTGGTTGTTTTACACTACACTTGTGCCTTGAAATTTTTTCTAAGCTTATATATGTTTGTGTCAATTTGAGTTGTAGAGGGTAGTTATATGCTGCCAAAATCATATCAAACCATTTTTCCTTTTGAGTATTTGAAACATAGCATAGATCACATCATTCGATCATGCTTATACCATTAGGCTATTCAATTTATTTCAAGACTAGTTTACCTTGTATAAAAAACTATTTTGTTTCAAACCATGTCATGTATATCATTTGGACCTTTGTCTTGTGCCATCATGCTATCCAATCTTGTCTATCTTGTTTGGTCAAATCTTAGTTTTTAATGTTGAGTTTTCAATTAAACTTGTCAAGTTTGGATTCAAATATTGATTGATTTTTGTTTAGGCTGTTAGGGTGTGGAGCTAAAAGCTTCACCAAGGAGCATACTTTAACAGGTTCGGGTCTACACAGACACTGGCGTCGGTTAGGAGCGACTGACGTCGGTCAGGTGCAGTTGCAGAGGTGCCGACGTCGGCAGTGGGTCGACCGATGGTGGTCACAGGCAAGCAGCAAAAATTGACGTCGGTTACCTATGCATCCAGAAAGCTATTTTCGAGGACAGAAGCGAGTGTTTGCATGATGAGTTTGAGTTGTAGTCTTAAGCTCGCGTCTCTATTATTAGCAATATTATTTTTAGAGCCCTTGTTCAAGTGGCTTAACTATTTGTTGTAAGTGCATGCTCAAGTCTCCTAATTCTATATGTAGAATTAGATCTTCTGAGCTTATTGTAGTTTGTGTGAATTATTGTAGAATTGGTATGTTGAAGAATAGTACAGAATTGAATCAATCTAGGTTTTGTTGAAGTTGATTATTCTTGAGAGAGAGAGCTCTTGAGGAATAGAGATCTAGTGAGAGATCTATACATTTAGGAGAGGTGTGGAAGAAAGAAGTTTCTACAATTGTATTCCTTTTGTAAAGAGTTTGTTAATACAAGTTTTCAGGGTGGTTTCTTGTATCTCGTGTTCTTGCTGTTTATCATTCTAGTTACTTATCTATCTGATTTAATTCTACGTTTATTGCTTTCACAAGTGTAATCTATTGTTGGTTGATCCCAAACAAGTGGTATCAGAGCCTTGGTTGTAGGTTCAAGAGCTGATACCAACAAGTGGTATCAGAGCTCAGGTTCACTAACAGGTGGTTCAGATCTGTATAGTGCGTATTGATTACAGGTTCTCACAGGGGTTTTTGTAGGGATTTATGTTTGAGTGGGAGAAGCAATGGCAGATGAAAGTAAATTGAGAATGGAAAAGTTCAATGGCAAAAATTACCAACATTAGAGAATGCAGATAGAGGATTATCTGTATCAGAAAGATCTCTACTTACCATTAGGTGGGGTTGCAAAGAAGCCCAAAGACATGGAGGATGAAGAATGGGAAGTTCTTAACAAAAAGGCTATGGGTTCTATAAGATTGAGTCTAGCATCCACTGTGATATCTAATTTATCACAGGCAAAGTCTACGGTAGAGTTGATGACTACGTTAGCAAATTTGTATGAAAAACCCTCAGCTTCTAATAAGGTATATCTTATGAAGCAATTATTTAATTTGCATATGAATGAAGGTGGATCTGTTTCTACTCATCTGAATGATTTCAATGGAATTGTGAATCAATTAAGTTCAGTCAATATAGTGTTTGATAATGAAATAAAAGCTCTTTTAATATTATGTTATTTCCCTGAAAGTTGGCATGGCTTAGTAATGGCAAGTTTTTGAAAGTAGAGGATGTGGTTAGTGTTATTTTGAATGAAGAAATTTGCAGGAAAAGCACATAAGAGACATCTGGGAATGCTTTAAGTTTTGAGAGCAGGGGGAGGCAGAAAGAGAAGAGCAAGAAAGGCAGATCAAGATCCAAATCTAAGGGGAAAGGCAGATCTAAATCCAAAAATGGCAGAAGGCCACAATGCTGGAATTGTGGAAAGATGGGGCACATAAGTAGAGATTGTTGGTCAAAGCCTAAGGAGGACAATCAGCATGAAGGAAAAGAAGAAGCCAAGGTTGCAGTTATTGCACAAGATGCTTTAATTTTCTCTCTGCATAATAATATAGAATCTTGGGTGTTAGATTCTGGTGCATCTTTTCATGCTACCCCTAACAGGGAATATTTTAGTGACTATATCCATGGAGATTTTGGAATAGTGTATCTAGGGGATGATGAGCCCTGTAAAATAATTGGCAAAGGTAAAGTGCAGCTGAAGATGCAAAATAGCAACACATGGGTGTTGAGAGATGTGATGCATGTTCCTAGCTTGAAGAGAAATTTGATTTCTACAAGAAAGTTAGGGGATGAGGGTTGTACAGTAACTCTCACAGCAGAATCTTGGAAGGTGATCAAGGGTGCACTTGTTATGGCCAAAGGTAAGAGAGAAGGTACTCTCTATTTGTGTAATTGTGTTACTAACAAATCTCCTTCTGTGTTATCTACTTCAGATGTGGATGTTAAATTGTGGCACTCAAGGCTTGGCCACATGAGTGAGAAGGGGATGTCAATTCTTAAGTCCAAAGGTATGCTTTTAGATTTAAAAGGCATAGATCTAGAGTTTTGTGAGCACTGTGTATTTGGAAAATAGAAAAGGGTTAGTTTTCTCAAGACTGGGTCTACTAAGAAGAGGCATAAGTTGTAGCTTGTTCACACAGACATGTGGGGACCAGCTCAGGTTGCTTTCATTGGAGGATCACAATATTATGTATCTTTCATAGATGATGCTACAAGGAAGGTATGGATCTATTGTATTAGAAGAAAATCTGATGTATTTGAGACTTTTAAGATTTGGAAAGCTATGGTTGAGAATGAAATAGGTAAAAGATTGAAGTGCCTGAGATCTGACAATGGCGGTGAGTTTTGCAGTTATAAGTTCAGAGATTATTTTTATATGCATGGAATTCATAGGCAAAGGATGGTTTCAAGGACACCTCAGCAGAATGGAATTGTTGAAAGGATGAATAGGACAATAATGGAGCGTGTAAGATGTATGAGATTGCATGCCAGTTTGCCCTTACAGTTTTGAGCACAAGCTGTTGACACTGCAGTATACCTGATTAACAGAGGACCCTCTATAGCTTTGGATGGTGGTATTCTAGAAGAGGCATGGATAGGTAAAAAGGTAGATCTCTCATATCTCAAAGTTTTTGGTTGTGAAGCCTTTGTGCATATAGATAAAGAAAATAGAAAGAATCTTGATGCTAAGTCTATGAGGTGCACGTTTATTGGCTATGGCTCAGATGATTTTGGTTATAGATTGTGGAATCTAGAAACTAACAAGGTAATCAAGAGCCATGATGTTGTTTTCAACGAAAGAGTGATGTATTGTGATCAGCTAAGGAAGCTGAATCAATCTGAGCAGAGCAATGGTGAATTGGACGAGGTGAAAGTCCAATATGAGCTCACAAGAAAAAGAAATAATCACTTGCAGGAAAACACAGAGACCAACATCGGCAGGGTAGGAACCGGCGTCGGTAGTACAGAAACTGGCATCGGTCGTATAGAGATCAACGTCAGCAGGACAGGCACCGAGGTCGGTCAGGCAGAACTGACGTCGGCTAGTAACAGGTCTGGAGGTGATCGAGGTCGATCACTGTCAGAGAATTTGGGTGGATAGCGTGTTGTGAACGAGTCTCAGACACCCATCAGGAGGTCAGAAAGGGTGAGTAAGCCTCCAATTAGATATTCTCCTTCTTTATTTTATCTATTGTTAACTGATGGTGGAGAACTAGAGAGTTTTGAAGAAGTAATACATGTGGAGTCCAAGAGTCAGTGGGAGCATGGCATGGTTGAGGAGTTGGAGTCCTTAAGAGAGAACCAAACATGGGATTTGGTTGAATTACCAGCAGGTAAGAGAACACTCAAGAACAGATGGACCTACAGGTTGAAAGAAGGTGAGAATGGACAGATGAGATATAAGGCCAGATTGGTGGTAAAAGGATTTACACAAAAGCCAGGTATTGACTTTGGTGAGATTTTTTCTCCTGTTGTTAAAATGACATCTATAAGGGTTGTATTGTCTTTGGTTGCTTTTGAGGATTTGCATCTTGAGCAGCTAGATGTTAAGACAGCATTTCTTCATGGAGATTTGGATGAGGAAATATATATGGAACAGCCAGAAGGATTCGAGGTCAAAGGTAAGGAGAAGTTTGTGTGCAGATTGAAGAAAAGCTTGTATGGCCTCAAGCAAGTTCCTAGGCAATGGTATTTAAAATTTGATAGGTTTATGACTGAGCATGGCTATAGTAGGTGTCAATCTGACCATTGCGTGTATTTCAAGAGATTTGATAATGGTAGATATATTATTCTACTGTTGTATGTAGATGATATGTTGGTTGCAGGATCTCACATGTAGGATATCTCTGAGCTTAAAGTGAAATTAGCTCAAATGTTTGCTATGAAGGATTTGGGAGCAGCAAAGAAAATCCTTGGCATGAGCATTAAGAGAGACAGGAAAAATCACAGGTTGATATTGTCTCAAGAAGATTATGTGGACAAGGTGTTGAAATGGTTTAATATGCAGGATGCTAAACCAGTAAGCACACCTTTGGCTGGACATTTTAAGTTGAGTAAAGAACAATGTCCTAATTCATATGATGAGGTAGAGTACATGAGTAAGGTTCCATATTCTTCCGCAGTAGGGAGTTTGATGTATGTAATGGTGTGTACTAGACCGGATATTGCCCAAGCAGTGGGAGTGGTAAGTAAGTATATGGCCAATCCAGGTAAAGAACATTGGAAAGTAGTTCAGTGGATCCTTAGATATTTGAGAGGAACCAGGAGTAAGCAATTGTGCTATGGAGGTTCAGATACTTCTCTACATGGTTATGTAGTCAGATATGGTAGGTGATTTGGATGGTAGGAGGAGCACTACAGGTTATGTTTTCACTGTAGGTGGAATGGCAGTTAGCTGGATATCTAAGTTGCAGAAGGTTGTTGCCTTGTCAACTATAGAAGCAGAGTATATTGCAGCCACAGAGGCTAGCAAAGAGATGATATAGATGACATGGTTCATGGATGAGCTTGGTAGGGAGCATGAGAGTTTTAGATTGTATAGTGACAGTCAGAGTGCAATCCATTTGGCTAAGAACTCAGCCTTTCATTCAAGAACAAAGCACATACAGCTAAGGTATCACTTCATACAACAGGTATTGGAAGATGGTGAGTTGAAGCTAGAGAAGATCCATACAGATAGGAATCTTGCTGATATGTTAACCAAGCCGATTACAAAGAAGAAGTTGAATCTTCATTCAACTTCTGTTGGTCTTCATGATTGAGCTAAAGATGGAGGAGCTAGAAGATGCTACTGTACAGGTACTGGTGCAACTGTTTATCTCCAAGTGGGAGATTGTTAGGGTGTGGAGCTAAAAGATTCACCAAGGAGCATACTTTAATAGGTTTGGGTCTACACAGACACTGGCATCGGTCAGGAACGACTGACATCGGTCAAGTGCAGTTGCAGAGGGGCCAACGTCGGCAGTGGGTCGGCTGATGGTGGTCACAGGCAAGCAGCAAAAACTGACGTCGGCTACCTGTGCATCCAGGAAGCTATTTCTGAGGACAAAAGTGAGTGTTTGCATGGTGAGTTTGAGTTGTAGTCTTAAGCTCGTGTCTATATTATTAGCAATATTATTTTTAGAGCCCTTGTTCAAGTGGCTTAACTATTTTTTGTAAGTGCATGCTCGAGTCTCCTAATTCTATATGTAGAATTAGATCTTCCTAGCTTATTGTAGTTTGTGTGAATTATTGTAGAATTGGTATGTTGAAGAACAGTACAGAATTGAATCAATCCAGGTTTTGTTGGAGTTGATTGTTGTTGAGAGAGAGAGCTCTTGAGGAATAGAGATCTAGTGAGAGATCTATACATCTAGGAGAGGTGTGGAAGAAAGAAGTTTCTTCAATTGTATTCCTTTTGTAAAGAGTTTGTTAATACAAGTTTTCAGGGTGGTTTCTTGTATCTCGTGTTCTTGTTGTTTATCATTCTAGTTACTTATCTATCTGATTTAATTCCACATTTATTGCTTTCACAAGTGTAATCTATTGTTGGTTGATCCCCAACATAGGCCTCAATTCATGGGGTTGATACATAATTTTTTCTCTTTAGGGTTACATAAATTTAGTTAATAGATTACCCAAATTTAAAATCTATTGATGGTTTGTTTTTTCAATTCCTATCCTCATCATCATTATTTTTGCCTTTATTTGAGAGAACATAGCCTTTATCCAAAAGCCTTTTGCATCATGCCTTATGTCAACTGATCATGTTTATGTTTGATTCTATGTGTCAGGTTTATGTCACACTTGTTTCCAAACTTTTTATATTAAATCAAATCACATGATACATTTATTTCAAGTCTAGATTTTGATGCCATTTGGCCAAAATTCAAAACTCAGCATCTTTAACCATGACCAAAATCAACCATGACCATCCATCTCAATATTGAGATGTGTGGTCATAGATTAATTGAATTATGTAATTAAAATCCATAATTATCCTCATCATTAATTTGGAATAAGGGACATTAATTTGGTATGGGAGGTAATAAAGAGGCATGGGAGAACCATAATCTTGATATTTGTGGCATTTATGACCTAGGGCTGTCTTCCCAAGAAATGAGGTCACCTAATGATGTAAATATTTAGGATTCAAGTCTAGAAACAATTTTTTAAGTTTCCATGGAATTATTAATTAGGCCTTGATTTGGATTAATTATGTCTTAAGTATGATTAAGCACTTTATGCACAAAATACTCAAATTGATCTAAATGCCTTGTTATTGGTCCAAAATTTAACTAGATTGGAATTGGAAGTCAATGTCAGATGCATTGGATCATTATCTAATTTAGGATGTTGTCAAAACCAAATAATAAATGCATGAATCTCATACAATAAACTTGATAAAAAAGAGCAATCTAAAGCACCCAAGTGTAAAATTAGCATTTTGACTCAAAATGATTTGATCAAAGTTAGCTGGCCCATAAATTAAATTTCCCTATTTAGTGATATCCTAGCCAAAATTAGCACATGAATATGTAAATTTCTACTCATTTAATGTGCTTTAGTGTTTTTAAGCCAAATTGTGCATTTTGGTGGAAATTGGTCAAAAGCCTATTTGGAGGTTATCAGTGGCTAGATTTAGGTGTATACATAGATAATATCATATGATTAGACATTATTTAATCCCTATTTGATGACACTTACTAAAATTCCTAGTTTTGTTAGAGGTCTTTTCCATAGGGTTAGAAAACCCAACCCCACATTTGGCATATAGTCTGATATTAGTACCAAGCTCAAGAGAGAGGTTTTCCATTCTAACCCAATACCTAACCTCATTGTACACTATCTCAATTTATTAAATTAATAACAATGAATTTATTATCCACCAATAATTGTCCTCATATAAAATAGGGGCCATCATTGCAACATTATCTAGGCCTAATTTCCTAGTCTCCTCCCTTCTTCTCCTCAAGTCTAGCCTCATCTTATATCATTCACATATATGAATGACATTGAATGGTAATATCCAACCTAATATATTTTATATAATTTTTTGGTTATTATATCCTAATCTCTCCCATTTACCTATTCCTAGCATCAAATAAGAGCTTCACTTCCTTGTGATCTTAGAGATTGAAGGGCCTTATATATTTATTTCCACATAGCTTGACACTCTTAATGAGAAATGTGACATTATTCAGGTATTTCATTTTCACCATGAGAACACATTTCCATGACACATTCCAAATTCCATTATTTAGGTATTTCATTTTCACCATGAGAACACATTTCGAGTGAATAATTTAGCATGTGTTATTCACATATACACAAATTGGAAAACTAGACATGAAAGACTTATATATTTTGTGTTCCCCTTTTCTTCCTCTTCTCCTTCCTTCCTTATCCATTTTCATCACTCTTTCCATTTATTTTATAAATATTTATATACCCCCAGACTATGTCTAGATAGGACATAGGTGGATCTATTAGCCTAAAAGGATATGGATATAGGAGAAGTCAACTCAACTTTAGTGAGACTTCATTAATTAATTATAACAACATAACCTTAAACACATATGTATACTACCAATTATATGATTACTCTCATCCTAACACCCATAACAAGAGTGGGGTTTCCATGAAATACATGATGTATCTAAAACTACAAGCAACTACCCTAACTCTAATTCTATAACCCTTACTAGGGAAGCATGTTTATTTCCTATATGGCCATTAGGACATAAATTAGCATATAACCTAGAAGTATAAATAATTTATAAATATAATCAATATTTAGGAAGGATATACCACTTAAAAGACAAGGATAATCATATGCAAGCAGTCTCATATCCCCCTAGTAAGCATTAAGACACCTCCAACCCACCAGTACAAATTGCAACCACTACCCATAAGGATCCCACCCTAAACCAACCTCCTTATACTAACTTGTATTATGTCTCTACCCCTCTCATATAAGATAATCCTTGTCCTAACACCAATTTTATCCCAAACTAACTCATCAACACCCTAGTGGGTTGCATTCATAACCTAGATAAAAACTAACAAAATTTGGTTGGGGGAATGGGCCTAAATTGTCTTACACAAGATCATCCATCTCCTTCTCTCATCCAAGTGATGACTCATCAAGAACCATAATAAAAATCTTACATGATTTCATCATATTGAAATCATGTGCTCCTACCAAATTGTCTCTTACCTACCCCTTGGGGATATCCTTACTCATGGGGTCCCTAAGCAAGATGCTTCCAAATTCTAGTCATCTTATCAATATCCTATTGAAACCCTAATAGGTAACATATATATTTACACTCCATATTTTCAAATGAAGTGTTGTCTAACAATCCACAATTTTTTATGCATCCAAGTTATGTGCCTCCCATAAACACTTCCCCTCCATAAACAAGCTATATCCCACCTTATGTAGCATCAAGTTAAATAAAAACCACATACACCCCACTATAACAAACCAATATACCTCCTACATCTAATAATCTTCCTCCTAAATTTCATATGTACTCCAAATCCATTTAGTCATATAACTATTTTTTGGATTATTACACTTCACCTTTTCAAGCTTCTTCTATTCTTTCTAGTGGTTATGAAAGTAACCCCTATGTGATCCCACCTCTCCACTCTATTCCCAACATAATAAAAATGGACTTTAACAACATGGGAGCTTACACTGAGTACCTTAAGTAGCCTCTTAATTCCAACATATGATGGGTTCTAATTTTGCATCCCCTACCCAACCTTTCTAAGTTCAAAGATGATGGATATCCCAATGTGCACGTCAAATATTACACTACATCTATTAGGGAATTCCTACCTTAGGATGGGTTGGTTGTAAAAACATTACCCATAACCTTATATTTAATATCCATTAATTAGTATTACCACCTCCCTAAGGGGTATATACATTATTTTCCCTAACACATGGGCAAATTGGTCAAAGCTTTTGACATGAATAAACTCCTAAAGACTAGAATATGGGAGTTTTTATACATCAAAATATAACATAATAAATCAAATGCATATTCCATCATGAGATGGTATCATGTATTATATTCCTCTACCATCATACCTAACATGGATCAATGGGATTTTTCTATCTCTTCCTATTATATCATAGAATTTCACCCTTGTGGGAGAGTTTTTCAAGATCTCTCACTCCCAGCCATAATATTGGACCAACCTTAGGCTATGAGTATCTTGTAGTGAGGTTGAACCTCTGGAAAAGGTTGGCTTCCTCTTGGTAGATCACCTAAACTAATACTTCTACTTGGAAAAGGGGTAGAAAGGGCGTATAGGATAACTAAGAACACTAAAATGGTGATACACCAAATTTATTGACACTCACATAAGCTTTAAATAAACACTAACTCAACGTAGATCATTTTTGTTCACATAACCTCACAAACTAGCTAATTTGCATAGGTATTTATTGAATTAGGCTCACCAAACAATACATGAAGCAAAGAGTAATTCTAAAGTTCACACCAAGAATCCATTAATGGTAGAAAGAGCTCAAGTTCAAACCTACAACTAACTTGAAAACACCCAAAAATAGGTAATAAAGAAGGACAATGGACATAGAAGAACCCTTCTTCACAAGACCATCATGCATAATTTAGAGGTAAGAGGTAGGTGAAAAATGATCTATATTTCTTCAAAAGGAATTTATTAGAAATTTTTATAGGGTTTATGCCTTGTCCAATGAGATTCCCTTTACAAATGATCCTAAAAATGGGAGATATAAGGAAGACGAGGAAGAGAGGAGAAGAGAGAAAGCTTTAGCTCTTTAATGAGTGAATTTCCAACCACTCTCCAAGATCTCATAATTTATTTCCATTATAGGAAATAGAGGGAATCTTTGTTATCTTCTCTTATCTCTTTCAATTTTTTTTAGCTGCACCTTTTAGTCACTAAGCTCCAAAAGGCACCAAAAGGTCTAATTTGGCCTATTAGGCACTTTTGGGCTAAAGGCTTCTTATCTTGGATGATGCCATCATCCATTATAACTACTTAAAAGTATTTGATCTTCTAAAAACCCTATTTAATTCTCTTATCTACTTCTAAAAACCTTCCTCAACTTATCATAACCTCTCCCACTTGCCAAATGCATCACATCTCTCATTTGATCTTCTAAGAGCCTCTAAACACTTATGAAATCTTGTCATCTTAGCATTTAATGATTGGGGACCTTAAGGGTTAATTTTAATACCTTATTCAACCTTAACTAATGATAAATGACCTAAAATACACTTACACAACCATTTATAACTCCATTATACCTATAACTTTAAGCTTTGATCACAACATAGCCTAAAAAGGTCTCTCGAGGGCCAATAACCACCATTTCAACTATGACATTAATAAATCTTGACTATACATTTATTCAATTTGAAACCAAAATCATTGTAAATAGAAATAATTTATCTTTCCAATTCAATAAACATAATTTAAAATAGAGCTTTCTATCAAAATATATGGAAAAAAAAACAAACCCATAGTCACACACAGTCACATCAACAACTTCAAAAAATGGATAAATGGAAAATCATAGCATAAGATATGAACAAAACCCATCATATCTTATATTTCAAAAAATATCTTGAAAATAATATCAAAATTGTATTTTTATTTTTTTTAAATGATCAAAATAACCATTTTGACTTGCCCTTTGAGTGGTTTATGGTAAAATTTGGTTGAGTGTTAAATCTTCTTAAGGGTCACTTCACACCATCATAACATTTCACTGGTAACTCACATACATTCAAAGCCAATTTTATTACCTTATCATGATATTAGATTAAAATTGTACAAATTTTCATTTAATTTGGACTTCATTTGATCATATACAAATGGGAATCAATAGTGCTCACTAGTCAGATTTAACAACTTGGAAATGTTAAGTGGATTTTCATAACTATGCATTTTACACACCATATCCCATATATGTGCACTATATTTTCCATTTCAATATAATTACATTTATCTATCACCATGAGAAATTTTAACAATATTTTACCTCCTTGAATACTTCAGAAAAGAGCTTGAAATGTGTACACTGGCCAAACATGAAAACTGGAAACGTAGAAAAATAACTAAGTAAAAATCAACTCAGAATCCAATTTTCATATCTACACATTTCTCACGTGGTAGTGAATTTATGCACAAATTTTTACCTTCACATTCTACCCACATTTATATACGATCATGATAAATTTAAGGCAATTTGACTTCATTTGATTTTGCATAAAGGTGTTTGAAAAGTGTTGTGTAGGTTTATTTGACACCTGGAAACATAGAAATCTGTGTACTAGGTAGTTTTCATGACCATGCTATTTTAAAGTGGAGAATAATTTTATACAACCATATTTAAAATTTTATTATCTTAACATTTTTCTACTCTCATACAAATTTTGGAGATAAAATAGTATGATTTAGCCCTATGAAATTGCTCCTAAAAAGTGTTGTGCCGACTGATTTAGCACTAAGAGCTCTAAACCCTGAAACTTGAAAATTTGAACCTCTCCACTTTTTCCTATAAAATTTGATTTATGAAGATTTATAAAGGTCATATATAATACAAAATTTCAATTAATGGTTTTGAAGAATGTCATAGTCCATCTCAGGCAAAATTTTCATATGTAGGCCAATTTTGGCCAACATTTTTGGTGACCTCTTGGGATTGCATGCCTACCTATACAAAAGACTAGTTGCCTTAGTCTATCCATTGGGTAAGGGAGTTTCCTCTCTCACTCAACACACTTATCTAAATCTAAAAATTGGTTTTCAACCTTTGGATAACTCTAAAAATAATAAGAATAACAAGAAAAATAACAAAGTGCATATGCACATAGGCACTTAGAGGAAAGAAAATATAACTAAAATACTAAATAATGTTTGCACAAGAACTTATAGGAAATTAAAATAACTATCTAACCTAAAATAACAAATCAAAATGACATTTACATAAAACCATTAACTGGTTGTATAAAATAGCTTCCATTTCCTACTAATCTAATATGCTTTGCATGCTTGAGGGCAGCCAACCAAAGATGGAGATGGAGCAAATATCTAACATATTGGTGATAAACTTTTCCAATAATAAGAAAAAAATAACCTCACCCAATATGATTTATTAGACATACAAGTATCTTGGGGTGGATAGGAAAGCTAATCATGCTCTTTTTGATGCTCAACTTTGTGCTCTAACTTAATCAAAACATGTGATGTCTCATCCTTGTTGGCCTCCAACCAGGATAGGTACCTCATAGGACATCCTCTTGTCAATAAAAAAAATTAATGAATAATATTTTACCTCACTTATGATTTTGCTTCTCCATCATTCTATTGATTGGGATGCTCTTGGTTCATAAAGGCAATAGTATCCTTATCTTCTATTTGCTCTTCTAATCCAATCCTTTGCTTGTCTTGAAGAATGTCCTCATCATATATTGATTCATTATGGTCTTTAAAACATATTGGCTCACTAGGAACCTTAAATTATTTTTCATCAACTTGAACTTGTTCTCTTAGAGGGCCAACTTCTCAAAACATTCATATTCTTTAAACATATAAAAATAGATCAACCACACATCCTTCAAGTCTCCTTGAACCTAATCATTTCACTCAATAAGGTTATTCAACATGATGTCTTTCTCAAGATATTTTTCATTCACATCTTCTCCAACTTCTTCATTGACCAAGGTAGTAATTGTAAAACTCTTTTCATAGGCAACTAAAACATCATTAAGATCATACTTTTCATCATTTGTGAAGACTGATTTATGTCTATTTTCACCAACTGGAGTACCAATGGTGAATTCCTCATACTATGCACTTGCATTGTCTTCTTCACATTTTCTTTGAATCATAATTTCAACTACAATATTTTCTTCATTTGTTACCCGTAGGACATGTTTCTCTTCAAGAAGGGATGTGGTAAGAGGGTGATGGGCATATTAATGATTTGGAGAGGGAGTATGAGTTATGATGGATGGTTCATGGATGGGTCTAGGAATGGATGGAACCTTCTTGCAACTTGAAACCTTGATAATGGTTTACTCATGAAGAAACTCTTGTAGGGAAAACAAATTGAGTTGGGAAATGAAAGGAATAACTTCTTCAACAAGAAATTCATTTTCCTCATAGCCTTCTTGAGGCTCTTCAATAGATGCAAAATGATCTTCAACCTTCTCATTTAAAGTATCCTTATTTTTAAAACATTCTTGGATAGACCTCCAATATAGAAAAGCTATAGGTTCTTTGGGAGATGGTAATGGGGTTTGATTAGGCACAAATATCTCATTGACTTCAACCTCTTGATTTTGGTTATCTTCCTCCTTCCTTATCTTTAGCTCTAAATCTTTGATTTTCCTATCTATATTCTCTTGGAATAGCTTCTCTTTAATGTGGTGAGTGGTTTCATGAAAATAAGTAACACAATAGGGTTGTTATGAGATATAAGAGGATTCTTGAGGAGGGATGAGAGAGAATTGCATAGTTTTATATTCTTCTTTGACTTCAAATCCCTAATCTATACTTGTCTCACCTTGTTCACTCCATTAATTCACCACTTGATTCCATGTTGGAATATTGAAAGACTTCCTAGGGGTTCTCGAGGAAGAAAAGTGGAATCTTGGATCTTAATAATAGGTTGCTCAACAACAATCTCCTCCTTACTTTGAAAATTTCTCTTGGACTAAATGCCAAGAAGGGTAAGTTTGAGAAACATATGAAGAACTTGGAACACTTTGATACTCACTTGAAATGGTATCTTGTGGAAGAATGGGTGGCACATTTGAGGGATGAGGTGATGTATATGAAGACACATAAGGTTGATGGAGTTGGACTTGTTATTATTCATGGTTTTTTAGCTTATCATCAATACTTTGAATGAGACTACTTACATCCATCATCTCACTTGAGAATCTTTTATAAATTTTGAACTCATCTCACTTACATAAATAAGATATATATGAGAGACATGTCTCATTCATGAGTTCTCCACTCATAAATTTTGAACTCAGGTATTCAACCATTTTTAAATAGAATTTTTCACTAATCAAAGTTTTCAAGAAGTTCATGCATTACATCCTCTACAATAAAGTGTTTTTGGTGGTGCCTTACCTAGCCATAAAATATATGTTATTGTAAAATAAGTGTGGTAAGAAACATAATAAGTGGATGACCATTCTAAAAGAGTTTGATCTAGAGTTGTAGCTAATGAAGATAGTGAGGGTAAAGGACTTAGTAAATCAATGGCTGAAGATGACCCATAGATGACTTTCTAGTAGTATATAGTAAAAAATATCATAGATGATGATTGGTATCAAAATGTGGTCTATTATTTGTTTAAGAATGAGTGCCCAAGACACTTAATCTCCACTTGGAGAAGATAATTACCCTTGAAAATTAGTAGTTTCATGATTAAATCAGGTAGGTTGCTCATAAAATAACATGAATGCATTTAACTGAGATGCCTAAATAAAGTATAAGCATCCAAAGTAATTAAGGAATTCCATAATAAATATAGAACTAGACATGGTTCAGGTAGTGGTATAATCCATAAAATACTGAGGGTAGGTTATTATTGGCCACATGTATTTAAATATTCGCATGCTCATGTAACAAGTCCCCATACTTTATAAGTTTTTTCACAATGAGAATGTAACCCACTGATGCCATTGTAACTGGTCATATAAGTCAATCCATTTTCAAAATAGGGATTAGACTTTGTGGGTACCTTCAATCCTAATTCATTACTTGGACATAATTTAATCCTTATAGTTACTAACTATTGCACACATTGGGATGACACCAAAGCATTCAATAACTATATGACTAAAGTGGCGATCAATTTCCTTGAAGACCACATCATCACCAAGTTTTATATGCCATTCATTTTGGTATGTGATAATGACCCTACCTTCTCCTTACTATAGTTTATCGAATGGGACTAGTATAATAAGGTAATCCTTAAATTTTAATCTAATTAATATCTTTAAGGTAATGGGATTTTTGAATCAAATAATAAGAGTCTACTTGATGTATTAAAAAATCTTGGATAAGAATCCTAGGGACTGGTATTATGTCTAAAATTTTGTATTATGGTTTGATAGGACCAGAATTAAGTCTTCACTAGGTACTTCCCCATACCATTTGGTATATAGATGGAATACCATATTTATTTTTAATATAAGTATCCCTACCTTATATTTCATGAAAACTTACCTGGGAATGAATAAAAAAATAGAGGATTGCCATCTAAACTTGATGCAATTTAAAGATAAACATAGCACAAATTTATTGCACTTTGGTAAGCATCAAGGGGTTATCAAATGTTGGTTTGAAAAAAGATCCAAAATCAAAGCCTTTAAAATATATAATTTATAATTTGATACCATTTGTTTAGGACCCTTCCAAATCTTTGAAATTCTAGACAGGAATGCTTCTGCCTAAGTTGTCTAACTAGTGAATTTTTTTGTTGTTTATCAATGGATAATTCATCAAGCACTAATTACAATATTTATTTGGTTTGGAATAATATTTTAAATAATTTCCTTTTGCTTCCATATTTTTCCTTATTATTTTACTTTTATATTTTTGTTTTTTTATTTATCTTAATTTCTTGTTTTGTTTTTTTGCTTTCGTTATTAGGTCTATTCCAACTGTGTTGTCTTATGGTTCTAAATTTTTTAATGAAAGGTGATGAAGTGAAAGGCCTATAAGTAGGTACTATAAATGGTGGTTTTTTCAAAGGTACTTCTTGAATTATTTTATTTTTTTAGATTTTGTTTTTGAGTAAGTTTTGAAGGCATGGATTGTTATATGTGTTCTGAATTTATTCTCATTTAGATGAGTTAGGTAAAACTAGTTGACCGTTGTAAGTATTCTATTTAAACCAATAACCAAAATCATATTTAAGTAATTTTTGATGTTTTTGGGGTGAATCTACTATGGTGAAGGCTTAAAGTGAAAAATGTATAGATCTGACTTCCATTGGCCATAGTGATCCCCAAATTGAAACTGAGACAGTAAAATAAGAAGAAAAATAAAAAAGAGAGAAAATAAATAAATTTTAGAAAAAACTCAATCTTGGGTTATTAAGGTAATCTCTATTGGGAATATAAATGTATGGTTGGTAGTGGATAAATTCCTTGAGTGGGATTAGAGGCAGCTATATCAAGGTTATATATGTCTAGTTGACAATGGAATAATGTTGAATAAAATGTCTCCATGGTAGGACTCACTAGATTGATAGTTATAACCCAAGGAATTAAGACCTAAACATATTATGAAGTGGTAAACAAATTCATTTTCACACATTGAGCCAATGGGGATACTGATTTGGTCACTTAGTTGTTCCCACTTTGTCCCTTCTTAAATATACTCATGTTCCATGCACCATTCTAGCCAACAAAATTGGGTTCTTCAACCTTTTATTTGTCCTAAAATAATTAAGAGTGTTTTATAGAAGATTCACCATTTGTTGTTACTTACACAACATGCCCTAATTTCATCACTAAAATAATGCAACCTCTTTTTACTCTAGAGTTTGGTGTTTTATTTTAATCTACTTTGTTTCTTGGGCATGTTTAATCTATTGATCTAATATGAAAAAGGGTCCTTGGGATGTTTTCATTTAGGTTTTAATCTTGCTTGTTATTATGACCAAGTCTAAACTTTAAATTATCATTATATGTACTTAGTCTAAGGGTAGTTAAGGCTTATTTGATATAAATATTTGAATTTACATGATTATATTAAGTTTTAGTATAATTTCTAATTATTTTATAAATGCATTAAATTTCCCCTTTAAGGCCATTTAACCTTAGATCTATGCAATTTATCCAACTGTCAAAAAAAAATCATCTTCTTTTCTTGATCAATTTGAATAATTTCTACTTCATTTTGATTTAAAATGACTAAGTATTCATATAATTTTAATCTTTTTCTTAGTCATTATTTATAAAAATAGACTTAATTAGATTTATGATTAATCAAAAGACTAAGTATTTACATGGGTTTATCCTTACACTTATTCACTTTTATATATTTTAGACTTAGATATTTTATTTTAAATTTCATATTAAATTCCTAACAATCAATTTCTTGTTTCTTAGGGTCCCACCACTTATTACGTGTGAGCCTTTCAGACTTAATTTATTTTCATATTTATGAGTATCTGTGTGAATAGAATCTCACATTGTTGTAGGATTTATCTTCCCCATGTCCTTAAGACCATTCCTACATGTCAATTTCTTAACAAGTTTTTAGATGCCCAAGATATTTCCATGCATCATGATCTAGCTTACCTACTCATCAAGATGGTCAATATGACTTCAAAAATTCAACAAATCCCTAGGTGAGTGAGATCTTGACAAGTTTCATGATCTCATCCCACTAGAACCCCATGATAGGGCAATACAGATGGATATTTACTTAGAATATGGATGAATAAATAACTATTATATGGAATTATTATATAGATAGAGGACATGATGGTGTCCACATCAGCATTCACAAATCTTAAATATGATGGCCACTTTCCAATCAAAACTAAAAATTGGACTTAGACCTTTTTGTTTCATCTTGCTTTTCATTTAGAGATTTTTTTGTCCTTTTATTGGCTTTTTTTTTGTCCTTTTTATTTTATTGACTTTAATTAACTAATGCATTGTATTATTTAATCATTTGAACTTAGTCATTTTATTATTTCAACTAGATAAAATTGGCTAGGGTTTATAGAATAGGGTAGGTTTTACATGTTCGTTTTAGTCTATTTCTAATTTGTTCCACCTTAGATGGATAACTATTCATATTGATTTACTTTTAAAACTTAGTCATTTGCATTCAAGTTTGTATTCAATTGACTAAAAATTATTTATTTATCATAGGGGATAATAGTCAAATTTCAACATGGTAATTCATTGTGGCTTATGTACTTAGTCATTTTTTAGAAGTCCCTGAGCACCCAAGTGAATGGATGATTCCACATGGAAAATTCTCACTTCTTCATATCCTTAGGATGAAAAATGCAAGCAAGTATGTTGTAAATCATCCTATTGAATAGGAGGACACCATGTGAAATCCTTCTTCACCATGTATTTGGTACTCTCCATACACTTATAATTAGCACATAATCCTTTAAGTTATAGGGATGATGCCACATGGCATAATCAAGTTTTTCCTAGACCTCAAGAAGGTTAGAACAAGGTGGGAAGATAGTAGACTATATAAGTTCCCAAAATGGTTCCATGCATAAATATTCCACTACTCCACACTCCCAAGTCAATCAAAATAGGTAGATACAAGAAGATCAAATGAATCCCTAGGATGAGACCATGTGTTAAGATCTTAGGAATTTGAGGTAGTATGTATTGAGCATTGAGTCAGGACCTATGATCTCCAAGTGAACATGATCTTACCACTTGTCAATATCTCACAATAGTTGGACCAAGGAAAAATAAATAGGGTGTGGGGGGCTTAGTCAAACTACAAAGTATCAAAAACCTACGATATAGCATGTTATTAACAATAAGATATTTTCATAGGTCCCTTGACTAGAGAGGGACTACCAAATGGTAGAAGGGCTGAATGATGGAACTTGACTAGTAGGTAAACTATAAAAATCATCCTAAGAAACTTATAAAACTAATATTAATTGTTGTATTATCCCATCAAATTATCATAATCCTAAAAATGGACTATGTGTCCAATCTAAGTTTCAACACCAAATTGTATATGCACCTTAAGAGTGAGATCCACTATAAAAGAGAGAATTCTAGGTAATTTAGGTGGAAACATTAAACTAAGACTTATCATGTGAAAATTAGGATTAAGTGATAAGGAACATAAGAGATAAAACATTTCTTTAATTAAGCATGGTCATAATTTTATAGAGGGTGGTTGGCTAGGTGTCTAAAGAGATTTTAATAACTCCCAGTTGCTTGGATGTCTGTTCAAATTTTATTAAGTATGGGTATTTTCACATAAAAGCATGCCTGATTGATAATCTTGAGTGGATTTCAAGGACCTTCATACCCCTAAAAACTAAATTCAAATTCAATTAATCATGGTAACTTATATTTATGACCTCAAGATTGAGTATGGTATCATTTGAATTTAATCTCAAGTTGTTTTGCCTCTTGAATTCGTATAACCACTAGCTAGTATTGGGCTTGCCTTGAACATAAAAGACTAAATTTTTAGAATTAATAAGGGTTGGGTTGTTTATTAAATGATAGTTTTGAATAGTTAAATAGGGGATCAAAGACTTTTTTTCTTTCCTTTATGTAATTTTTCTTAGGTAGTTTTAATCTTTACATGAGCTGGGATTGTTTTAAATTGAATTTTATACTCACTTTGAGTGTAAAATGAATCTTATCTATTCTTATTAAATAATTTATTTTAATATGAAAGATATGTCATTTGATATTCTTGGTCTACACATGTATATGGTGACCATGCTTCCCTCCTCAGCATAGATATCATTATCTTTAGGATTTTTCATCGTCTATCTCTTTTGGCTATGATTCACTAGTCAAGAAAATATTAGTTTTTTCAAAAGATTCATCCACTTAACAAAAGTAGAACTAATTTTTCTATAGATAAGGATAATATTCCATTTTTTCCTTTCCCTCTCTTTCTTTTTATCATTTTATAACCATTTTTAGATTAGTTTCATAAGTAGCTTCATTTGTAATCACTTGTTAAGGTCTTATCTATATTGTAAAATCTTTATCTTTCTTATCTTTATAGATGCATTATTGAATTTAGTTGAATAATGATGATTAATAGTCTGTAGACACTTGAAAACTACACATGATAGCTTTTGATGTCAAACTACCTCTTGACCCTATCAAACTCCTAACTTAACACATTTAACTAAACCATTTAATTCACCCCTTCTTAAACCTACTTTAACCCATTTCCTTCTATCCCCTTGACCATCTACAATTAGCTTAATCATTAATAGTTGGCCTGACCATTGATGGTCAGGTCTCCAAGCATGGTTTAAATCTTTAAAGAATTGATAACTTTATGTGAGATAAGTATCTCCCTAAATGGTAACTTGCTTTTAAAACTAGCTTTAAAACATAATTAATTGGAAACTTTATCCCCCTATCAAATTAGTAACTTCCATTATCCTAATTAGCAACTTCATACTATAAAATTAGAAGAGGAAAAAGTGAAATGGATCCATAATCTTGCATCAAAGACATCTTGCATACAAATATCTATCATCTTTTCATCAAGTAAGTAACATCACCAAAGACCTAAAGCTATATTAGAATCACTTTTAAAAGCCAAAGTACTATCACACTGGCCAAATTACTTCAGCCTTCCATCACCAGGTTTCAAGTATCTTTCACTTGTTTTCATTGATTTATCTTATTTCTAACCTTCCTACCCTTTCAAACTCATCAGTATCATATTTTCCACCCCTCAACCCTGTAATAGACCTTTGTTTGCCCAAATACCCAATCTATACATTCTTTTTTGATCATTTCCAAAATTTTAAAGGTAACTACTAATGATTAGCACAACCATCGATGGTCACTTCAACCATCAATGGTTACCCAACTACTAAGAGTTAGCCTAAACCATTAATGGTTCACCTAACCATCGATGGTCACTGTGGCATAAAAATATAGTAAGCTAATTTTAGCCTTGTAGCCCTAGTCAAACCCAACTTTCCCTATTTTTGCCTAATTATAGTACCTTTTCTAATTTTCTAGACTAGACCCCAACCATTTTAGCATAAGTATTGACCAAATTTGCTAATTTTGGTCATTTTTCTATTAACTAACACTCTACTTCATTTATATTTCATTTTTTTATCATATTCTAGTAAATATTTACTTTATCATTTCTAACTTAATTGTTATAACAGTGGATTGGTGGCCTTTTAGTAAGTATATGCTTCTTGGATCTATCTCACACTAAGTAGTCCACTAACCATCCATATAACAACCCCCTTTTCTATTGTCTTTCTTATCTATAAGTTATTCCTTCCTAGCCAGAGATAAGTTCCCATCATCATCTATATTCACGCATGCATCTTACTAGGTATTCTTCTACATACCCTATTACTAGTTTCATTATTTACTTTCAAAATTAAGAAATGAGTGAAAATTAAATTTAAACATTTTGGCATGCCTAGTGGGACCAACCCAATTCCCTTTTTATTCATTTATTGTTTGCTCATCGAATGAAATCTAAAAATTTATTTTTGGGCTTAAAATAAATGTCTTACATATATTGATTGCTTGCTTGTCTTAGTTCATCTAGTAACTTAAGAGGCAAAGTAATTAATCATAACTTTCACACTTGTTATCACACACTTAAGCCAAACCAAAAAATAATTAACACATCAAAACATACCTAAGACAAGATAATCCCTGACTATAATTTCATCACCTAGTGGGAACCTTACCCCTTCTTGACTATCTTACTTGGATTTCACCACCAAAGTGAGAACCAACTCATCTCTCTAGTTGAGTATAAACTCTGAAATTGATATATTTTGTCTAAGCACCCAACACTCCTTTCACTATGGTGTGTGAAGTGAGGGGTAATCCCTAATAGAAATCCATGTACTAAAGTTCAACACATATTTCTCTCTTGAGCACCTAAACTCAACCCAAAACCATCCTTATATTTCTTATTTAATACATGATTTACAAGCCAAATTCCCTCTTCACACTTTCTAAGGCATAAACCAAAAGCGATCTAAAAATAATCCTAGGATTTAACACACTTTTAGTGTATGCATTATTTACCTTGAATTTTTTTCTTTTTATTGCTCTTTGTTTGAGGTGTGAGTTTTATATTATTATAGAGGATGATTATAATGATGAGGGTTCACCTCATTTTTATCCCACTCCTACCAAAATTTTGATTGTTATTGAGGTTGATGCATATTTTTTCACCTTCTTTGATAACAACCCCATGGCCCTTCAACATTATCTTAACAACTTACCTCACCGTACCTCTATTGCTTTGGTTCCTCCTACAGATCCTTCTTATGGTATGCCTCCCCATCTTATGGTGGGTGTTACTTTAACCCAACCCTTGCCGACCCAAGCCTCTTCTTCTTCTAACATCCCATTTACTATCACTACCCACACCCAATCCAATGTTCCAACCTCTAACTGAACACCTCTTACCACACCCCACACTTCATATATAGATTCAAATTTACCTTTAGTTACCTATACTCCACCTACCATGGGGTTATCTTTTTCCCCTATTTCTACCCTACCCTTTATTATAACCAATCCACCAAATTCTACCCCATTCTATAACTTGGTGCTTTCTACACCTTAAAAACTTCCACCCTTTATTACTAGAGTCACCACTCGACCTAAACCCACTACCTCAACCTTACCTTTAAGTCAACCCACATCCAACCCTCAAAAAGTACCCATGACAAACTATCATTATATCCCTAACCCACAAGGATATATATCACCTTCCACCCAACCATTAATGTTACTCAACCCTTATGTGGCAATAACTCAACCTCTTATGATTACTTACCAATATGTGGCTTCTTTAGCACCATCTACCACCTATCCTTACATAGATGCCAACCAACCTCAATAGAATGTGCCCCTTAATTATGTAACTTCCCAACCTCAACTAGATTTGATCAAGATGTTAATGGACAAAATGACCAATCTGGAGTCATCTATATTTGGGTCTCATAACCTTATATCCTATGATCAAATTTGTAATGAACCCATTCATCCATATATTTGCATTTATTCTTATCCTCCTCAATGGGCATTACCTAATTTTTCTAAATTCCAAGGCAAGGATGACCCCTGATAATATTTTAGATTGTTTCATCATTCTTTTTATTTGATCTCATATTTTGATGCTCTCCTTATTCAAACCTTCCCCGTGTCCTTATTAGGACTAGCCCTTGATTGGTATAGTTCTCTTCCCATGCACTCCATATTTTATTTCTCCCAACTGACCTAAATCATTTTAGAGCATTTCTCAGTAAATATATCTAATTTTTTTTCTATTACTAACCTCTACTCTATTAATAAATTTGATGATGAGTCAATTGTTGATTTCATGGCTAGATGGAGAGGTATCATCAACCAAATTTATTTCTCCTTGACCTAATATAAATTAATTAAAATCTTCTCTCAAGTTTGTGCTAAAAATATTTCCTCCACTCTTCAAGTTTAAACCTTTATAAATTTTGATGAGGCATTCACCATGGCATGAAAACTTGAAAACTGGGCCATTAATGAAGGGAAATTGAAACTATGGAACAAGAATTCTAGATTTAAATCTAATGACCCTTCCTCCACTAAAACCACTAACCAATATAATACCAAAGTAAAAGCATCCATAAACTTAGTTGTTAGAAAAACCACTCCACCTCCAACTATCAATCAACCACCTCGAACCAATTTTTCTAACCCTTCCTATCAATAAAACTAAAACCAAAACTGAGCCCCTCCAAAACAATATAATCCCATTAGAGAATCTTATGCATCAGTTTTGGATAAATTTCTTAAATCCAACCTCATCCAACTTCCACCAATTAAAACACCCCAATAATTTAATTTTTCTCACCCCATTCCTAGTTGGTATAACTAGAACAACCATTGTGCCTTTCACTGAGTCATAGGACATGACATTAATAGATGCAGTACCTTCAAAAATCTGGTCCATTACTTAATTGATAGTGGAGAGCTTGAATTTGATAACCCTAATACACCTCCTAATTATTCCCTTGACATATTTCACAAACCTTTTTCTAATCATTCTCCTTCTACCCCTCACCATGAAAACAAACCTAAATCATCTCATTCTCATGAGGTACACATGATCAATGTTATTAATAGTGAGTTTATTGTTGAAGAGGCCATTACCTCAACCACCTCTTCCTCTATTTTAATTATGGAAGTGGGGGACTCACCTCTTATTCCTTTAGATACCCAAACAAAGGACTCAACCACCCCTACCTCTCCACTTTATGGGACCTTAGCTTTATCCACCTTTCCTTTGATGGAAACATCGAAGGAGATAACCATTACTTTAACCATTCCTTCTTCTTCCACTCCACCCATTCAAGTGGTAGAATTACCTCCCATTCCTTTGGACATCCAAACAAAGGAAGAAACCATTTCCATTCTTTCACTTGGGGAAACCACACCTACCTCCCCCATTATAAAACCATCCATGCCCTCTTTGAAAACTATCCCCAACCAAGAAAAGGTTAACTCATCCACCCAACCACTAATTTTGAAACCATCCATCAAAAATAAGGATAGAGAAACCATTACCTCTTATCCACCTAAGGTATTAATATTTGAAACCAATGACCAAAGAACTAAGCCTATCTACAAGCCCTTTTCTAGGCTAGTCCAAAGTTTAGAGTTCACTTCCCAACCCAACCTTGATAGAGCTACATTTTGACATCATCTTCAACTCTCTTACTAAAAAAAATATCAATCCTCAACTTCACTTGAATCTACCCTTGAACCTGTTATTACATATTCACCACATACCTCTTCCAAAACCATAAGTGAACCATCCCAACCACCTCCACCTAAAATTACCAAATCACCTTACACTTCTCTCACCAAACCAATCAAGAACCTAGGAATTCTTCCCACACCTAGTCACACTCACCCCACTTTGAAGTTGGACTTAACACCATTTAGTACACCAAAGAAAAATCCAACTAAACCAACTATAAAGGTAGAGTTACCCCAACTTCCACCTTCAACTAGACCCATACCAACTCCTTCCCACTTACCTTCCATCTTAGTTACCCATCCTTCTACCATCCCAATTAAATATTCTTCCTCTAAGAAACCATCACCATTTTCTCTACCTACACCTATCAAACCCTTTAGTTCTCCATCTTTTTTAACTAACCCATCTACCTCTACTTTCCCACCTATAACTAAACCTTCATCATCCTAGTTTTTCATATCTAAATATTCAACCTCTAAACCAACCGTAGATAAACAATCCCAACTACCTACTAAAACCATTCCTCTAATTATAACTTCCATGGTAAAGCCTATGCCCAAGAAGGTTCCCACTCCTAAAACCAAAAACCCATCACCTCTAACACCTTTTCTTGAATCCTATTCAACAATTTTGCAAAGGTTTCTACAAACTTCTTCCATTATTTTACCTCCAATCAAACCTTTTGACCCTTCACATCCTAAACCAACATTGCTTAGTGATAATTTAATTTTCCTTTACCATAGGACTCTAGTACATGACATAAAGAACTGCAAAGCTCTCCAAGCACTATTTTCATATCTTATATGATGAGGATGATCTATTATTTGATGAAAATATTTTACCTCTATTACCAATCCTACCATTAAATCAACCTACTCAACATTTACCTACTCTCTCATTCCCACCCAAGAGTGAGGAAGAAGAACTAAAGAAAGAATCAAACCCAATAAATTCCCTTATCCATAATATTTATGTGGTTACTTAATCCTAAAACCAATAAAAAGATAAGTAAAAATCCAAAGCATCCATTATATGGACTTACCCTTCAACCCCTCAGCCTTCCAACCAAAACCAAACATCTACACCTTCACTTATACCACTACCAAAGCCCAAAGTATCCATTTTTGGAACCTCTCCCTCCAACCCATCTGAATCCATCTAGAATATCATGTTAAAACAACTTCACCAAACACTAGTGAAAATGAGCCTCTATGAACTAATCAACAACTCACCCCACCATCACTAGGCATTGATCAAGGCTCTATAATTTATAGATGTTTAACCAAACAATCCTCAAATTCTTTCACCCTTTGTTAGATCCCTCTAAATTTTTACCCTTATCACCTTTTAGGATTCTAAAATACCTCCTAGTTATCCTAAGGATTCAAAACCTCCCCTCTTTATTACTGCATACATCAATCAAGCCTACATCAAAAGGGTTATGATTTATGGAGGAGCTATCATAATCATTATTTCCTCCCATGCTTATGACCAACTATAGCTACCCAAGAACATCATGTTAGAGAGCAGAGTCTTCTTTCACTCCTTTAATGATACCATAGCCACTACCTTAGAGACCATTTTCCTCCATATCCACTTGAGGCCTCATACCATTCCCAAACTATTTCATGTTATAGAGGGTGTGTTTCAATACAATGTGTTACTCAAATGCCCTTGGATTCATGTTATGAGTTGTGTCCCTTTTACCTTACATTAGTGTGTCAAATTTGAAAAAGAAGGTCAAGTTATTACCTTTAAAGCTAACCCTAGTCCTTTTTCCTATTTAAATATGACATATCAACCTAATGATGTTCTTATTCCTCCCTTGTCCACCTTACAATCAACTATTAACAACACTACCTCACCTCTAGCCAAATCACATAACACTCCCACCCACAACAATGATGAAGCCTCAACTAGATCATCTATCCCTTCTTCCTAGATTCCTATAAAGGACCCCTTAAAATACACATTTCAACATCTCTCCCTAGGGGAATATCACCTTTTAGCCTTAGATGCTTTCCTTACTCCCCAAGAGTATGGGAACCTCAAACATGATCCTTCCTATGATCTTAACATCAAAACCATCATCCCTTTTGGGCTCCTTAATAATCAAATAAATTTCATCTATGGGGGACTTGACCATCTACTTCGTGTTCCTACTAATCCTCTTCATATCCAACCATTCACCCTTAACATCTCTTACCTGGACAAACTAGCCTTTGTCAAAACTTACCTTTACCAGTACACTTGGAATGGGTTTGGTCTTGGCCTCTATAAATAGGGACCTCATGAGTTACCCATAATCAAATATCAAAAACCTCATGAGTTCTTTGGCCTTGGGGTTGTTTCACTAGAAGAACCCACCTCACCAAAACCCATTGCCAACATTGATTATAAGGATGTCTCATATCTACCAAACCTATCTCCCTCCAGTTTTGAGGGCTCTGATATCATCCCATCTAATTTTTTTATCAATACCATTAGTTTATTCCCCCTAACCTATCTAAAATTATGGCCAAACTAAAACCCTTCCTCTCATCCATCCTGAAATGATTGAATGTGATTATCATATCATAAACACCATCTAACATCAAGATGCTTATGCCATTTTCACCTACCTCAATATAGGGGATTTGTCTATTCATAAGTCCCTTCCTCTTTAGAATTAGACTATGTTGAATGAATCCACCATTAATGTCAACTTGGGTATTCAAGATAACCCTCGTATCATCAAAATTAGGCAATATTTAAATACCATGGAGTTACGAGATTACCCTTCTTTCATTTGAAACCGTATCATAGTGTTTGCTTGGTCTTATAATGATATGCCAAAAATTGACCCATTTATTTCCTTCCACAACATTGTTACACATCCTAAGGCTAAACTAGTTTGATAAAAGCTTCAAAGAATGCATCCTTGCATAACCCTCCTTGTCAAAGAAGAGCTTCAACATCTATTATATGTCAACTTCATTAAGCCCATTGACTATACACAATGGGTTTCCAACATCATTTGCATCACCAAATCCATAGGGGGCCTTCACTTCTACATCAACTTTCATGACCTCAACCTTGCTTGCCCAAAGGATGAATTTCCTTTGCCAAACATTGACCAAATTGTTGATCTTATAGCCAACCATGAAATGTTATCTCTCATAGATAGTTTATTGAGATATAATCAAATCTTGATTGCCACCAAAGATCAACATAAAACTTCCTTTATTACCCCATGGGGAAACTTATAATATAAGGTCATACCCTTTAGACTAAAGAATGTTGGAGCAACCTATCAGTGGGCCATAACCTATATATTTCACAATCTCATCCATAAAATTGTAGAGGAATATGTGGATGATCCATTTGGGAAATTCAAACACCATAAGGATCACCTAGTTTTTCTTTCCATCATCTTTGACCAACTAATCCATTATCATGTCAAGATTAACCCTAAGAAATGTATTTTTTGAGTCTTATCAAGAAAGCTTCTTGGTTTCATTGTCTCTCTCCATAGAGTTGAAATATACCCCACCAAAGTTAGAGAAATCTTGGAGATGCCTCCTCTTACTAACCTTACATAGCTCTATAGCCTATAGGGAAACTTCAATCCATCCATCACTTCATCTCCTAATTATTAGATAAGTGTCAACCCTTTCACCATCTCCTAAATAAAAATACCTCTTTTAAGTAGACCAAGGAATGCCAACAAGCTTTCAATTCAATCAAGGAGTAGCTTCTCTCTCCACCTATCCTCATCCCTCTTGAGGAATACCAGCCCCTTTACCTATATATATCTACCATAGACCATTCCCTAGATGCAAAGCTTGCTCATCATGACAAATAGAATAAAGAGAAAGTTGTCTATTATATTAGTCATACCCTTATCAAATATGAAACTCAGTATACCCATCCCAAAAAACTCTACCTCACCTTAGTATTCATGGCCTCCAAACTCTATCACTACCTTCTTAATCATAAAACATATGTCATCACCAACATTTACCCCCTCAAGTATATGCACTTTAAGCCATATGAAAATGAACATATGGCTAAGTGACTCATGCTCCTAGCTGAGTTCAATCTTGAGTTTCTTCTAAAAAATTCCATTAAAGGACAAGTCATCACTGATAAATTAGCTAAAGTTCCTCTACCATTTATCACCTCAACCTACCAAATCTAAACTATTTATCACCATCTATAATTTTATCACACCCTCATATATTAGTTCTAATCTTCCTATCATTTGTAGTGTGGAAACATCTCCTTTCAACATTTGGTATGACCAAAATTTTAACTACCTTAACCTTGTCATTATTCCTCCCAACCTTTTGAAGAAGGCTTGAAGAGATTTTGTTCATTGTACCTCTCATTACACCATACTAGGTGGAATCCTTTACAAACATAGCTTCGACGATATCCTTACCCATTGTCTGCTTAGCCATGAAGCTTCCCACACTATCAAAGAAACACATGATGAAATATGTGGGGGACACTTTAGTGGCCTATATTTTGTTAAGTGTATTATTCACCTTGGATACTATTTTCCCTCCCTCAATCAAGACTATTGTGACTATGTAAATAAGTGTGTCAAGTGTCAACAACATGCTAACTTACATCATGCAGCTCCCTATGGCCTTCAAGTATCTACAAATTATTGGCCCTTTTTACAATGGGGTTTTAACCTTATTGGGGAAATAAATCCACATTATTCATAATGACACTAATATATCATTACCACCACTTAATGTTTCACCAAATGGGTGGAGGCCATCCCTCTTATCTCAACCAAAGCTGAAAAGATTATCAACTTTATCAATCACCATATCATTTGCCACTTCAGTGTTCCCCATAAGATCTTCACTGATAATGGAAAATATTTTAAAAACCAAAAATTCCAAGGTCTCTACAATGATTTTGGAATCAATTTAAGCTTTTCCTTGCCTTATTGCCCACAATCCAATAGATAGGTGGAAGACTCTAACAAACATCTCATCAAAATGCTCACTAAAGCAATAAGTGTTGTACGTCAGGATTGAAACTCCCACATCTCTTTCACTTTATGGGCCTATTGTAATAGCATTTGAACCTCTATGAGTCTTACCCATTTCTCTCTCATCTTTAATGTAGAGGTGGTCTTGCCTCTCAAATTCTAGATTCCATCTCTTCACATATCTTTACACAAAATCCTTTTCAAGAGTATTTATCATTAAGAACACCTCATGCATATTAACTACTAGATGAACATCACCTCACATCCCTTAATCATCTTCATGTATATCAAGAATGAATCAATCATGCATATAATAAAAACTTTAAAGAGTGAGAGTTCAACATCAGAGACCTTGTCCTTAAGGAAAACCAACATGTAACTAATAAGGAGAAAAGAAAAAAGGGAAACTTTGATTTCAATTGAATTGTACCCTATATCATAACATATAATTATGGATCATGTACTTATCATTTTTTCTCTCTCAAAGGAAAACTATAACCTACCCCTCTAAACACTTCATACTTACATCTTTTCTATTGTTAAAACTAGGATTGAAATCACCTTTGTGTCTAACTTAAGCTCATCCCTTGGTTTATGATATTTTCACCTACCTATAACTAATCCCCTTGGGGATTATTGATTACAAAAAATAACCATGTGATTATCCTTCATAGTTATAACCTAATCCTAAGCATGGGTACCATAGCTCTACCCATGACATGGTTCTCATGGATACTTTTCATCTCTAACTAGATAGAATCCTATGATTAGTTGTCTTTCAAACCACCCCCTTATCTATCATTAATATTTTGTGCTATGGTTTCTCCTCCATAGAGGTAAACCTTTGAATTTAAATAGACTTGTTCATGTCTAACCTAGCATTCAAAAATGAAAAATTAGGATACCAACATATCACTTGGGTCCAACCACCCAACCCCTAAAATTTGATAAAAAATAGACTACTCCCTTGAAGAATATCTATAAAAATCCAATTTTATAACATTCCCTTGAAGAATGGCTAAGAAATAATCATTATAAGCTTCTCACATTGATTAGCTTCAACAACTTATCAAAATAGCAAAATCAATCAACAACCCTATATGAAAATCAAAGTAAGTAAGCAAAAATCATCTCTTATAAGTGTCATTTATAGACTTACCACATTGATCAGTCTACGCATTATCCTAGTACACCACAATTGAATCCTATATATGGCATTGGTAGACTACCCACATTGATCAATCTACATATCACATTAAGGCATGGACTTGTCTATTATAGTTCTTTAGCCACCTATAAAAGGGGTAAGCTAACCCACATCAGGTTACCATTTCACCCATTTCCAATTTAACCATCTACTTATCACCTACTTTCCCTTCATACCTTTTATAAAATCAAGGGACTATGAGCTTACTTGATGAAAAATGATCAAGACACATTCTTTCTCAATCAAAGCATGTTCTTAAAAAGCATTCGATATGAATATGTTCACTAAGTCAATCTAACTATATATTTTTTCTATTAGGTCCTTTCCAACCCAAAACATCATGCCTTTTCTTTACCCTCTATTAGTTCATGTGGACATATGTCTCATAACTCTTGTCTCTTTCTCACATTTAGTTTGTTACCTACACCTACTTTATGTGATTTCATTATATTCCCATAGTAAATATATACATTCAAACATCATTCTCATCAATGAAATAATCCTCATACATCATAACATTATAAAACATGAACCATATCCTAATAATAAATAAAACATCAAGAATCATAAACCATAAATAATAACATCGTAACATTATAACATCACAAGATCATATTACCATCATCAAATGTCATCAACATTATCCTTACAACAATTCACAACATCATCCCATTATCTTATCTATAAGCAATATTTACCAATGAACATGATTACATCCTCATCCTATATATAAACCACATTGTCACAATCATCTCATAAACAACATCATTCAAACACATCTATCATATGTTCATGATCATGAACAAACACATCCTCAACTCTATATGACCCAAACATCACCTAAACTAAAATGTTCAAGCATCTGATCAAAATAATGTTTTCAATCATATCATCATCTAAACACATAGTCACAATCATCCATCATATTCATCGGTGTATTAGCTAAACACACACCCTCAACCTCATCAAATACCTATAATAAAGAGTCAACATAAACATAAGCATGTAGTATCATATATTTCATCCATAATCCATAAACATAACCACATCATGATCATAATCTACATCTATATCATCATCATCATAATACATCAATACATAATCAACTAAACATCATAAAGTTTAGAACATAATCAACATGTCATCAATATAATCAAATGTCAATGATATAGTTAGCATAATCAACATTATCATCATATGCATCAATAATTAAATACATGAAATAATGTATCCATGTCTCTCACTCATATACATATCATATCATTGAGACATAGGCTAGTATCAAAATCAAAATCATATACATAATCCTATCTATTAGGCCTCTAGTACACCACTACCACTGGTCCCATCTACACCTATACCTACACTACCATCTGGTGGTTTCCCCCCTAATATCCCTACCTATCCCACTATCAATGCCCACTATCTTGGAGTAGCTATCATAGGACCCCCTACCAGGCTAGCCCTATACTCTCTATATCTCATCTCTAATGGTAATTGTGCTATCACCATCACCTCATAATATCTCAACTCCTTAATAGTGGCTAGGTAATATGTCCTCATAACTATGTTAGGTGGTCCTCCTAGTGCTACTACAATTTCCCCTACCCTTTATCTTAATAAATCTCTCTCTTGAATCACTAACCCAAAAGAGATCTTCACTTGATCATGCTCACTAGTCAAAGTAATAATCTATGCCTACAAAGTGGCCACCTATCCCTATAATACTATAATGTAGGCCTATGTTGCTATTAGTGTTGCATGTGCCTTTCCATCTGGTCCACCACCCTATACTAGGTCCCTATCCACATCTATAAGCTAATTACCACCATCACCCCATCCAAAGTTATATGTTACATATTAGGCCTAATACCAAGCTATGTATCCATTTGTAATACCTGCATCATTAAGGGTAGCTCTCATTAGTAACTCCTCATAGTCTAGTACAAAATCCTATAGATGTGGATCTAGGAGTTCTCAGGAACTCAACATCCTCCCTCTTTTATAAAGGTAAATCTAGAGGGATCCCCTATATCAGTCCAAACTATATCTATACTTGATCAAATAGGATAAGCTCCATCTTATCATCTTGCCTCTCATAAGTCCAATACTAGCTCTATAGGAATAATGTGTGGTAGATATATCCTAGCCACCTAGACCATCCTACATATGACCTCCATAATATATCAACTACCACCAACCCCTCCAAGGCATCTTTAAACCACTTAATATCTTAGCCACCACCACTAACATCGGTCAAAGCATAGTCACCCCTCCATCTAGTAAAACCAATTGGAAAGGGATCCTAGCTAAATCCATCCCATGGTATCCCCAATGGTCTCACAACCCAAATGTGCTCATATGCCTAGTAATAGAGTAAAAAATAGATGATGATCCCATATCATATATTTGCTTAGAAGGCCTAAAACTCCCTATAGATTTGGAATAGTAGCACTAGGGCCCATCTAAACACAATCCTCCCTAGCAAAATCTCTACCAATACCCTCATAGTAGGTATGGAATTCATTTATGGCTTGAATATCATAATGTGAAATAAGTCACTATCATCATCATCAATAATAAACACTAATCCCCTAGGGCCCTCTAGTTTAATGGCTCAATCCTAAACCCACCTACATGCTACCTGGCATGAACTTGGTCTATTTGATATATGAGATCCATGTGTTAGTCCTACTCCTTGATCTTAATATGATAGATGGGCTCCCCCTAAATGGGTATCCATATGATCCTAGTCATATCCTCTAATAAGATATTCATCTCTCTAGTAGGAAACATGAAGGTGTTCATCATTGGGTCCCATCTCTTGATGAGTGTGATGATCATGGCCACATCCCACGGTAGGTGCTAATAATGAATCATATCTCCTAGGCCAACCATCTCCATGTGCCTCTACTCCTCTACAATAATTTCATCATAAACCTTGGTGAAGATCTTAGGTACCTGGTCCCTTATCTGAATCTGATCGCATGCCTACATCATAGTCATATTAGAACTACATATTTAGTTTTCCACATATAACTAAATAATAACCTACACCTACCTTTTCAAACCTTTTACAACCAAACCCATTTCACATCCATCTAACATAAACCTATACCTTCATCTAACACCAACCCTCATATTTGATTTTGAACACCTACTCATTTTTATTTACTAAATTCTACCTCATGATCACCCATCTATCTCAATTTTACCACACCATAAACAAATTCAACATTTTAACATAATTTAACTTTACAAACTTTGATAATTTCCCAAACTATCAAACATTTTTACCTTTTTCACATTTCACACTTTTTTACAACATGCTTTCAATAAACTTTTCTCAACATTCACATCTTAACAACTTTAACATCTTTATCAAAATCACCACTCACTTCACTTTTTAAACTACATAACCTCTAAACACTTCTACTACTGATAGTTATTTAAACTATTGATGGTCCCTTGGGCACCTTTTTACCCCTAGGTTTGACCATCATTGGTTGGGTGAACCACTGATGGTCATTATGTGTGATTGTCGATGAAGTAACCCTTAAACCCTAGACCTCATACAACCTCAAAACTACCCTAAATTCTAACATCCACCTACGTAAACCTATCCTACAATATCATAACCACCCACTAGACCCTTCCTCTATCAATTTCATCTACTAATCTACCTCAATTCAACATAACCTACATTAGGGCATACATTTTTAAAATAAAACCCAAAAAATCAATTGAATCATTCTCAACTTCATCACAACTATTTAAAAAATTAATCAACTAATTCTCACTATCAAATTTAAGACATACCCTACCTCATTCTATGATCATTAACATGGTTGAAGCCCTCACCCTGTATCTTGGCTACACCCTCATCCACCCTCCATGGGATCTAAAATTGGTTAGCCTCAAACACTCAATTTCCCAATCACACACCTCCAACTCAGTAACACTTGTGAGTAATAATGACAAATTTCATAAAATACCAAGAGTGAAATATGCCAAAAATTAAATGTGAAATAGATTTCATAGTTTACATTTAAACTCTCAAGTTTTTATGGTTTTTCTTGACCATCAATAGTCAGGGTGGCCACCAATGTATAACCCTAGGAAAACACCTGACCATCGATAGCCAAGTTCCTCACTTTTCTTTCCCCTCTTTCAAAATAACCCCACCTGACTACCAACCTTTTTGGAGAACTACATTTGACCTAAAGTTCTTTTTGGATTTTATGTCCATAGAACTATGTAGGTATCATCCACTTTCCTAGTACATATGGATCTAGCTCAACCATCCCCTACCAACATATACCCAACTAACCACCCATTAACCCACATCTACCTCAATGTTGGTAATTTTTAACCTAGACCATTCACCTATTTTATGATAACTTTTCATGTTCATTTTGATTGCACCAACCAAAATTGCCATGTTGAACTCTAGAACTTTGCACCACCTCATGCATGACCTAACTAATTATGTTATTTTGTGAAAGAACTTCCTACCCTAGATACTTATGACCAACACTAACCCTATCTATATGGATTGATAGGCCTAACCTGGTTAGCTATGACCAATTCTATAAACCAATTATCCCTATCACATGTCCCTTTAGAATCAAACTTATTTTTACCAATATTGGCAACTTTAGTCTTTACATGATCTTGACTATCACCCTTATCCATATTTTTTGTGCATGCTTACATCTCAAAGTCCCAAAATTTTATGTTACCCACCTTGTGATTACCCATTTACCATTTATCAAACCCTAACCTAATTTCACTTTCACCTCATCAACTCCCAGTTTGAGGGGGAACACCTCCTCCCATCCTTGAGGCAACTAGACCTTGATAATAATCTATTTTTGTTTTGTAACTTGTTAGATCAATATCCCATAACAAAAAGGGGAAAAGTGTAGACACTATAAAATTTCAATATGATAGATTTCAATATCAAACCACCTCTTAACCTTATCAAACTCCTATCTTAACACATTTAACTAAACCATTTTATTCACTCCTTTTTTAAATTACTCTAACCCATTTCCTTCTAACCCCTCGACTATTCATGGTTAGCTTAACCATCGATGGTTGGCCTAACCATCGATGGTTGGCCTAACCATCGATGGTTGGCCTAACCATCGATGGTTGGCCTAACCATCGATGGTTGGCCTAACCATCGATGGTTGGCCTAACCATCGATGGTTGGCCTAACCATCGATAGTCAAGTCTCTAATCCTACTTTAAAGCTTTAAAGAATTAACATATTTATGCGAGATAAGTATCTCCCTAAATGGAAACTTGATTTTAAAACTAGATTTAAAATGTGGTAAATTGGTAACTTTATCCCTCTATCAAATTAGTAACTTCTTCCATCTTAATTATCAAATTTATACTACAAAAGGAGAAGAGGAGGAAGTGAAAAGGATCCATAGACCATAATCTATAATCTTACATCCAAATCTTCTTGCATATAGGTATTTAGCATCCTTTTAATAAGCAAATGACATCACCAGAGACTTGAAGCTCTAGTGGAATCACTTTTGAAATCTGAAGTATTGTTACTCTAGCCAAATTACTTTAGCCTTCCATAATCAAGTTTTAGGTATCTTTAATTTATTTTCATTGATTTCTCTTATTTATAACCTCCCTACCCTATCAGACCCATCAGTATCATATTTTACACCCATCAACCTTGTAATAGACATTTTTTTACCTAAATACCTAATCTACACCTTTTTTAATCATTTCTAGAAATATACAGGTAACCACCAATGGTTACCACAACCACTGACAATCACTTCAATCATCGATGGTTACCCAACTATAGATGGTCATCCTAAACCACTGATGGTTTACTTGACCTCTAAAGGTCACTGTGGCATAAAAATATAGCAAGCTACTTTCATCCCTATAGCCCAAGTCAAACCCAACTTTCTCTATTTCTCCCTGATTATAGTACTTTTTCTAATTTTTTAGATTAGACCCTAACCATTTTAGCATAAGTATTAATCAACTTTGCTAATTTTAGTCATTTTTTATTAACTATCACTCTAATTCCTTTGTATTGCATTTCATTTATCATATACAAGTAGATCTTTAATTTAGCATTTCTAACTTAATTATTATAACAATGGATTGATGGCCTCCTAGCAAGCATACACTTCTTAGATCTAGCTAATGCTAGGTAGTCCACTCAACCATCCATCTAACAGCCCCATTTCTAGTGTCTTTCTTGTTTGTAGGTTATTCCTTCCTATCCAAAGAGGAGTTCACATCATCATCTGGATTCACGTGCACACCTTACTAGGTATTCTTCTACACACCCTATTACTAATTTCATTATTTACTTTCAAAATTAAGAAATGAGAGAAAATTAAACTAAAACATAGTCAGATGTGGGTTTATTGTATAATTTAAGAGTGAGATGAGTTGGTAGTACTATGGGATAGAGAGGATATGAAAGTCTTGATCAAGATCTAGAGGGGATGTGAGGGCATCTAGTTCTAGTTTTGATGTATCTGAGAGTGAGAGTGAGGAGGGTGGTCCTAGTGACCAAACTCTAATTATTGAGTGATTATGTATTATTATATTAAAACTTATTTTGAATCATATATATGGTCTTTTTTGTACATGGGTACTATGTTATCTGGCATGTTAAATTATGGCATTGTTTATTTAAGTGTTTTGGTTATATTTATTGATTATGTTTTGATATATGGATGTATTTGTTTGGCTATAGAATTATAATTGATTTCTCATATGTGTATGGGTTCTAGGTTATATATGTATATCATATTAATAATGGTAGTTATTAGTTTTTTTATGTTGTGGATCCTATTTATAAATTACAATGTATTTCAAATACTATACATTTCAAATGTACTGTACACTCTATATCTATTTTCTGGACCCCCTTAATGGGTAAATATTTTGGGTTTACTTGGCCCATCATTTTGGTACCCATTTTTTTTTTAAATCACTATGTTTATGTATTATATATAGATGGATATTCAATAGGTAATATATCATGAGAACAAGGGTTTGAGAAGGAATAATAGAGTGTCTAAATTTAGGTGAAAATTTAGGAGGGTTTGTTGAGTGTAATTCCAAATAATATTTTTGCATTGTAATTATGAGAAGATAGATGTGAGAGTGGATTTTACTTTAGTGGCTTGTAATAAAATTTTAGCAAGTCTTTCTTGGTGGATGTAACCCATACTAGGTGAACCATGTTAAATATGGTCTTCTTGTTTTTCATGTTATTTCTATTCTTTCTACATCTCTATTAATATATTATTATTATTCTTATTATTATTATTATTATTATTATTATTATTATTATTATTATTATTATTATTCTTATTATTATTATTATTATTGAAATTCTATGAAATTGTTTTGCATAGTATTTGATTTATTCCTAACAAGTTGTTAGTTGTATCATAATATAGCTGAGTGTAGATCATGTGACTATGGCCTACACTGTCTGAATTTGGTTGGCATGGTAAACAAGTGACCATACTACTCATAATATGTAGGTATACAAGTAGAATCTAGAATGGATACTACTCATGGTGCTAGTTAGATGTGTGGAATATATATAAAATAGATTAGTTAGGTGTTGTACTAAAGCTATGCTCTAATATCTATGACTATTTCCAAATATCTTAATTGATAGTTGAATTAAAACTATGCTCCAATTTATGTGATTATTGCCAGATATCTTAATTGAGAGTTAAACTATATATGTGTTATGATCTTTGTGAGTGTTTACAAATATATTAATTAGTATTCAAATTAAAGCTATGCTTTGATCTCTATGATTTTTGCCAAATATCTTAATTGGTGGTTGAACTAAAACTATGATCTAATTTTTGTGATTATTTATAAATATTTTAATTGGTAGTTGAACTAAAGTTGTGATCTAACCTATGTGATTGTTGCCAAATATCTTTATTAGTGGTCAAACTGAGATTGGTAGTGGGATGAGTTTTCATTTGTTTAACATGATGCTATAACTAGGTTGATATCTTTGAATTGGCTACCATCTCTACTAAATTTTTGGTGCTTGAGATCTCACATAAGTAGGTTTACTAAAAACCACATGGCTCGTATGATGGGTAACTAGTGATTATTTAAAATCAAAGTCCTAAGATAACTCACTCATAGAATAGTGTGATCTAGGAGAGTTTATATAAGGGTATCTTGATTCCCTTTGCATGAATGCTACCATACCTCTATCAACACAATGGTCAATATGATTTCTAAATGTACAATAATTAATATCCTAATGTCCATTGATTCTATGATAGTTGCAATATGGTTTGTTTCTTATTTTTTACAAACTATGTGCTAGATGATGTTGATTAGGAGAAAGGGTGATCATTCCTGTCTAGTAATGTATTTAATATATCATAAGGCCCATCTCTATTTGAAAATTATATGGCCACACTGTAGGTGTCTTATTTCTATCCATTAAATGAGATGTTGTGTAAAGAGGTTATTTTCCTTTATTAAGTATCTTTATTGGTTATTCGGTCTATTTTTTTACTTACTCATAGGTGGATAATGTGTTTTTATCATATTGGATGACTATGGTTGTGAAAGATCCAAATCCAAATCTACCTTTGACTCTATCTCAACTAGTCTCAAATTCATCTCTAATGCCATAACTATGTTACATATAGGTCAAAATGATTTGGATGTCTCATATAGTAAATTATCCTTGTGAGGGAATATGTGACCTCTATCAAAGATGTATTTTACCTATAAATATATTTGTTAATAGATCAATTATTTAATGAATGCTTTGATCCATTGAATATAATCACTCACTATTTCTAACCCACCCTGGTGTAGTGAAGGCAACCTCCCATATGTGACTTGAGGTCACTTAATCTATACGTAGTGTATGATAAATACTTCTTATAACTCATCATATGTATATAATGAACCTTTAAGGAGTGAATGAAGAAACCAATTTAATGTCTCACCCTCTAAAGACTATTGAAAGTACTATAGTAGAGTAAAAATGATAGTGACATGTGCCATGGATTTCCCATAAGCTTGAATGTGTAAGTATGGGTCTCCATGTCCATTGAAATTTAGTAATATTGGTATATTAAACTACTTTGGTAACTTTTTAGTGAATATTCTACATGGAATAAGGTTCCCATAAATTGCATTGGAATCAAGCTGAGAGTGGTAAGCTTTATTTTATAATGTGATATAGTATACTTCTTGTTGTAAATCACCCATGACATGCATCAAATATATTATCTCTTATGAAGGTATCTTAACATCATCAATGGGTTCATTTAAACATTGATTTTTTTATTAATTTTAGCCATTGATACACTACATCAGGGACCTTTGGTTTTGCTCACTATAACCTTTGGAAGGGTGATAGCTTGGACCTATTAAGAGGGAAATGGGTTATCACCCTTATGGATATTAGGATGAGAAATGGGTTCTATTGTATTAAGGGGGGTTGAGGGATATTCATTTGTATCTCTTATTTTGTTAGTTTTCAAAGATGTATCACATATTAATGGACTAGAAGATACATTATTAGAAGAAAATGTAAATTATGTAAATTATGAATATAAGTATAAGTTCATTTGTGTTTATTCAAATGCATATTATCATTTTAACTAGAATTTAATAATAAATCAATTTGAACATGAGAAATAGGTGAATTAGGGAAAGAAATAGAAAGACTATACTCAATGTCTTCTTTGGAAAAATCATACTAATCATCATTATTCCAAGGTTCATCAAAATAAAAGTTTAATTCACTAAAAAAGGTAAGAGTAGAAGAATTTTAATTTTCATGTTAACTAATAAAGAGAGTATAATAAGATTTTAAATTTTTAATACTATGAACTATATCATCATGTGTAGGTGCAATACAATGCATGTCTTTACTAGATATGAATGGAGTGCATGTATGATCATTATTTTCATTCTTGGAATCAAACATAGAAGAAGTAGCAATCATGTTTTCATTTAGCACATTATGACATTTAGGATAAGAGGTAGAGATATTTTAATTATGAACATTTTGAAAAGAATCATTGTGTTTAGCTTGGAATGTAAAAGAAGGTGATAAAATAATTCTATCCACTTTAGTTTGTGCATTATTAAAATGTGTAATATCATTTGTACATTTTTTTTTCAAATTGAACTAAGAAGGGTAAACAAGATGCATTGCTATTTTATATATTGTTTGAATCATGCAAAGGTATATTTTGTTTACTGAACTTGTATTGTTTTAGTTTCAATACAGAGGTAGTAAAAGTGGTTGAAAATATAAGATCACACTAGAAAAAATCACTAACAACAAGAGGTTACTTTGGAATTATATTTTTAGTTTGATTTTGATAAGTAAGAGAAGGGGGATATGAAAGATAATAATATGAATCTAATATATCCTCATCAACACTTATACTATTTTAATTTCAATAAGGAGTATCAGACATGGTTGAAAAGCTAGGATCAAATTGGATTAAATCACTACCAATAATAAGTTTTTTAGACATTATATTATTAGTTTGATTTTGAGAAGTAGGAGAAGGAGGAGAGGTAAGATAATAAAATTTTATAAATTCATCAACTAGGTGAGGGGCAAGAGGCTTATTGGATGTCATTTTAAACTTTCCAAAGAAGAGAATGTAAATAATGAACAATAAGCACATAATAAGTATAATGTAGTATAACATAGATATACATGTAAATGTGTTATATATTCAACCCAATGTATATAAAAAATATTAAATTTATGTGAAACCCTAAGGGCTAGTATTTAGATGTATAGGGACCTAGTATGTGAATCTAGGATTTTCGAGGGTTTTTTATACAAAATTTAAAGTGTATTAAATTAATGAAAGCTAATTATAGGAGTGATTTGGATCAGTTATGTTGTGAAAAAATCAGAATTTTATAACCTTAATTTATTAAACCAAAATATATAAGGTAAGTTCTATGATTAACTCAGGTTTAAGCAATATTCAAAGTAACTCAGGTTCACTAAATGTTTTAACTATTTAATACTTAGTAATGTAAATCTTAGGTTATCAAAGGGGATGGGTGAAAGGTTTAAATTAAGACATGTGTGTGTGTGTGTGTGTGTGTGTGTGTGTGTGTGTGTGTGTGTGTGTGTGTGTGTGTGTGTGTGTGTGTGTGTGTGTGTGTGTGTGTGTGTGTGTGTGTGTGTGTGTGTGTGTGTGTGTGTGTGTGTGTGTGTGTGTGTGTGTGTGTGTGTGTGTGTGTCTTAATTTAAACCTTGCACCCATCCCCTTTGATAACCTAAGATTTACATTACTAAGTATGTATGTATGTATGTATATATATATATGTATATATATATATATATATATATATATATCAAACTAATTTACCCAAAATGTAATCACAATGGGAAAATTGACTTATCTAAAGTGAAACAAGGACTATCAGATGTCAAGAAGGCTAGAATAGGCTTGAAGATTAGTTAGGAATATTTCATTCTGGAGCTGAGGTTGAAAACTACCTTTGGACAATAGTGCAGTTAAGAGGACAATAGCATTGCATTGCTAGTGTCCAAGTTTAAATGTTAATGTCATTCTATGGGGAATTTGCTTGAGATTTCTATGGATGATACGAGAGGGTTTTAGTGCCCTGTAAGGTGATTTTTGATCTTCTGATTGTTTGTATGCATCATTGTTTTGAAAAATCTTCTCTAAAACCTTATGAACACCTACACACATGAAACAAAAACCAAATAAAATGTAAAAGGGAGAGAAAAACAAGGTCATGAGATGTTATAAAAACATGATATAAAACCCCTATTATCTTGATCATTACCTATATTAACCCCAATAATAGGGGTCTTAGATTGCATGTAGTTTTCCCTTAGGTAATGTGCATGATATGCTAAAATGACTTTCTCTTAGGCCCTTATTTGATCAAAAATTCAATTCTATGTGTGATTTTTGAGTAATATATTGTGTGTTAAATTATAATATTGAATGATTTGATGTGATTATGTGCCAAAGTAGTAAGTGTTAGATGTAAAATGCCTTGTGAGGCTCTTTATATAGAAGAAAATTTGATTTGAATGTGAAACACTTGTTCATTGGTTGATAAGATGAACAATAAATATAAAATAATAATATTAGGCTCAAAGAAGGGTTATGACCCAAAACACACTAAAAAGTGATTGTTAGACACTAGCATTGAACTAGACACTAGTGCATCATACTAGTATCCTAGACTGTGCTAGTGTCCTAGGATAACAAAAGTTAGAAAATACTATGTAAAATAGGTTATGGGGGCCTAATACTAGGATGGGATGATATAATACCACCGAGGGTGCAAAAAATAGGATAAACAAGTCATAATAAATATCAAAAGACCCAAAGTGACCATGTGAACAAGACTCATTCATCACTAAGACCCTCCCATGAAAGAAAAATAAAATACATTGTACTTTTTGTTACTTGAAAAAATTATGGTGTGTACAATAGATAATAACCTCTTTTTAAAAATATTATATGAATTTTAAGGATTTGAAATTTTATAATTTTTATTAAATTTAGACCTACATGTTGTATATTATACTTTTATATATTATACTTTTATTTCCATTTTTTAGGTTTATCTCATTTCCTATTATTCCTAAAAACTCATTTTAGATTCCAAAATTTCTCAACCAGTCTATTTATATTTATTTATCTTCATTTGGCACATTTTTTTATACTTATCCTTTGGCCTCTAAACCCTAGTTGACCTAAGGTTTCCTGATTTCCTATTTTCCTATATTCTAGTTTATATTTTAACAATATTCAAACTTTAAAAATCCTACCATATTTTTCATAAAAATAATGTTAATTATGGATATGTATGTTGATCACTTTCTCTTAAAATATCTCATTGTATTCATTTCTTGTTTTCTTATCTAATTTTTATAAATATCAAAACCAAAACTAGAGAATGATCCTAATAAAGATAAAATTCAAACTTTTATTTACCAACATTTTTTCAATAATATTGAACCTTTTCCTTTTAACCATGTGGAGGGTGATAGTTACCATCCCTCTAACTAATTACATGTTATTACTTCTTTACTGGGTAAGGTATATGGTATATGTGTGCATATTCAATTGGAGTTAAGATATCAAAGCATCACTATGATAAAATTAATAGAAGCATTACAAAATCAAAATCAATTTTTTAGTTCAAGGCTCACATCATTGGAAAATCAAATTACATACATGTAAAATCCAAAATATGCTAGTGTTAATCATGTGTTTACATCTTTATCTACCAATGTTGTGTTAAGTAAGGATTCTTATCAAAATACAAAGCTAAAATATAACACATATAAAATGAGTGATTCAATTATTATAGCAAAGGCTACTAAGATACCAAGTGAAATGTTAAGAGAAATGATTCAAAATAAAGTGATCAAATTACCTTCTCCACATCTGATAAGGAGATATAAATACTATTGTGCATATAATAGAATGCATGGGAAGCATACAAGTTTTTTTTTACATTGAATTAAAAATATAAAGAATCAAAGATAGTGGGGATCATATCATTGATACATCACTTAAGTAAACCACTCATATTATGAGCACCTCTCCTGAAGCATAAGTGCTAAAATAAGAAAATATGGGTACTAAAGGAAAATTCAGAATAAAAGCACTTACAAATGAAATAATTATAGCATGAAAAGATTCAAAAGGTATTGTTACAAAAAGAGAAAGAACTAAATTTTTAAACTCAAACATAAGATAAGCAAACAATCATTCTCATTAGAGGGTTTATAACAATGGAATTTTCAAAGCAACAAATACCTACAAAATCAAATGATACAAATATAATTGCTAAATATCCAAACACCATATCTAATTCATGCATAGAGGAATAAATAGTTAAGTGCAATACTACAAAATATATACTTTCATCCTCAAATATAGAAGTAAAGTTACAAATTACATCATTTCTTACTATTCAAGAAAAATAAACTTTCGAGAAGGAAAATCCAATCTATGGTGAAATTGGTTTTTCATATACATATGCTCAAAATGGTATATCAAAAATTTAAGAGAAACCTAAGAAGTTATTGTTGTAGGCTCAATTTTCAACCTTGGTGAGAGTTCTTTAGACTACATCCAATTGAGCTACACAATGGGAATAACCCCAAGCTATGGGTCACCTATGGTGGGGTTGAATCTCTAGATAAGTCTAGATTCCTCTTGATGCTCACCTAAACTAATGCTTCATAGGTAAAAGGGTTATAAAGAGGGTAAGGGATCATAAGAAAGTTAACTAGGTGATGTAGCAAATAAAAATGGGAGACTCCCATAATATTTAACCCACACTAGATCTACAAAGGACAATGCTAGCTCACACAACCTCAAGATCAAGCTAGTTACATAAGTTTTTTATAAAAGAAGTTTAGGAAGTAATGAATGCAAATAAATAAGAGTTATAAGATTCATTTAAATCTCACATTAATGTTAGAAAGAACACTAATATAGACCTAAAACTCAACTTGAATACACCCTAGAAAAGGGGAAAGAAAGAAGGACCATTGATGAGGAATATTCTCCTTCACACAATGCCATAGTACACAACTCACTCAACACATATCCAAGGCAAGATATAGGCAAATAAATTATTATATTGTATCAAGAGGTAGTTATTACAAATTATTGATAGGGTTGAGCCTAATCAAGATGAGCATATTTTCTAATATCTCAAAGAGTATCCCTTTCTCTTATAAATATTAAAAAAATTTAAAATTTGAGAACCCCTTTAATGTGAATGAGACTAAGATGTATAGGAGAAGATAGAGAGATCAAAAAAGTGGTAAGATACCATCAAAAAGGGAACACACCATATTGGATCATTAATTAAGCTTGAGCTTCCACCTCTTTTTACTTCAATGAATGTCTTGCCACCTTTTTGATCAATCACAATACTATTTTTGGCTTACCAAGTTAAAAATCCCCATAAGTCCCCAAGAATGCATTGAATTCCCCTAGCTACAGCTCCTAACACTATACCTCTTCTTTGACCCTAGTGTCCCCAAAATTTTAACCTTAAAATTTTAGGTTGCCCCTATTTAAAATTTTGAATTTTGTCTTATGTGAGTTAGTTATCCTTATTAAACCAGTCCCTTGAATAAAGTTTTAGTTTTTAATAACTTTGTTTCTGATTGCTTTCTTTTCTAAATTACTTCAAAATTACTCTAGAAGGTTGAAAACATCTGCTTGAGGCCATTATTAAAAACCCCATTTACTCATCTTTCCTATAAATTCAAAAATCTAAGTGTTGGGAATCATTTATAATATAAATTAGGTTCTCCAAGCCACTCTACTTATTAAACAAAAATAAAATTAGTCTTTCAACTCTGAGTTACACTGTCTAGCTCAAACCAGAATTGTTAAACTGCTTTACTTCACATCAAAATTTAAGTAAAGTTATCCTGAAATTCCATCAAACACTGTACAAAGTAAATCAGGTTTTCAAAGTAACTTTTCTCATCTAAATACACAATCAAAAGTAATAGAGGTTTCTGAACCCAAAATACCCACCAGCCAAGACCAACTCAAGATTATGAAGATGCTTAAGTCTTAAAAGCCAAATTAAGAAAATTAGTATGAGAAACTTGATAAAATCTAAGGGCTTACATGGACCCTACACATGTGTCTACTGCATGTTATTAATTCATTGTAAAATACAAATATCAACAAATTCTACCTCATTTCCCACTTGGCATTCAAGATGTTTGACTAAATTGTCGAACCAATAAACCCTAATCTAATCTATTTAGCTTTTTTAGAGCAATTTTTGAATCAATTATTTGCAACCCATTTTTGGTTGAGGTATGTGGATCTTGATACATTTTTTATGCCTTCATCTTGATTTTTTTCTTTTCATTTCCCTCTGGTAGTTTTCCACTTACCATTGTAAAGGTTATACTATCTATATTTATTTTCATTGTATCTATTTGTTAATTTTACATGATTAAGTGGTATTGTAAAAACCTTATAAGAATTCCCAAAATTCCAAGTATGTAAAAATCCACTCAAAATACTACAAATATCAAGCCCTAAGGTTGAAAACCTAACTATTGAGATTAGATAAGAAACTTGGGTTCCCCATTACTACTTACTCACCCAAAGTCTTGATCCTAAGCTACTACCCACAAGAACCCTAAAACTCTCAAGTATTCTATTTACCTAGAGTTGTAACTATTAATTGATTCTACTTCAATATTTCCAACCATAGTTACTTGACCTGATAAATATGAAGTCATGACACTTGAGAAACCTATTAAATTACCAAGGTGAAATCTAAACTCTTCACTACAAGTAACTTCTACTTTGGGTTTCCCAACATGAGTTACTTGCCTACACAAATCTAAAGTAGATACCTACTAGACACCCTGATTCTTTATGATCATTACTTACCCAGATTCTTGAATTCGCAAGACTTGTGGATCATTTAGACTAACTCAAAGTTGTGATACCCTATTACTTACTATGAGTTGTAATTATTTAAGAATTTTCACTACTTCAAACCTAAATCATACTTAGGGGTATTGTCTGAAACAACAAATTGACTATTTTCTTCAAAACTAGTTGGAACAAGTATTAAGTGTTGAAAAGTACTCATATAGTTCTTCCAAAAGTATTCAAAACTAATGTTAGGATTATAAGTGTTAGAAAGATTAGAAGAAGAAATAGATGAAGTAGAAGTGCAAGAAACACAAATTAAATAATTCCCTAAGTTGGAACTTGAAGAAATATTAAAGCCAAGTAGGAAGGGAAAAATTAAATATAAAAGAGCCAAATCTCAAGAGCCAAAAATGAAGTATGAGTATAATGGATACCCTATTGAATAATGCATCACTTCCAAGTTAACTGAGATAAGTGATACAGATATAGATCATGTGTTCATGACTGAGTTGTTAGAGAGATCCAAGGCCATTTCCAAGACTCATCTCATGTAGGCAATAATGAATAGTGGGATTTTGAAAGATCTACCTTTCCCAATTTTAGCCCAACTTCTTAAATTTGTCTTAGCATGTGCCAAATATTATGACTCCCTAACTAGGACTGTGAGAGATGTTTCTAGTAATGTAGTTGTAATATTATATGTTTAGTATCTTAACTAATGTCTAAATATTTGATCATCACCAAAATTAATTGATATAATAATGGAGAAAGATAATAGACGATGGGAGACTAGGAAAACAAAATGTATTAAGATAATTAACACAAACTACTTGAAGAAAGTGAAACAATCTTCAATATTTCCAAAGCAGATACTAATATCAGACATGGTTCATGAATAGATGACATTACTTACTTGTTATGTAGGCTTAATGGTGAAAATAATGCCAAGTGTTTCTCAACTTGGATGTATGCATACATCAAAACTATTTATGTCACTAGGATCTCAACCAAGAATGAATGGGTGAGGATGATAAGTGACAATATGGACCAATAACTAAACAATGTATTAAAAACTTTTGATTTCAAGATGACCTCATACCTTGTATATACAGTAGTATGAAGTAGAGCCTTTTCAAGGCTAAATACAAAGGGGACACTAGAAACTAAGCCAATATATGAATATTATTCCCAATTGGTCCTTTTTGAGTACTATAAGCATAATAAGGTAGTGAATGATGGATTATTTTATGAACTCATTTTCAAATTGAATGTGGCTATGAAGCACAAGAGAGTATCATATGCAACATGTGATGTAGTTTCATATTTTGGTTGCATTTTCATTTAGTTCATTGACTTTACATACATCAGAGTTGGGTGTTTCTCAAGGGCACCATTCAAGTTACCTAGATACACCAGTGATAAGTGGATTCATATAGAATTATGCAGATAACTAGTTGCATTACATGATTTGCAATTAAAGGCTCATCATCCTGCAATCAATTTTCCTATTATTATTGGTCATTACCACTATCACAGTATTTACAAGTCCAAGAATGTGTATAACTAGATGTATCACAATTATACCCAAACACATTTTGATGATAGAGAAAATTTTGATTGTAGAGGTGTAGCCCAAAATATAGTCTCTCTAAAATATATGCATATTCCTTCACTTGAGGATTTTTGGATTAATTGTAGATATGAGTTTGATGTTAGAAGAAGAGAAAATAGTAGATTTATTTTTGAACAGATCCTTGCTTTTCCTCTAGCCATAATTCTTGAGGATATGGAAGATGATAGAATTGTAACCATTGATGTTTTTCATACAATAGGGGGAGATAATGCCCTACTTCTAGTGTTTTTTTGGTAAAGTTCAAACTAAGACTATTTTAGATAGAAATTCAAATGTTTTGGCCATAAATTCCAAATGGACTCTAACCAAAGGCTACTATATGAAGGATTTGAGGAAAGAGACTACTCATGTAAGTTAGAAGAGGAAGGAAATAGTGCAAGGAGAAAGTAGCCAGTGCCCACAAAGAAGTTAAAGTTGAAAATAAACGTTGATGATACATATTCTATAGGAAAGAATAAATATCCAATTCAACCAGTTGTTTCCACATCTCCATTGGTATCTTTTATAGACACCACCATTCTTTATATTCCCACTTCCATTGCACCTATCACAGATCCATCCATTCAATGCCACCTCCCAATAAATCCATTCAAAAGGAGACATATGTCCCTCCTCTTTCTCCTCCATCTTCTCCACCAACTTTTATACCTCCCTCTCCTTTATAAGATCAACCCACCATTTAAAATGAGCCAAAAAAAAACTACTGAAGAGGAAATCCTATCTCAAGAAGCATTATAGTAAAAGCAAAAAGAAAAAATTGAACCTAAGAAGTAGGTAGTAGAGGAAATAAAAGAGAGAGAAGCTGAGAAAGAAAATCAGGTGGAGGTAGTGGCAGAGAAGATTACAAAGAAAATAAAGGAGAGGGAAGTAGTAGTTGATAAAGTGGAAGAAAAAGAAAAGGAAGATGATAAGGAGAGAGAAGGAGAAAGTGAGAAGCAAGTTGAGAAAGTGATATAAACCCAAGGAGTTCATTCTCAAGAACTAGTAGTTAGAAATAATTAGTAACAAATGGTGATTCATATAGATAATTCAACTAATATGGACTTCTCATCTTGGTTGTCAATGTAGACAACTCTAGAATATAAAAAAGTAATAAATCTTGAGGAGATAGACTTAAAATTGTTGAAAAGTTTTGACAAGAAAGGAAAAAAGCCTAAGTCTGTTAAACTAAATTCAAAATTGATAATTGAGCCTATAGTATAAAATTTTTTGGAGGTATCAGCTCCACCACAAATAATGAGCAAAACAGAAGTCACTGAAGATGACTTAACAATTTCAAAGATATCCCTTGGTGAAATTACCACGAAAGGCTTAAAGTAGGATATCCAGACCTTGATTAACATTCTCTTTAAGATGCTTGATGAGGATAAGGTTTCTAAGTCCAAATTAAAGGAACAAAATTCTTATATATGCAAAATAATAATTAAATATTTTAGGATAGTTCCATAACAATCTATTATTTTAGGAGATTCAATTCGTTAGCAAGTGATAACTAAGGTAGAAAAGACTGGAGATAAAGCTAAGGCTATTGATAAAGGGATAGATAAGATTCATCAAACTACCAAGAAGTTCTTCCCTGAAGTTATAGGTATTCATTCTGATATTTTGAAGAAATTAGCTAAGATAAAGGCAATAATGAAGGAAATTGAGAATGAAAATGGAATTTTTGAGTTGTAAAAAAAAGTCTAAAAATAATAAGTAATTTGAGTGAAAAAGTTTTATTAAATAAAATATTATCCCTAAAGGATCTATAAAGAAGGTAAAACAAGAAGAATATCTCGTATCATTTCACATGCATATTTTAGAAACAATGTGTGAAGAAATGAAGACTCTAGAAGAAGAAGCTTGCAATGAAAAGGTGAATCTAGAAGACTGTCTCTATGGTCTTACTAGAATTTGGTTTGATAATGTTCCAAGGACATCTGAGTAGTTATATGATAAATTCAAACAAATAGTAGAAAAGGCCAAAACTCCTTTCACAACTAAATCTATAAAAGATTTAATCAAATATCAACATGAAATCAAGAGGTGAACCAAGACTCAAAAAGGTAAAGGGTCATAGCAAGAGATTAGAAAGAGAAATGCTAAAATTTGAAATGGAAAGATAATCACTTGCTAAACTTGATGATGTAGTAATACAGTTGATGATGTCTCAGCACATCAAGTATAGAGAGAAATGTAGATTTGAAGTCCATGAGGTGGAATAATTATTGTTACTCTTATTTCTAGCAATTTCTTCTTCCTTCTCATTTTATTTGATCTATTCATTCTATTTATAGAGTAAATTTTTTATAAGAAATTACTTTTAAGTAAAGACATTTGGTAGAGTTACTTACTGAGGTATATTACTTTATAAAATTGTGAGACTCGAGCAACTTGGATAAATTACATTACTTGAATTCATATTGTAAGAGTAAATTACTTAAGATATCTTTATGCAGTATGCAAAGTAGTTGTGTTCAATATAAATATCAAGACCAAGAAGTGATAAACATCACTATTTGATGCATGCCACACAAGAAAATTTTGAGGAAGATGCCTCTCAATGGTTCCTAGTTTTAATGTAGCACATGAATTTTGACGAACTTGTTTCCTATTTAAATTTGAGATCTATTTTTGTATAAATATAATCTTAGGTCTACATGTTAAGGGATGATAGTAATTTTTTCATAACAATTGTAACTGAATCAAGAGAATTTAAGCAATCTAAAACTTTGTGTTTAGATTTTTGAGTTTTTTCCTTGTATGAAATTATTTCTAAGTGAATGAGAAAGAAGTTTTTTCTATGGAACTTTGTGTCTCAATAAATATTTAGTGGATTTGTAAAGATTAAAATGGTAAACTTTGTGTTATATTTAACCTAAATCTGAATTCTAGTCTTTCTTAGTCATTTGCTGAAAATATTTTCATCTCTTTAATGTTGATTTATTTGTATGGATTCAATAAGATCTATAAAACTACTTATTTTGAAGTACAACTTATTTTTATCCACACATTCTATTTTTCCACTCTTAATTTTCCAAATTTTATTTACACATTATCTAAAATAGCTACTTACTTTCTATAAAATCACCTTTTTATGGTCCATAAACATTGTGATTAAAGTAATAACCCTGGAAAAAAAGCAACTTATACATAATCTATATAATTTGTGAATAACTATGAGCAATAGATAATTAGAAGTAAATAGACATAAGTATATGGGAGCTTCACCATTAAATGAAAGGGATTTAATCCCATAACTATCTAGGTACTTTTGTTAGCTTGAAAAATATCTAGCCAATAGTTTTTGGCAACTCTGCTAGGGAATAAAGAGCTAAACTCCTAAATCTAAAAATAGATTATTCCTTCAAGTTGAGTTATATGCAATTAATTTTTAATTTCCCATAATTTTTGTGCATTCTAAACTATTCACCTTAATCATTGCATGTAGAGTCAGTTATGCAATTCTAAGTAAAACATGATCTTAATGAAGTTGACTCCACTTTTCAAACATAGAAGCATCACTTTTTATTGGATTTTTGCATGTTATTTTGTTTAAAATTTTGTTTACCTTGAACTTAATGCATGTTTTTTAACCACTACCCAAAGTCTTTATCTATAAATCAAGTTGATAAGATTAATATTTAAAAGAAATTATGTGTTTCAAACTGTCAAATCAACCTTTTACCATAGCAAGGAGAGCTCAAGGCCAAACAGATGATTTATTTGAATTGTAAGAGTGGTTCATTTTTAGTTTTCTTGTTCAAGATAGAACACAAAGATCTAGTCTCTCACCTATGAGACAAACACCAACTCCTATGAATTATATATAACATAATTCCTTTAGAATAATTCAACTAGATAATACATAATTCCTTATTCCAAGAATAATGGCACAATCACTTCCCATCCCTTGGGGGCAACAATTGGATCATTGAATTTGACTCCCCCTCTCCATGATTTGACTAAAGGGTCAAGAAAGAATTTTCTAAAGTTTAATGGTAATGGAAAATAAAATCCAGATGAACATTTGGATTCCTTATTTATAGCTTGTAGAGTAATTGGAATTGAACATGAAGATGTCTTAGTTAGACTCTTCATTAAGACCTTGCATGACTTAGCTATAGAATGGCTTTACCATTTGCCTCCTTACACTATAGTCAATTAGGCTAGCATGCATGAACAATTTGAAAAGAGATTCAAACCTACTAAAGATTCACATATACTACTTACCCAATTGAGTTAGCTTAAGAACGAACCACATGAGCACATGCATGATTTTATTTCTAAGTTTAATAGATTACTCTAAAAAATTCCCCAAGTTGAACTGCCCACTAGAGATAATCAAAGGTGCTTCTCCATCAATGCCTAATTACCATAAGTTAGTTATTAGCTATGAAGAACATGAACAGCTAATTTAGTAGAAACTCAAAATATTTCTATGAAGTGTTGAGACTAACACCCCCTATCTTTCTTTTTTTGAAAAGAGGACCCCTGTATTTATTTCTAGAAAGTCTATATTCTATATTGATTATGAAGAGTTGTCTTATCTTGGATTTTAAAGGCAAATTAATTTTAAAAGGGGAACATGTGCTTTGATGTATTTGATCATGTTTATGTTTCATAGTTTAAAATTTATAATAATTATATTCAAGGTGATTAGTTGCAGGTTTCATGGAAGCAGCTAGGGTTCTTAAGGAACAAACCTTAAAGAGGGCTTGAATTTGAATATTCATGGAAAATAATAGTGGGAAATTTTATTACCTTTTGATTAAATGATCCTAAGTCTAACTTTATATTAAGCTTCAAATATGTTTTTTCTTTAAAACATGATCGAATATGAATATAAAACCTTAGGATAAAATTTATACATGATCAGGTATTAATTTAAAGCTTATGCTCTTTTACAGATATAAGGATAATCACTTGTTTGTTGATTTTGATCTGATGGTGTGACAACCACAAAGTCTTTTAAAAGGGACATTAAGTTAATGATTTGGGCCTATTAAATATCTAATGGTGATCATTTGCTTGGATATTTTGATCCAATGGTGCAAATTAAATCTGACACCCAAAAAGATGCTAACAACTATTAACCACTCAGGACTTGATCTAATGGTTCACATTGCTTCAGAGGTTGTAATCTAATGGTGTGTATTGACCTAAAAGCATCAAAATCTCTTGAAGTCTTTATTAATGACACTAATTCATTGGACCAAAAAAGTTTATTATCTTAAAATTGATAGGTTCACTCCAATAATTTGACATTTATGAGGACATATTTAATGGGACTGAACCCATAAAATTTAACATGAGATAGAAATATTCTATTGTCTTAAATTTGATAGGTTCACTCCTATCATTTGACATCTATGAGGATGTATTTTATGGGATTAAACATGTCAAATTTAAACTAAATAATCCTAGAAGCCTCAGGATCTCCTAAAGGCTTTATGTGTGGTACTCAATCATTGGACCAAAAAATTCTACTATTTTAAATTTGATAGGTTCTCTCCCATCATTTGACATCTATGAGGACGTGTTTGATGTGACCAAACCCATAAAATTTAACTTAGATAATTTTTAAATCCTAATCTAAGGGGGCATTTCTAAAAAACTTATAATAAATTTCTATCTTTTTACGAAGACAAGCGTAGTATATAAAGATCTTAGCCTAAGTCATTTTGTGTTTTTTAAACATAAAATTCTAAATGAAATTTTTAAACTTAGGATTTATATGATCATGTAACTAATTAAAAGGTAAGCATATTGTAGGATCTAATGGTGGTCACTTGCTCAATGGATTTTATCCAATGGTGTGATGAAGTTGAGGAATTTTCAAAGGCCTCATAGGTTTGACACATCACATAATCAATAAGCTCAAAGATCAAGAACCAATTAAATGCAAGGACCTAGAGTTAGCTTTTCAAAGCAAAATAAAGGGGACTTTTGAAAACTAATGGTCACTCTTTAAATGAAATTTGTCATGAAAGGTATAAAACCCTACCACATAAGCTCTATGTAAGTATGGAGGATCCAAATGAAAGATATCTCATGATTGAAAACATAGAATACAAGATAGTAAGGTTCCATCATATCTAAGGCTCATACTTTGATGTTTTGGTCATTAAAGCCAAAAATCTTGAACCCTCTATAAAGATGGCCAGAGTTGATTTAATTGATTATGTGACACTTCAGATAATTACAAACTAAATTCAATGCAAGTGCCTTAGTGAGATATTTGTTTTCATCAACTACAATTTAGTGTTATTAATGGCAACAAGTAGGCAACAGATGAAAATTGAAGTGGTACTTTACCTAACTTCATATGGTGAAGGAAGGGTCTTTAGAGACACAAACGTAGATTTAACTGCTTTGAATGTGCATGGCATTAGAAATTGGTTTGAATTATTCTTCTTTATAGAGGATTTACAACCAATTTCCTAGGAAGAAAAAAGGAATGCTTTAGTGTACCAAAGATAAGAGGATTTAGTATCAATTCAAATGGTAGACATTCACCATGTGGCTGCTAAACTAAGGGTAATGTATTGCATTGATCTTCTTGTTCCTATTTTCATTGATTGTAGAATAGATTGAGAATGGATTATTCATGAAGTATCAAAAAAGTTGAATGTATATCTCCCATGGCCTTTCAGACTTATTATAATCTCCCTTTGCCTCATGTCAATCTCCCTTCCTTGAGAGAATGGACAAATTCCCAAAACTTGGATATAGTCCTCTCACCTTGGTTAATCCAAGGTTCTTATGTTTTTAAGACATCAAATGGTGAGATTATTATTTCCCAATTTAGGGAAGGTGTTAGGGTAGCTATGACTTTATTTAATATAGCCTTTGGTGCCTCTTCTATTACTTATTTAAGTAAGGTTTGGGTATCTTATGTCTATTATATGTTGGAGCAGAACTTAACCCCTCTTATTAGAGACTTAACAAGTTTATTCTTAGCCAAACAATTTATAACCATCAAGAGAAAGCCTTCCAAGTAATCATTTATGATGTCTTACCTCTTAGATTCACTCCTAGCCTCTATTAATTTACCTAGCATTCAAAATTGGTCCCCTGATGATAGATCTACCATTTCCCATCATTATTCCAAATTACATATGTTCAAATATAAGAATCACATGTAATTCATATGTGATGATATATTCCCAATCATTTTTTAGGCAATCACTAGTATCCCTATGCCAAAGCTTCCTCCTCTAATCAAAAGACAAGTAGAGACCATGGGGGATGTGTGGTTCTACCCAGATTATATTGTCATAAGGATAGAGGAAATCATGGTCTAACCATATAGATTACCTATATGTGTTCCTAGTAAGCTTTTAAATCAACAAATTACTTGTCAAAACATCTAGGGAATGGATTGGCACTACAAGAAGAATAATAAATCTCAGGTTCATCCCTTTCCACTAGACATTGGTAGAATTGTAATCAAGGATTGGAAACAGCTAGAGATTATAGTGGTGCACAAGAACTATTTTGATTTTCAAATAGATGATATTAAGATGTGGGACCCCAATGATAGAGTTCTTAACCATATTTACGATAAAAATGTCTCAAAGGTTGAGTACAAACATCAACCAAGTGTGGGAGATGGTATTTACATAAAGGCAAGGAACTTTGAAGAATTCTTGTCTAGGGTTAAAAACTACAACATAAATATAGAACATAGGCTAGTCAGGGATAATAAGCCTTCAATAGAAATATGGTAGTTACATCCTTTACATTATCACTTGTTTCTAAGACCATCTAGGGATACATATCAAGAAACACCTATTGAGAGACAATATTCTAAGCCTCAATGGAGAAAATTGACAAAATCACCCTAGGTTGGGCAACCTGAGGATGTAAAAAGAAAAGGTAAGGATGTGATTTAAGGGTCTAGCATTGAGCATATACCTAGTGAAGGTCCCAAAATTTAGGCATCCCCACTAAGGCCTTCTTCCCTAATAGAGGTTATTAACATGATTGCTTTGGAAGCTAGAGAAATAGTAGAAAGTGCCCTTATTAGTTTCATAGCTTCTTATGGTTTGGATAAGGGAAAAGACCCATCTGAGGAAGTAGGCTAGGAATTGGTTATATCGGGTAGTGGAAAGAGATAGGTAGAATTATCCTTAGTTCCTTTGGCTCTAAGAAAGAGGCCTAGGTTAAATTTCACACACCCTACTAGTGAAATAAACCTCTTTAGTGATGAGAATCCTATTTATGGACCAACCATTCCTAATTGGTTTATTAATGAGAAGTTACAAAAAATCCCATCTATTTCTCCTTCACTAGATTTGACTCGAGTGGACATAGGTGTTTAGGATAATGTCAAGCCTTGGATTGAGGATATGTTGAACAAACAAGCAAAGATAAGCATCTAGATTCTTCACAACAAGGAAAGATAATGGGTTGGTACCCCAGGAGCCTATGAGAGTTCAAATGTAGAGATTCCTAAATAACTATACGTGAAAAAAATTGACCCTTAGGTCTAATTTAATCTAGATAAATCAACTCTTGAGAGAATAAAGACCAAGAAAATTATTTTTGGTATTAAGGAGTTCACCTTTTAGAAGGTGGAACCATTTTTAGGCTTAACTCTTATTCCATGGTAGGTAGCATGAGAGAATCCTATTTTTCAAGAAGATGTAGCTAGTATGGTAATAGCCCAATCAATAATGACATTAGATGGAGTTCAAGGAATGAAGTAAAATATTCTCAACTTGGAGAAAGAAAAACAAGATTTAGACGCTCATCCCCTCCTTTCAATTCCTAAAGGTGTATTAAAAGTGTTTAATATATCCTTTATGGATGAATTTGAGAATTTGAAAATCACTAAGTCTATATTGAGTGATTTAGACCATCAAGATGAGATGGCAAAAGCCTTAATCACCTAGTGGCAAAATTCTCAAGCTCAGATGGAGGAGCTCATCAAAGTGCATAAGATAAAGTAGGTACTAGACACTAAGATTATCAAACTTAGACATTTGGACATATTCATTGTAGTTTTGATTAAAAAAAGAGGATTTGATCACCTAGAGCAATGATGTTAAGGACTTCATCAAGAGAGGCATAGACTTGGTAAAATATATCGAGAAACTTTTAGGGGATCTATTAGATAACCCTTGTCAAACAACTACTATAGGCCTGACTGATGATGAGTAATTCAAGTAGAGGGTTGGTACTCACATTCAAAGCATCAAAGACAACAAAGTTCATCTAGTTAAGGACAACTAGAAGACCCTTGATACCATTATTTTTTTAGGGAAGCAAATTATAGAAGCATAATGTATCAACTTGTATTTTGGGTAGACAGTGAATTTGACAAGTTAGCAGATAAAGAAGATGATTGTCTAATGAAACCTACAGTATATTTTGAGTTGATCAAGGAACAATACACCAAGGTGAAAGACTTCTTTAGATAGGGATAATTAAAGGGCCAACCAATGAAATTCTTAAGAGAATTTTCTTTTTGTAAAGTATATGCTAGTTTGTTATCACATACTCATTCTTGTCACATTGGCATGTGACCTTCCACATTGTATCTTTATATTAAAGGCAATTGACCTTATTTGGATGTTGATATTTTGAAATTTAACTGGTTAACCACCTATGTGTCTTATAAATAGGTAGATGGCTACCATTTTTAATAGATATTTTTTGATCAATTCATACCAGGAGCATTTAATACAACTAAGGAATTCTAAAAAGATTGTCTGGATAGATTTGTTAAATGTCTATGCTATCTCTCAATTATGGAAATTCATGTTGAATTTGAAAGATTATTCTTTCTTTGAGTCACATTATTTGTCATAGGGTAGTTAATTTGTGCTAAATTCTATATTAACTATAAATATTTCAAGTATACTTAATTTTATTTGCTCTTCATTTGGATGTACTTATGTTATTCATATCATAATAGCAAATTTTTAAATTAAACTTGGTTCTTACTTATGATTCATAATTTTCCTCTAAATATTACCTAATTTGTGATGTAATTTGAGCTTATTCTATTTTATAACATAAAGTGGTTTAATGTGTACTCAATATAATTTGAATTTTGTCATAATATTTGATATTGTTAGGGTGTGGAGCTAAAAGCTTCAACTATTTGCAGACCCAAAGAAGAGGATGTTGAAGAACCAAAAGAACTAGCATCGGCAGCATGACCAACATCGGTCAGATGCAGTGCAGAAGGCAACCGGTGATGGTAACTAGTCAGTCGACGTTGGTAGCACCAGACAGATAGGGACTGACATCGGTTGCCTGTGGCGGTCCAGAACTATTGTTGACGAATAGTCAGTTAAGTGAAGCGAGTGTTTGCATGTCAAATGACTAATTATAGTCATGAGCTGAATGTCTAATTATTGTAGTTAGATTTCTATTTTTGTAAACATGGGATCCTATTTAAAGACCCATAAGGCATGTATTGTAATTATCAAGAAGGCAAGTAAAAAGCATTGAAGCAAGCAAGGTCAAGGAGATCTACAGGTGTAAGGTCAAGGAGATCAGCTGAAGAATTCAAGGAGGGATAATAACTCAGGCTATAGAGTTGTTGTGTTGAGCAAGAGAGAGAGGGAAGAAGGTCTTGAGGTGTGGCAAGCCTTTGAGGTGGAGGAAGAAGTGGCATCTTCCTTATTGTATTTTCTTCTAGTAATATCTAATACAAGAGTGTGTATTGTCTCTCAAATTCTTTGTTGTCTCAAGTTTCTAGTTACTTTATCATTCTGGAATAATTCCATGTTTAATTGCTTATAAGAAAGTAATCAATTGTGCTTCCGTTGGATAAGGGGTCACCTAACAGTTGGTATCAGAGCTATGGTTTGCAAGAAGCAGGGTATTGTTTTTTGATTACAGGTCATTCACAAGGTTTTCTGATTGAGTGGGAGTTTAGCAATGGCAGAAGAAAGTAAGCTATGAATGGAGAAGTTTAATGGCAAGAATTATCAACATTGGAGGATGCAGATTGAGGATTATCTATATCAGAAGGATTTATACTTACCGTTGGGTGGGGTTGCATGCAAGCCCACAGATATGAAGGATGAAGAATGGAGTGTTCTTGATTGGAAGGCTCTCGATTCCATAAGGTTGAGCCTTGCATCATCTGTGATTTCTAGCTTATCACAGTGCAAGACAATGGAAGAGTTGATAAAGTCCATGGAAAATTTATATGAAAAGCCCTCGGCTTCTAATAAGGTATATCTTATGAAGTAGCTATTTACTTTGCAAATGCAGGAAGGTGGATCAGTACATACTCATCTCAGTGATTTCCATGGTTTGGTAAACCAATTAGCTTCAGTCAATATTGTTTTTTATGATGAGGTAAAGGCTCTCTTGATTTTATGTTCTTTGCCTGAAAGTTGGGATGGTTTGGTTATGGCAGTAAGCAATTTTGCATATGCTTCTAAAATCTTAAAAGTTGATAATGTTGTGAGTGTGATCTTGAATGAGGAAATATGTAGGAGAAGCACAGGTGAATCATCAGGGAATGCTCTAAGTGTAGAAAGTAGGGGAAGGCAAAGGGAGAAGATTGAGCAAGGGAAATCAAGGTCAGGAAGGAGATTTGAGTCCAAAGGTATTACCTACTAGTTTTGTGGAAAGAAAGGACATACAAAGAAGGAGTGTTGGTTGAGAGATAAAGAGAATCAACATGCAGGTATTGAAGAAGCAAAGGATGCAAATATTGTGGTACATGACGCTCTCACACTTTCTTTGGATAGTCAGGTAGGATCATGGATTTTAGATTCTGGTTCATCTTTTCATGCATCCCCAAACAGAGATTTATTCCATGAGTATGAACAGGGAGACTTTGGAGTGCTTTATTTAGGGGATGGTATGCCTTGTCAAATAGTTGGCAAAGGGAAAGTGTAGCTGAGATTGCAGATTGACAACACATGGGTGTTGAAAGAGGTCATGCATGTTCCAATTCTGAAGCAAAGTTTGATTTCTATTGGAAGGTTGGGTGATGAGGGGTGCACAATAACCCTCACAGTGGATTCTTGGAAGGTTACCAAGGGAGCACTTGTTTTAGCAAGAGGTAAGATAGTAGATACTCTTTATCTATCTACTTTTATTACTGATTCTACTTCTGGTTTATCTACTTCAGCTATAGATTCGAAGATGTGGCTTAATAGGCTTGGTCACATGAATAAGAAGGGAATGGATGTTCTTGATTCAAAAGGTATGTGTTCAGATTCAGAAAGCATAGATAGAGTTCATTGCAAAAAAAGGAAATTCGATGCTTTTGACAGGAATAAAGAAGCCTTGGTGTTTATGGAGGAGATGAAGGACAGAGATCAGTCACAGGGGCTGAATAAATTTGAGCAAGGCAGCATGGATAGAGGTTTGATCCAAGATGAGCTTGCAGATGAAAAATTCATCACTTACAAAAAAACACAGGTACCAATGCCGGTGCTCCCATGGCACTGGCGTCAGCTAGACAGAAACTGACATCGGTCATGTGTAGACTAGCAGGGTCGGTAGGTCGGGTAGGAGAAGTTCGACATTGATCATAAGGACTGATGACGGTAGGGGTGACACTAGTGTCAGCCAGGGAAATGATGTCGACAGTCAGGGTCAGTGCAGGGAACCAACATCGATCAGGATCAGACTGGGAGATGGCTGATATCAGTCACTGAAATGGATGTTGGGTGGATCAATAAGTCTCAAACACCCATATGGAGGTCAGAAAAGGTATGTGAACCTCATATTCATTGTTCACCTTCTTTATATTGCTTACTGATAGTCAAGAACTAGGAATACGAAAGAAGCAATGCAGGTAGAGTCTAGAAATAGTGGGAGCTTGGCATGGATGAGGAGTGTGAGTCCTTGGTGAAGAACCAAATAGGGATTTGTTGGTAGAGTTGTCAGCTAAAAGGAAGCACTGGATAGAAGGATGGATTCCCATATTAGAGAAGAGAGTGGATGGACACGTGAGAAAGAAGGCTATGGTATATGGTCTTGATTAGGCTGCAGACAATGGAGGTTTGACCATTGTATTTTATCTTTACCAGGTTGGATAATATTAGATACATTATCTTGTTACTGTATTGTGTTACTTGTTTCAGGGTTTCATATACAGGGTGTTTTTTGAGCTAAGGGTAGATTTGGTTCAGAAGTATGTCATGAAGAATTTGGGAGCAGCAAAATTCTTTTGGCATAAGTGACAGGTTCAGCATCACAGGTTCCAGTGGTGGTTGGTCTTCAAGAGTGACTTTGAAGAGGGATACAGAGCCTAAGGAAAAAAATAGATGGTGTGTAGGTACAAGTACAGTAGTAGCTGTTTATCTCCAAGTGGGAGATTGTTAGGGTGTGGAGCTAAAAGCTTCAACTGTTTGTAGACACGAAGAAGAGGATGCTGAAGAACTAGAAAAACTAGCATCGATAGCATGACTGATGTCGGTTAGATGTAGTGCAGAAGGCAACTAGTGACGGCAGCTAGTCGGCTGACATCGGTAGCACCAGACAGATAGGGACCGATGTCGGTCGCTTGTGGCAGTCCAAAACTGTTGTTGACGAACAGTCAGTTAAGTGAAGCGAGTGTTTACATGGCAAATGACTAATTATAGTCATGAGTTGCATGTCTAATTATTGTAGTTAGATTTCTATTTTTGTAACCATGGGATCCTATTTAAAGACCCATAAGGCATGTATTGTAATTATCAAGAAGGCAAGTAAAAAGCATTGAAGCAAGCAAGGTCAAGGAGATCTATAGGGGTAAGGTCAAGGAGATCAGCTGAAGCATTCAAGGAGGGATAATAACTCAGGCTATAGAGTTGTTGTGTTGAGAAAGAGAGAGAGGGAAGAAGGTCTTGAGGTGTGGCAAGCCTTTGAGGTGGAGGAAGAAGTGGCATCTTCCTTATTGTATTTTCTTCTAGTAATATCTAATACAAGAGTGTGTATTGTCTCTCAAATTCTTTGTTGTCTCAAGTTTCTAGTTACTTTATCATTCTGGTATAATTCCATGTTTAATTGCTTATAAGAAAGTAATCAATTGTGCTTCTGTTGGATAAGGGGTCACCTAACAGATATGAAAACTGGCAATCATGTCTCTTGCTTCTTTACCCTTCATTTTTCTTATTTTTTTATCAAGATTCAATCTAGCTTAAAGATCATTGTTAATAATCATTTAGTTTATCTTTTGATCCCTCAAAATTACTAAGTATTCAAATTGTGTAGACCCTAGTGGTTCCCAACCACTAAATCAAATAAATATTGTGGATAGTTTTCATACTTTGCTTCTATTTCACCACAAATAATCATTGAATAGTCACAAACTGCAACTCATGCCATGGATTCTTAGAATCCTAAAATGAGAAGTGCTATTCAACACTAAGAGAACCTATGGTATAGTTGGAAGCATCAACAGGAGAAGCTCCATTAGTGTTAGAAGGAGGGCCTCTTTGAATAATACTTAGTATTTTTCACCTGTATTTCGTCATAATATATGTACATTTTACATGATTATGTTTATTTTAGCATAAATTGTGTAAAGACTCATGAATTTATTATTATTTGTAGTTAGGATGACTTATTTTGTTCAAAATTTACAATTCTTTGCCAATAAGAGGTTTATTTGAGGCATAAGTTGTAAATATTGGTCATCTTTGCATAATTCAATATGTGTTTGGACTTGTTTAGTTAAATATTGATGTCCTTTGTCCTCTTATGAATTTTTTTTTGCAAATAAAGCTTAGTGAGCATATTATTTGTTATTCTTTAGAAATTAATGTGTTACACCATGTTTCAAAATAGGATCCTTAATCTTCAAGCTAGAATTACCAAGGATTGGGACCAGATCACATTTAGAGACTAGAGAACCCTTACTCAAACTCCAAATTCATAGAAGGACTAGAAAATATAGAGGAAGATGTAGGTATTATAAATCTTTACCATCATCACCTTTATAATGGATTTCTATGTTTGATCTTCATCCAAGCATGGCATGGCTTGGAAGTTCCCCTATCAATATACTAGGTGTAGTTCATGATTTACCACATAATATTAAAAAATATTTGCCAATATTTAGTCCAACTGGTATTATGACTAATGAAGAACATGTTAAATATTTCAAATCTACATTAAGATTATTAAATGTTATTCATGAAGATGTAGCTTGTAGGTTTTTCCCATTTACATCCAAAGATGCTACATATGAATGGTTCCTTAATCTACTAGACAATTGTATTATCTCATGGAATAACTTTGACACTACTTTTATTGATCAATTTGGAAATATCATAAGCCCTTATGTCATATATCATCAATTTAAAACTATTAATAGAGATACAAGTGAACCTATTAGGTCCTTTAATTCTAGGTTCCAAAAGATGTTTAGTTGGACCATGGATCCATATAAACCTAATGAAGCTTTAGCTTTGGAGGTTTATAAAGATGTTGTTGACCTCATGACTTTTTTATTTCTGAAGAGAGCACTTCCACTTATTATCACATTGGCTCAAGACTATTCTAAAGTAGTGGTTACTAGCGGCCAAATGCAATCCCAAGGACAAATGGATTATTCTATCTCAAATGTTAATCCGCAAATGCCTACATTAAGCATTATCCCAAATAATAACCAAAATACTCCATCATTAAACCAATTTCCTACTTGAATGTGTTGCCTACTAGTCATGCTACCCCTAATCAAAATTTAGGTTTCTTAAGACATCAAGTTACTAATATATTTCATGACAATGACTAGAAGGCTTTAGTTCTTATTAATGGAATCAATAGTAACTAGGGTCAAAATACTAAGGTTCCAAAAAATGAGAATGTGTCTATATTGAAAATGGTATAGAAGTTTAGCACTGATTTTTTATAATTGCAAAAATAAGTTGGTAATGCTAATGACAATTCTAGAAGGAACTTCACTTTTCAAAAGTTCAATAGGCCTGGGAATGGGTTTTAAAATGATAGTTTCTACAATAAAAAGCTAATGATCCTTCCTCTATCAAAAATAATATGGATATAAACCTCACTAATATTACTTTACCATATTATTATAGGGTGCATGCTACTTCCAACCATGGTGAGATTGATTGCATTGAGTTTTGTAGAGCTTTTGAAGCTTTTCAAGAAGAACTTGACACATTTGAAGTGGTTCCAAACAAAGATGTTGCTACAAATTCTTTTGAATCTAAACCATCTGAACAAGAATATATGGTGGAAACTTTTCAATTCCCTTTTCAAGAGGATAATGAGTCCAAAAATATTCCTATGGAGATTCAAGCATTCTAGTAATTTTTGAAGACATATCCTCTAAGAAATAGGGAACAAAAAAAACCATTGACTACTTCTACCAATCCTAAAAATTATATAACCCCTCCAAACACTTATCAAAGAATAATATTGAACCCCCTAAAGGAAGTTATTCTAAGCTAACTATTGATCCTACAAGTAAAATTGGCTATAATATTATGGAGGATATGAAAAGGATTGAAGCCAATATCACTCTACATGAGCTAACTCAGATTATAAAACAAAGAGATTTACTCTTGGAATCTTTGTCCAAGAAAGTTTAGAAGCCCCCTAAGAATGATAGTGCAAATTTAATTACTCAAGTAATCAAAGTAGAGTCTCCACCTTTTTTACTTACAGTCAAAATATTTGGGAAGAATGTTAATAATTGTCTTCTAGATTATGGAGCTTCAACTAACATTATTCCTATTGGGATATGTGAAAAACTTGGGTTAACTCTAATCAAGTGTGAAAGGGTAGTCACTCAATTGGATAAATCTAGAGTTAAGGTTATATGATAATTATTTAATGTGCATATACAATTGGCTAATGAACCTAGGGTTTAGTAATTCATTGATATCCAGGTGGTAAAAATACCTAATGCTTATGGATTGATTTTGATTAGAGAATGGACTAAGTATTTAAATGGATATATGTCTACTGATTACTCACACTTATGGCTTCCTTGGAAATGTGTTAAAAAAGAAATAAGAGTGGAAAAGGAATCTTGAATGAAACACAAGATAATAAAATATAATGTTGTTAATGAAAGGGTAAATTTCTTAGATTCTAATTTGGGAGTTTTCACTTTGGAAATTATAAAAGAAATAGTTTCTAAAAGTTCTCAAATTTTTGTTTTGTATAATATACATTGATGGTGCCAAGTACAAATTAGGATTAAGATCTGGTATTATATTGATAGATCCTTTAGAAAAGTAGTGCCATGTAGTTTATAAATTACAATTTTCTTGCACCAATAATTTAGTTGAGTATAAGGCTCTCATACTTGGATTAGAGTTTGCCATTAAACACAAAGTTAAGGATCTCCTTTTCTATGGAGACTCTGAACTTGTGATTAACCAAGTGAGGAGTAAATACTAGTGTAAATTATCTTACTTAAAAAGATATAATATTAGGGTGTGGGACTTGATCGAATCTTTTGATGCCTTTAATATCTTAGTTGTTCCAAGAGAAGAAAACAAAGTTATTGATGAGCTTGCCTTTGTTGTATCCAACCTCATGCCTAATCATTATTCTCAAAGCATTAGTATTGAGTTAGTACCATGTCCTTTAATTCCTGACAATGTAAATCATTTCCAAGTTTTCAATGATGATCAATAAATCATAGATTTCTTAACTAATTTTGGATCTTTTAAAGCTCACATTATTGATGAAATTGATGAAACTTCTCATGATAAGGAACTTAATGATAAAATCATCCAATAAAGTGACAATAAGATACCTAAAGGGATGATTTCATTGGAAAGATTATTTGATCTTGACAATATTTATGAGGCAACTAAACAACCAAAGGTAAATGGTAGAGATTATCATGTGATAAACCTTGGTCCCCATGATCAACCCAAAATGGTGAATATAGGGAAGGCTTGAACTGAAATGGAAAATAGAAAAGCTAGAGAGTTTCTTATAAAATACAAGGATGTAATTGCTTGATCTTATGAAGATTTGAAAATATTTGATCCAAGGGTCATTACTCATACTATACCTCTTCAAGAAGGTTGTAAACCTTTTAGATAGAAGCAAAGGATAATCAACCCTATTTTAGAATCCATGATTTTTAAAGAAGTTAAGAAGTTGTTAGATATAAGGATAGTGTTTCCTATTATACATTCCACTTGGGTGGCAAATCTAGTCCCAGTCAGAAAAAAGAATGGAGAAATAAGATTGTGCATAGATTTTAGGAATCTGAATAGAGCATCTAAAAAGGATAATTATCTTTACCTTCTCTAGACTAGGTTATCTAAACTATTTTATGATCATCCATGATGTCCTTTTTAGATACATTTTTTGGATATAACCAAGTGCTTGTTGCTCTAGAGGATAGGATGAAAATAGTTTTTACTACTAAATGGGGAACATATGTTTACAAGAGAATGCCTATTGGATTAATTAATGTAGGGGAAACTTTTCAAAGGGCCATGGATCATGATTTCCAAGGTTTAGTGGGAAAGTGTATCATCATATATATGGATGATATTATAGTATTTTTTAGAAATAGAGAGGAACATTTCATACATTTAAGATGAGTATTTGATAGATGAAAAAAGTATGGTGTACCTCTTAACCCTAAGAAAAGTATATTCTATGTCACTAAAGAATTTTTTGTAGGACATGTCATTACCAAAGATAGGATTTCTATAGATCCTGATAGAGTAGAGGCCATCTCTAAAATTGGGTTGCCTAATAGCCAAAAATAACTTAAGTCATTCTTTGACAAGATTAATTTTGTGAGGAAGTTTATTTTAGGCTTCATTGAGATCATCAAACCTTTGAATTATAGCTTAAGAAAGATGTTATAATTTCCTAGAATGAATAATATAAGAAGGCCTTCACTAACATTAAGAAGGTAATCACTGAAGCTCTAGTCCTCATAAGTCTTGATTTCTCAAAAGATTTCTATCTATATTTGCTTTCTTCTGAGCATACTATGGGTGCAGAGTTAACTCAAAAGGTTGATGGGAATGATCATCCCTTAGATTTTATGAGCACCAAATTTAAAAATGTAGAAGTAAATTATTCTATGATTTATAAGCAAGCTTATGTATTGGTATAGGAAATTAAAAAATTCAGACATTACCTCCTTAGAAATAAGGTACGTGCCATATTACCTGATCTAGCTATAAAGATTATGTTGAGTCAGAATGAGCTCAAAGAAAGAAGAGGTAAGTGGATGGAAATTATACAAGAATATGATATAGAGATGAAAATATCCAAATTAGTGAAATGTCAAGGTTTAGTTCAATTGATTTCTAGTATTGATCTAAAATTCCATGTCATGCAAATAGATCAACAAAACTTCCAACCCAATGAGTGGTATTAATATATTATCCATTTACTTGTCAATGGTGTTTGTTCCCCAAGATTTATAAGAGAACAAAAGATAGCCTTGAGGCTCAAATTAGCTCATTTCCTCATTAGGACTAGAATCTTGTATAGGAAGAACTTTGAGGGAATTTATTTGAGATGTGTGTCTAAAGAAGAAGCATCTTAGAATATGACTACCTTCCATGAGAATCTAGGAAGTGGACACTATTTAGGAAGAACCATAGCTCAAAATATTCTTAAGGCTAGATATTATTGGCCCACCCTCTTAAAATATGCTTATAATCATGTAATGGAATGTCATTCATGTTAGATTTTTAGCATAAAGGATCCAAAGGCATCCATGCCTTTATAACTTATGATGGTGGATACACCTTTTACACAATGGGGATTAGACTGTGTAAGAGTAATAAACCCCAATTATTCTAAAGTTCATAAGTATGTCCTAACTGCTACAGGCTATTGCACTATGTGGACTAAGGTGATAGCCACTAATCAATTTAGAATAAAAGAGGTGATCAATTTCTTAGAGGAAAATATTTGTACTAGATTTGAAACCCTAGTTTCTTTGGTTTGTGACAATGGATCTGCATTCATTTATATTGAAATTATTAAATGGGATTATGACCAAAGCATTGAACTCAATTTTTATTCTAATCTATACCCTCAAGGAAATGGTGTTTCTAATTCCACAAATAAAAATTTGATGAAAGTTATAAAAAAATTTACTGAAGATAAACCTAGAACATGGCATAAACTTCTTAATTTTACATTATGGGTAGATTGAATCAGGATCAAATAAGATCTAAAGGCCTCACTAGTTTTGTTGGTATATGGTCAAGAACCCATCTTTGTCATAGCCTTAAAGTTTCCTACATTCACATTCATGTAGGAATACATGGAAGATAGTCAGGAACTTGCTAGTTCTTGACTGTTAGACATTATTCAAATGGATGATGCCAGAGAAAAGGCATTTATAGACTTCAACAAACATCAATCAACCATGAAAATATTTTTTGATAATAGATCTAAAGTGAAGGCATTTAGGCAAGGGAACTTAGTCCTTCTTTGGGACAAAGCATTAGAACCTAAAGGTAATCATGTTAAGTTCACCCATTTACGGATTGGCCCATACCAAATTTTATAAATCTTGGGCAACAATACTTTCAAATTGAAATATCTCCAAGGAGTAGAGTTAACACTACCTAATAATGGGAAATATATCAAACATTACTTTGTTGTTGTCCCACTAGGGGTCTTCATGGAATAAATGTGTAAGATTGTTAAATTTAGAGTAGGTAGGCTAGTTAGTTTCTTTTCTTTCTTTATTTTCTTTTTCTTTTTCTTGTTAGGTTTGTATATATTTGTTTGTTTATGTTTTGTTTTGTTTTCTTTCTTGGTGGTATTCCTTGGTTGTCATAAAATCTTGTGGTATTATTTTTTATTTAGAAATTGCTCAAGAGAGTGTGGGTGAATTTTACAAAAGGTGAATATCAGATCATAATAAAGTATCATGAAGAAACCAATAGCACTAGTATAGATTGGTATATGAACTCAATGTCCTACAAATATTTAAATCTTATTCTAAATTAAAACTTGGTTTTAAGAAAGATTCATATCCATATGATGTAAATTTAGTTTATTACCTCATATTCATGCTTACACTTAAAACATATCCTTTTCATGAACTCATGTTTCAATTAAAGGAGATTTTCTTAACGCCAGAACATTTGATCAAATCCCTAAACTTGGCTAATCTAGTTCCCAACCTTTGTTAGAAGAAAAAAATGATGATACAAAAAAAAGCTTATTATCAATTTAAAATATTCCAAAGAAAAGGTGATTTAGGTAATCTCCACCAGGGCTATAGACCCCTGGATGGTAGTAGAGAAATGCCTAAGCCTCCCTTGAACAAAGATTTGTTATTCTCAAAGAATATCTAAAATGCTCAAAATCAAATGTAATGGACTAAAAGAACATGAACCCAGATGTTGTTTCTTAAATTTCATGACAAATAGTAAGTGGAATGAAATCACACACTTCATGTTTATGTTATAATATCTAAGTTCAAATTTTATACATAAGGAACTTATTTCAATTTAAGGTTGATTCAGGAAAGAGCAAATGTCTAAATGGGATATAGAGTTCATGTACAAGTTTAAACTAGAGTCTTGTGTTCTAAAATATTTCTATGTTGTCCTTATGAGTCACCATTTTTTGAGACCAACACCCCCTATATTTATTTTTTTGAAAGGAGGAACCCTATATTTGTTTCCAAAAAGTCTATATTTTAGATTGAATGTGAAGATTTGTCTTATCTTGGATTTTAAAGGCAAATCAATTTTAAAAGGGGAACATGTGATTCGATGTATTTGATCATGTTTACATTTCATGGTTGAAAATTTCTAATAATTATCTTCAAAGTGATTAGTTGCAAGTCTCAGAATAAGCTAGGGTTCCTAAGGAACAAACCCTAAAGAGGGTTTGAAATTGAATATTCATGGAAAATACTAGTGGGAAATTTTATTACATTTTCAATAAATTATCCTAAGTCTAACTTTATATTAAGCTTAAACTATGTTTTTTCTTTAAAACATGATTGAATATTAATATAAAACTTTAGGCTAAACTTTATACATGATTAGGTATTAATTTAAATCTTATGCTCTTTTATAGATCTAATAGTAATCATTTGTTTGTTGATTTTGATCTGACGGTATGACAAGCCCAAGTATTTTAAAAAGGACATTCAATTAATGATTTAGGCCTAGTAATTATCTAACAGTGATCATTCACTTAAATATTTTGATCTAATGGTATGAATTAAATTTGACACCCAAAAGGATGTTAACAGTTGTTAACCACTCAGGACTTGATCTGATGGTTCACATTGCCTCAGAGGTTCTAATTTGATGCTTCACATTACCTCAGAGGTTCTAATATAATGTTGTCATTGACCTAAAAGCCTCAAGATATCTTGAAGGCTTTATGTGTGGCACTCATTCATTGGACCAAAAAATTTATTGTCTTAAAATTGATAGTTTCACTCCCGTCATTTGACATCTGCAAGGATGTATTTGATAGGATTGAACCCATCAAATTTAGCATGAGATAGAAAGATTTTATTATCTTAAATTTGATAAGTTCACTCCCATAATTTTATGTCTATTAGGATGTATTTTATGGTATTGAACCCATAAAATTTAAATTAAACAATCCTAGAAGCCTCAGGATCTCTCGAAGGCTTTACATGTGGCACTCAATCATTGGACCAAAAAAATTAACTATTTTAAATTTGATAGGTTTGTTCCCATCATTAGATGCTTGTGAGGATGTATTTGATGTGATCAAACCCATCAAATTTAACTTAGATAATTTTTAAAGCCTAGTTAAAGGGGGCATTTCTAAAAACCTTTTAAGAAATTCCTAGCTTTTACAAAGACAAGCTTAGTATATAAAGATCTTAGCCTAAGTCATTTTGTGTTTTTTAAACATAAAATTCTAAATTATGTTTATAAACCTAAGATTTATATGATCATATAACTAAGTAAAAGGTAAGAATATTATTGGATATAATGGTGATTATTTATTCACTAGATTTGATCTAATGGTGTGATGAAGTTGAGGACTTTTCAAAGGCCTCACAAGGTTGACACATGGCATAATCAATAAGCTCAAAGATTAAGAACCAATGAAATGCAAGGACCTAGATTTATCTTTTCAAAGAAAAATAAAGGGGACTTTTAAGAACCAATGGTCACTCTTCAATTAGAATTTATGAAATTTGCCACAAAATGCATGGAACCCTACCACATAAGATCCATGTACGTATAGAGGATCCAAGTGAAAGATATCTCATGATTGAAAAAATAAAAGACATGATAGTAAGGTTATATCATATCTAAGGCATGTATGAGATCAAATTTGGATGTTTTGGTCAATAAAGACAGAAACCCTAAACCATCTATAAAGAAGGCCAGAGTCAGTTCAATTGATTATGTGACACTTGAGGTAATTGCAAACTAAATTCAAAGCAAGAGCCTTAGTGAGATATTTGTTTTCATCAACTATAGTTTAGTGTTATTAGTGGTAGCAGGTAGGTGATAGATGAAAATTAAATTAGAGATTTACCTAAATTTAGATGGTGAAGGGTCTTTAGAGACACATAATTATATTTAATAGCCTTGAATGTGCATAGAATCAAAAATTGGTCTAAATTATTCTTCTTTATAGAGGATTTGAAACTAATTTCCCAATAAGAAAAGAGGAATTCTTTAATTTACCAAAGATACAAGGATTTATTATCAATTCAACTAGAAAGCCTTCACCATACAGTGGTTAAACTAGAGGTAATGCATTGTATTAATCTTCTTATTCCTATTTTCATTAACCATAGAATAGATGGAGATGGGATTTTTCATGAAAGAAGTATCAACAAAGTTGCATTCATAGATCCCATGGCCTTTGATACTTATTATAATTTCCCTTTGCCTCATGTCGATCTCCCTTCCTTTAGAGAATGGACAAATTCCCAAAACTTGGATATAGTCCTCTCACCTTGGTTAATACAAAATTCCATGTTTTTAGGACTTCAAATGGTAAGATTCCTATTACCCAATTTAAGGAAGGTGTTAGGGTAGCTATCACTCTATTGAACATAGTGTTTTGCCTCTGCTACGACTTATTTAAGTAAGGTTTTGGTGTCTTATGTTCATTGCATGTTGGAGTGGAACTTAACCCCTCCTATTGGAGACTCAATAAGTTTCTTCTTGGCCAAACAATTTATAGACATCAAGAGAAATAATTCCAAACAATTATTTATTATGTTTTACCTCTTGGATTCACTCCTAGCCTCTATTAATTTCCTTGGCATTCAAAATTGGTCCCCAGATGGTAGATCTACCATTTCCCATCATTATTCCAAATTACATATATTTAAATACAAGAATCATATGAAATTAATTTATGATGGTATCTTCCCAGTCATTTTTGAGGTAATCACTAGTATCCATATACCCAAGATTCATCTTCTAATTAAAATACAAGTAGAGACCATGGGGGATGTGTGGTTCTATCCAAATTGCACTATAATAAGGATAGAGAGAATCATGGTCCAACCATAAAAATTGACTATATATATGTCCCTAGTAAGTTTTTAGAGTAATAAATTGCTTATCAAATCATCCAAGGACTGGATTGGCACTACAAGAAGAATAATAAATCTCAGGTTCATCCCTTTCCACTAGACATAAGTAGAATTATAATCTAAGATTGGAAACAATTGGAGATTATGGTGGTGCACAAGAACTCTTTTGATTTCCAACTAGATGATCTTAAGATGTGGGACCCCAATGATAGAGTGGTTAACCATATTTAGGATAAAAATGTCCCAAAGGCTAAGTATAAACATCAACCAGGTGTGGGAGATGGTATTTACACAAAGGTAAAGAACTTTAAAAAAGTCTTGTCTAGGATTAAAAACTACAACATAAATTTAGAACATAGGTTGGTTAGGGATAATAAGCCTTTAGGAGAAATATGGTAATTACATCCTTTACAGTATCACTTGTTACCAAGACCATCTAGGAATACACATCCAGAACCACCTATTGAGGGACAATATTTTGAGCCTCAACGGAGAGTATTGACAAAATCACCCTATGTTGGGCAACCTAAAGATGTAAAATGAAAAGGTAAGGATGTGATTCAAGGGTTTAGCATTAAGCATAGACCTAGTGAAGGACCCAAATTCAAGCATCCCCACCAAAGTCTTATTCCCCAATAGAGGTTATTACCATGATTGCTTTGGAAACTAGAGAACAATAGAAACTACCCTTATTAATATCATAGTTTCTTATGGTTTGGATAATGAAGAAGACCCATCTAAGGAAGTAGGCGATTAATTTGTTCCATTGGGTAGTGGAAAGAGATAGGCAGAATTAGCCTTAGTTCTGTTGGCTCCAAGAAATAGGCCTAGGTTAACTTTCACTCACCCAACTTGTGAAATAAACCTATTTAGTGATGAGAATCCTATTTATGGACCAGCCATTCTTGATTGGTTTATTTGTGGGAAGTTGTAAAAAATCCCATCTCTTTCTCCTTCATTGGCTTTGACTCGAGTGGACATAGGTATTTAGGATAATGCCAAGCCTTGGATTCAAGATATGTTGAACAAACAAGCAGAGAGAAGCATTTAGATTCTTCATAATAGGGAAAGCTAATGGGTTGGTACCCCAAGAGCCTCTGGGAGTTCAAATGTAGAGATTCCTAAACAACACAGGTGAAATTATTTGACCCTCAAGGCCAACTTAATCTAGATACATAAATTCTTGAGAGAATAGAGACCAAGAAAATTACTATTGGTACTAAAGAGTTCACCTTCCAAAAGGTGGAGCCATTTTCAAGCTTAACTCCTATTCCAGGGTAGGCAACAGGGGAACATCCTATTTTTCAAGAAGATGTAGCTAGTATAGTAATATCCTAGTCAACAATGACCTTGGCTAGAGTTCAAGAAATGAAACAAAAGATTCCCAACTTGGAGAAAGAAAAATAAGATTTATAAGCTTAGGTCCTCTTTTCAATTCCTGAGGACATATTGCAAGCATTAAATATATCTTTGATGGATGCATTTAAGAATTTGAAAAACATCAAGTCTATATTTAGTGCTTTGGACCATCAAGATAAGATGGCACAAGCCTTAATAACATAGTGGTAGAATTCTCAAGCTTAGATGGAGGATCTCATCAAGGTGCATTAGATAGAGTAGGTATTAGACTTCAAGATTATCAAACTTAGAAATATATACATCTTTGTGGTAGTTTTTATAGATAAATAAGAGGATTTGATCACCTAGATAAATGATGTTAAGGACTTCATTAAGAGAGACATAGACTTGGTAAAGTAGATTGAGAAACTTCTAGGGAATCTATTAGATAACCCTTCTCAAACCACTACTATAGGCCTGATTGATGATGAAGAATTCAAGTAGAGGGTTGGTAATCACATTAAAAGCATCAAAGACAACAAAGGTCATTTAGCTAAGGATAACCAAAGACCCTTGATACCATTATTTTTATAGGGAAGTAAATTGTAGAAGCACAATACATCAAGGAACTTGTATCTTTGGTAGATAGTGAATTTGATAAGTTAGTAGATAAAGAAGAGGATTGTCTAATGAATCCTACAGTGGATTTTGAGCTAATTAGGGAATAATACACCAAGGTGAAAGACTTCCTCTAACAAGGCTAATTAAAGGGCCCACCAATGAAATTCTTAAGAAAATTTTCTTTTTGTAAAGTATATTCTAGTATGTTCACATATAATCTTTCTTGTCACGTTGACATGTGACCTTCCACATTGTATCTTTATATTAAATATAGTTGTCCTTATTCACATGCTGATATTTTGAAAGTTAACTAGTTAACTACCTATGTTTCTTATAAATAGGTAGATGGTTATCATTTATAAGAGATTTTTTGAGCAATTAATACCAGGATCATTTAATATAGCTAAGGAATTCTAAAAAAAAATGGTCCGGGGGTGTAGTCGGTTGGTCAGGTACTTCCATTGCGGCTCTACCCATCAGTGTTCAAGTACCCCACTGGCTCCATGGTACCGATATTAGTCGTGTCTAGCCAGCGGCGCTGGTCACGTTAAAAAGTTTACCTAGCTTTCAATAAAGTGAAAAAAAAGGAATTCTGAAAAGATTATCTAGATAGTTTTGTTAAATGTATATGTTATCTCTTAATTATGGAAATTCATGTTGAATTTGATTGATTCTTCTTATTTTGAGTCATATTCTTTGTCATAGGGTAGTTAATTTGTTTTGAATGTTAGATTAACTATACATATTTTAAGTATACTTCATTTTATGTGCTCTACATTTGGATGTACTTATGTTATTCAAATCATAATAGGAAAATTTTAAAGTAAACTTGGTTCTTACTTATGATTCATAATTTTCCTTTGGATCTTTCTTGATTTATGATTTAATTTGATCTTATGATATTTTATAACATAAATTGGTTTAATGTGTACTCAACATAATTTGAATTTTGTCATAATATTTGATATGAAAACCTGCAATCATGTCTCTTCCTTCCTTACCATTCCTTTTTCTTAGTTTTTTATCAAGATTCACTCTAGCTTAAAGATAATTATTAATAATCATTTATTTTAACTTATGAGTCCTCTAAATTACTAAGTATTTAAATCGTGTAGACCTTAGTGGCTCCCAACCACTAAATCAAATAAATATTGTGGACAGTTTTCATACTTTGTTTCTATTTCACCATAGATAATCACTGAATAGTCATAAAATACAACTCATGCCATGGATTCTCAGAATCCTAAAATGAGAAGTGTTATTCAACACTAAGATCACCTATGGTATAGTTTGAATCATCAACATGAAGGTTGAAGATTATTTTTATAATTGTCAAAAAGATCAAGAAAATAACTTCTAAGAGAGACTCTTCTACTTCAGACACATCACATACTATTTTCCCCTATTAGATAAGTTGGCTAATGACTTGATTCAAGTCAAAAGACAAATTTCTCAAGGTACTAATGTTACTCCAACTAAGAATGCACCTGCATGAAATTTTAATAAAAATCAGAATAGGAACTGTATTGTTGGGCCTACACAAAGATTGGAAATTGAAAATGCTCCTAGAAATTATGTTGAGATGAATGAGGAAGATCATATGACTAATTATAATCATAAAATTCCTTTTGATTAAGATGAATTTGTGGATCCTACTGGCAAGTCTAACATTAGTTACCTAGAATATCAATCAGAAAGTGATTATGAAGAAGCATTTAAAGAAGATCATAGTCATTCATTTGTAGTGTTTACAAGGTCATAAATTTATCAAGTTGGTGAGAAATATTCTAAATAACAAGATAAAGAGAAGGGATATTTTAGATAAAATGTAAGTATTATTAAGAGAGGTAGTCATCTACCTTCTTCTTTGGCTTGTAAAGATAAATATACAGCTTCTTCTCAAACTCATAAGCTAGTAACTCATACTACTAAAGTTAATAATGTTTTGTTTTCTTCCATTCCCTCTTTTGACATAATTGACCACGTAAATAAAACCAAAATTCAAATGTTAGAAGATAAATAATTGAGGTCTTATCTAGATCAAATGAATAGACTAGTCAAGTATGTTCAAAGTAAAGGGTTAAATAATTCAGCCAATGCCTCTAAATGTATCTTGCATAATCCTAAATAGTTTCCTTCCTAGAAAAATGTTGTTTTTACTTCTCCCACACCTACTTCTACATCTAAAAGGATAGAGACATTCTATGTCTCTCTTATGATTAATGGTTTTAAGTTAAGAAATTGCATTTTGGACTCTGGAGCCTCGAATAATATTATGCTAGCTAAGGTGGCTGATTCTCTTGGTCTCACTTTGACTAAGATAATAGTAAAATATTACTCAATAGAGAGACAATTCCCTTGATTGAATAGATTAAATATTCTCAAGCTATCCTAGTAGCCTTCTTAAATAAAAGACTCAAAATGATAATTTTGGTAACATATATTCCTATCTCTTATGGAATGTTGCTAAGTAGAAACTTCTACAAGGATTTGGGTGGAGAAGTAAAGATGGATTGGTCATGTTATCACATTCAAATCAAAGGAATGAATCAGAGACTTGAGCTTGAAAAGAAATCCAAATATATAGTTTCTAAATCTAATGACCCAAGGTCACATATTATCTTTGTAGAATCCAACCATGGATCTTACTACCTTGAAATGGACAAAGAGGTCCAAGAACTAGAGGAAGAAGGAGAAGAAGAGGATAAGATATGGATTCTAGAGTTTGATGGTAGCTACAATTTTTTTGGTTCAAGTGCTGGGGTAATATTGATATCTCCTGATGGTAAAATATTTCTTTATTCTTACAAACTCGTGTTTGAAAACACTAACAATATAGCTAAATATAAGACACTCTTGTTAGGACTTGAACAATCAAAGGAAAAATGGGTAAGATTCCTTAAATCACAAGGGAATGCTAAATTGATAGTGAGACAAATTAGAGGATAGTACTAGGTGAAGAAAGATAAGCTAAAACATTACTATGACTGAGTTATAAGTGTAACACTTGAATTTGTAGCTTTCTCAATCAACTCAATTCCTCAAGATCAGGACTCCAGAGCTAATTCACTTATTGTTAATATATCTCTACTTAGGCTAAAGTAGCTACCAACACTTTTCTAAGAAAGTAACTATAAATTAAAAATGGTCTACCATCCAAAGGTCCCAGACAATGTTGACGAGTGGCAAGTTTTTAATGATGATAAGCAAATAGATACATTCTTTGGGTAGCAAGACAACTTTGAGGAGTTGTACTTTGAAGGAAGTAGTTCACATCCATGCCAGATGATAACTAGTATTATTGATCCTAAACTTACTAATACATGAGATATAATTAAACTAAAGGGAAATAAGATACCTAAAGGGTTAGTGTATTTAGAAGAAATATTTGACAATCATGATCATTTTTTGAATAAAAAGAAAGAATATGGTGATATTTCCTCTCCAAAAGTGTAACAGATTAATTTGTGTAATGAAGAAGAACCTAAGATGGTCAAAATTGGAAAATGTTCCTCTTAATAAGAAAAGGAAGCATTTATCAAGCTTATCACAAGATACATTGATGTGTTTACCTAGTCTTACAAAGACCTAAAGTCTTAACCAGATGAGATGCAACACTATATTCCACTTCAATCAAAAGTAAATCCCTTCAAGTAAAATTTGAGACATCATAATCCAACTATCTTAGGTACTATTTATGATAAGAAATAAAAGATCTATCCTATCCATCATTCAGAATGGTTATCAAATATTGTTCTAGTGAGAAATAAAAATGGATAAATATGCTTATGTGTTGATTTTTGTAATTTGAATCAACCCTTTCTGAAAGACAATTATCCATTACCCATTATGGATGATACCTTACAAGTATTTATAGGTTTAAAGATGTTATCCATGTTGGATGGATTTTTAGGATACAATAAAATAAAAGTTGTTGAAGAAGATCAATATAAAATAGATTTTACAACACCATGAGGGATGTTTGATTATTAGAAAATGCCTTTTGGGATTATCAATGCTAGAGCAACTTTTCAATGAGAAATGGATTTGGCATTTTTTCATCTAAAGAATAAGAGTATATTGGTATACCTTGATGACTTGACTGTCTTCTAAAAAGAGAGGTAATCACTTGGCTGATCTATAATAAGTACTCATCTAGTGTAGGAGACATGGGATTTATTTCAATTCTAAGAAATCAATATTTGTTGTGACTGAAGGAAAACTTCTTGGTCACATTGTCTCGAAGAAGTGGACAAAGATTGACCTAGAGCAAGTCAAATCTATTCAAAGTTTACCTATGCCTACCTCCAAGAAATGAGTGCACTCATTCTTTGGTAAGGTCAATTTCCTTAGAAGATTCATTCCTAATTTTGTTGAGTTGACTCACCACATCTTTGATATGATGAAAAATAAGCAATAATTCAAATGGAATGCTGAAGGAAAGTTAGAATTTGAAAGAATTAATGTAACCATAGCCAAAGCTCCAGTGTTGGTTTCCATAGATTTCATTAGAGAATTCATTATTTACTATTATTCTTATGAGCATACCATGTCATCTATACTTTTGCATTAAAATGATGAAGGAATTGAATCCCTCATAGATTTCATGAGTCAGTCATTAAAAATATCTAAACTAAAATGTTCTCAGATGGATAAACATGATTTTATTCTAGTCAAATCATGTAAAGTTCTTAGTTACTACATTTTATCTTCACATACTAAAGTATACATACTTGATACTACAGTCAAATCATTTATAACATAGTAGGAGATAGGATTACTAAGAGGCACTTGGGTAGCTAAGGTGAAAGAGTTTGATTTCTATATCAAACCTACAAAGATAGGGAGAGGGAGAGGTCTTTATCCATTGATGATAGAGAGAAACCCTGATTACTTAGATATGATAACATCCTCACTCCAAACTAAATCAAATGGATATTTTCTAATGGTGCTCTCTATTGATCTTTTGGATGACTAGTACAATAAGATTGCCTACTTACTAACTTATAGAGAATGCCCAGTTGAAATAACATGTAATAAAAATGTACCATCAAGATAAAGTCAAACGATTGTTTCCTTTATGATAATGGTTTGTAAAAAAGAGGAATTGATGGTGTTTTACTTTGCTATATGAACAAAGAGAAATAAGAGAGACTATTATATTATTTTCATGAAAAAGCATGTGGAGGTCACTTCTTAGCAAGAGTCACAACACACAAAATGTTACAAGTAAGATACTTTTGGCCTACTCTATTCCAAGATGCTTTAGATTGGATTGCTAAGTGTCAATCATATTAGCATTTCATAGGATGACTCAATTTTCTATCTTTGCCTCTAAAACTAGATGTTATTGATGAACCTTTTTATCAGTGGGGTATGGATTTTATTGGTATGTTTAATACTTCAAGTGCTAGACATTACTATGTTTTAACTATAACCAATTACTTCAGCAAGTGGGTAAAAGCCATTCTTGTCAAGCATGCCACTTTTGAAGTTATATGTGACTTCATAAAAAAGAACATTGTAGTAAGGTTTGGTGTCCCACATAAGATAGTAAAAAATAACACAACCAATTTTTCCTTAGTATAACTAACTGACTTCTATTACTCATATGAAATAGACTTGAATCATGATTCAAATCACTATCCTTATGTAATTGTTCAAGCTAAATCAAGTAACAAGAACTTGATGATCATCATTCATAAGCTGGTGGATAATAGTTAATGAACCTAGCACAAGAAGATATTTGATGCATTATGTGTTGATAGGATCACCCCAAAGAGAGCTATAGGTATGTTTCCTTTTTAGTTTCTATATAGAAAAAATGTTGAGATACCAATAACCATAGAGTTTCCTACTTTAAAATTATCCAAAGCTATTGAAGATGTTACTTATCAAGATTCACTGAATAAGAGAATCATATTTCTCACTAAACTACAAGAGGTCCATGTTCAAGTTGTTGACTATCTAGCTGATTATCAAATGAAAGTAAAGAAGATATTTGATAAGAAGGATTGAGATAGATAGTTTGAAATTGGTGATTTAGTTCTCATGCGGGATAAATAGAATGAACAAAAAGGGAAGCATGGTAAATTTGACTCCCTATGGAAAGGGCCTTTTACCATAAAGAGCATTGCTAGAAAGGATAACTTCATATTAGCTTATCAGGATGGGATTGAATTATTGCTGCCATTCAATGGGAAGAATTTGAAGCTATACAAGAATTGAACAATAGGCTAACACCTATGTGTATTTAAATAAATGTTTCAATCTTTCTTTTGCTTTTGTTGTTCTTGTTTTTATGTTGTTTGTTTATTTTGTGTTTTTATGATTAAGTTTTTTGCAAAGACTCCATACCTAATAGATAAGATGCAAAACCATAGATATTGGGATATCTGCCTTTTTTCCTTCTTCATGATATAAATAAATGTGTCCCCAGTCGAAGCCAACTAGTGTCCCCAAAATATTACACTTAAAATTTTGAGTTACTCTTATTTAAAATTTTGCATTTTGTCTTGTGTGAGTTAGTTTTCCTTATTAAACTAGTCCCTTGAATAAATTCTTAGTCTTTAGTAACTTTGTTTCTGATTTCTTTCTTTTCTTAATTGCTTCAAAATTACTCTAGAAGGTTGAAAACATCTACCTAAGGCCATTACTAAAAAAACACATTTATTCATCTTTCCCAAAAAGTCAAAAAGTTAAGTGTTGGGACTCATTTCCAATATAACTTAGGTTCTCCAAGACACTCTACTTATTAAACAAAAATAAAATTAGTCCCATAGCTCTGAGTTGCACTATTTAGTTCAAACCAGAATTATTAAATTGCTTTACTTCACATCAAAATTTTAGTTATCCTAAAAGTCCTTCAAACACTACACAAATAAAATCAAGTTTTCAAAGTAACTTTTCTCATCCAAATCCACAAGCACAAGTAATAGAGGTTTTTAAACCCAAAATACCCACTAGCCAAGACCAACTTGGGATTGCAAAGATGCTTAACTCCCAAAATTAGTTCAAACCAGAATTATTAAACTGCTTTACTTCACATCAAAATTTTAGTTATCCTAAAAGTCCATCGAACACTACACAAATAAAATCAAGTTTTCAAAGTAACTTTTCTCATCCAAATCCACAAGCACAAGTAATAGAGGTTTTTAAACCCAAAATACCCACTAGCCAAGACCAACTTGGGATTGCAAAGATGCTTAACTCCCAAAATTCAAATTAAGAAAAGCAATATAAAAAACTTGATAAAAGTAAAAGGCTTATGTGGCCCCTACACACATGTCCACTATATGTCATTAATGTGTTGGAAAATATAAATATCAACAAATTCCACCTCATTTCCCACCTAGCATTCAAATTATTTAACTATGTTGCTGCACCTACAAACCTTGAGCTAAGTTATTTAGCCTTTTTTGAGTGATTTTTGATTCAATTATTCACAACCCATTTGTAGTTGAGGTATGTGGATCTTTATCTTTTGTTTTATGCCTTTGTCTTGATTGTTTTCTTTGCATTTCCCTTTGGTAGTTTTCCACCTGCTACCATAAAGGTTCTACTATCTATATTTGTTTTCCTTGTATCTATTTGTTACTTTTACATGCTTAAGTGGTGTTGTAAAAAACTTAAAATAATTCCCAAAACACCAAGTATGTGAAAATACCCTTAAAATACTACATATATCAATCCCTAGGGTTAGAAACCTAAGTATTGATATTAGATGAGAAAACTAGGTTCCCAACTATTGTTTACTCACCCAGAGTCCTAATCTTAAGCTACTACCTGTAAGAACCCCAAAACTTTCAGTTATTCTACTTACTCATAGTTTTAACTACTTATTGCTTCTACTTCAAGATTTCCAACCATAGTTACTTGACTTGATAAATCCAAAGTCATGAGCCTTAAGAAAACCATTAAACTACCCAAGTGAAATTCAGACTCGTCACTACTAGTAAATTCTACTTTGAGTTTCCCAACATGAGTTGCTTACCTAAACAAACCTGAAGTATCTACCTACCAAAAACCAAGATTCTTCATGACTCATTACTTATCTAGATTCTTGAATGGTCAAGACTTGTAGGTCATCCAAGATAACTTAGATTTGTGATACCCTATTACTTACTATGATTTACTTGGGATTTTTCAAGAATTTATACTACTTGAAACCTAAATCATGCTTAGGGGTATTATATAAAACAATAGCTCGAATCTTTTATTCAAAACTAGTTGGAGTAGGTAGTAAGTGTTGAAAATCACTCATATAGTTCTTTTAGAAGTAGTCAAAACCAATGTCAGGATTAAAAGGGTTAGAAAGATCAAAAGAATAAATAGATGAAGTAGAAGTTCAAATAACACAAATTTAAGAAGTCCCTAAGTTTGCACTCAAAGAGATCCATGAGCCAAGTAGGAAGGGTAAAACTAAATCTAAAAGAGCCAAATCTCAAGAGCCAAAAATGAATTATGAGTATAAGGGATAACCTAATGAGTCAAGTATCACTTCTAATTTAACTGAGATAAGAGATACAAATATGGGACATGTGTCTGTAACTAAGTTATTAGAGAGATCCAAGGCCATAGCCAAGATTCATCTCATACACACAATGATAAATAATGGGATTTTGTAAGATGTAACTTTCTTGAGTTCAGCGTAATTTCTTGAATTTATCCTAGCATGTGTCAAATATTATGACTCCTTAACTAGGATTGTGAGAGATGTTAGTGGTCATGTAGTTATAATATTAGATGTTTATTATCTTAACTATTGTCTAAATATCCCATCATCACTAAAGTGATTGATATAAAAATATAAAAAACTAAAAGACAATGGGAGATTAAGACAATAGAAAGTATTAAGATAATGAAGACAAACTACCTGAAGAAAGTGAAACAAGCCTCAATATTTCCAAGGTAAATAGTAAGATCAAACATGGTTTAGGAAATATATGACATTACTCAATTTCTATGCATGATCAATGGTGAAAATAATGCTAAGTGTTTCTCAACCTAGATGTATTCATACATCATAACTATTGATGTCACCAAGAGCTCAACTAGGATTGAATGGGTGAGGATGATAACTAATAATATGGACCAATAATTAAATAATGTATTACAAAATTTTGATTTCAAGATGACCTCATACCTTGTATATAAAACAATATCAAGTAGAGCCTTTTCAAATCTAAATATAAAGGGGACATTGGAAACTGAGCTAATATATGAATATTACACCTAATTGGTCATTTTTTAGTACTACAAACATTATAAGGTAGTGAATGATGGATTATTTTATGAAATTATTTACAAATTTATGTGGCTCTAAAGCATAAGAGATTATTAGATGTAGCATGGGATGTAATTTCATAGTTTGGTTTCATTTTCATTTAGTTCCTTAACTTTACATACATTAGAGTTGGGGGTTTCTCAGGGGCACCAATCAAGTTACCTAGACACCCTAGTGATAAGTGGATCCATATATAATTATACAAATATCTAGTTGAGTTACATGATTTATAATCAAAGGCTCATCATCCTGCTATCAATTTTCCTATTTTTGTTGGTCATTACAACTATCCCAATATTTACAAGGCTAAGATGTGCAGAAGGAGATGTATCAAAATTATACCCAAACACATTTTGATTCCATAACCAATTTTGATTACAAAGGTGTAGCCCAAAATATAGTCTCTCTAGAATATATTCACATTCCTTCACTTGAGGATTTTTGGATCAATTGTAGAGATGAGTTTGATGTCATAAGAAGGGACAATATTATATTGATTGTTGAATAAATCCTTGGTTTTTATCTATCCACAATTCTTAAGGATATGGAAGATGATGGAATTGTAACTAGTGATGATTTCCATGTAGTAAGAAGAGATAATTCCACACTTTCAATGGTTATTTTTGGTAAAGATCAAACTAAGACTACTTCAGACAAAAATTCAAATGTTTTGGCCTGGACTTCCACATGGCTTCTCAACAAAGGATACTATATGAAGGAGTTGATGAAATAGACTACTCATGTAAGTTAGAAGAAGGAAAAACTACAAGGATAAAGTAGCCAAGTTCCCACAATGAAGTTAAAGTTGAAAGGAAATGGTGATGATACATAATCTATGGTAGAGGATAAAGAGTCAATTTAACTATTTGTTTCCACATCTCCATTGGTATCTTCTCCTGACACCACCATTCCTTCTATTTATACTTTTATTGCACTTGTCATAGATTCATCAGTACTAATTCCAACTCTAAAATCTCATGGCATCAAACCTCCCACGAAATCCATTCAAAAGGAAATTTATGTCCCTTCCCCTCTTCCATCTTCTCCACCTACTTCTCCACCTCCATCTCCTTTAGAAGATCAACCCACCATTGAAAATGAGTCAGATAAATAATAGCTAAATAGGAAATCCCATCTTAGGAAGCATTATAGTAAAATCAAAAATAAGTAGTTGAACCTAATAAGGAGGTAATAAAGGTAGAAAAAGAGAGAGAAGTTGAGAAATAAAAAGAGGTGTAAGTAGTGGAAGAGAAGATTGTAGAGAAAACAAAAGAGAATGAAGCAGTAGTTGATAAAGTGGAAGAAAAAGAAAAGGAAGATGATAAGGAAAAAGGAGAAATTGAGAAGCAAGTTGAGAAAAAGATAGAGAAAGAAGTCAAAAAAGTGATAGAAACCCAAAGAATTCCTTTTCAAGAACTAGTGGTTAGAAATAATTATCATAAAATGGTGATTCAATATAAATATTTCAACTAATACATACTTCTCATCTTGGTTGGCAATGCAAACAACTCTGGAATCTAAATAAGTAATAAATCTTGAGGAGATAGACTTGAAAATTAATAAAAATTCTTCACAAGAAAGGAAATAATCATAAGTTTGTTAAATTAACTTCAAAATTGATAATTGAGCCTACAAGACAAAATTTTGCAAAGGTATCAATTCCACCATAAGGAATGAGCAAAAGAGAAGTCATTAAAGGTGACTTAACAATTTCAAAGATATCCATTGGGGAAGTTACCATTGAAGGCTTAAAGTAAGATACCCAAACCTTTATTAACACTCTCTTTAATAACCTTGATGAAGAGAAGGTTACTAAGGCCAAATTGAAGGAAAAAATGCTCAATTATGCAAAATAGTAGCTAAAGTTGATAGGATAGTTCTATAGTAATCTATTATATTATGAGATTCAATTGGTTAGAAAGTGATAATTAAGGTAGAAGAGACTGGATATAAAGCTAAGGTTATTGATAAATGTATAGAGAAGATGCATCAAGCTACCAATAATCTCTTCCCTAAAGTTCCATGTGTTCATGTTGATATTTTGAAGAAATTAGCTAAGATAAAGGTAGTAATGAAGGAAATTGAGAATGAAAATGGAATTTATAAGTTGTAACAATAGAATCTACAAATAATAAGCAATTTGAGTGAAAAAAAAAATTATTTAAGAAAATATTTTCCCTAAAGGATCTGTAAAGAAGGTAAAATAATAAGAGTATCTCCTGTCATTTTGCATGCATATTTTGGAAACACTGTGTGAAGAAATGAAGACTTTGGATGAAAAAGCTCGCAATGAAAAGGTGAATCTAGAAAAATATATCTATGGTATTACTAAAATTTGGTTTGATAATGTTCCAAATACATTTGAGTAGTTATATGAGCAATTCAAATAAATAATAGAAAAAGCCACAACTCCTTTCATAGCTAAATCTATAAAGAAATTAATCAAATGTCAACATGAAATCAAGAGGCTCAAACCAAGACTCAAAAGGGTAAATGGTCATAGCAAGAGATTGAAAAGAGAAATGCTAAAATTTGAAATAGAAAGATAATGACTTGATAAACCCAATGATGTAACAATATAGTTGGTGATGTCTTAGCACATTAAGTATAAAGAGAAATGTAGATCTAAAGTCTAAGAGGTGGAAAAATTATTGTTGCTCTTCTTTTTGGCAATTTAATCTTCCTTCTTCCAATTTTATTCCATTCTATTCCTTATATTTGTAAATTAACTTTGTTATAATAAATTACTTTTAAGTAAAGACATTTGGTAGAGTTACTTGTTGATGTATATTACTTTGTAAAATTGTAAGACTTGAGCAACTTGGATAAACACCATTACTTGAAGTCATATTGTAAGAGTAAATTAATTAAGAGATATTTTCACAACATTCAAAGTATTTGTGTTCAATCCAAATAACAAGATGAAGAAATGATACATGTCATTATTTGTTGCATGCCATACACAAGAAATTTGAGGAAGATGCCTCTCAATGGTTCCCAATTTTAACGTACCACATGGATTTTGAATAACTTGTTTCCTATTTGAATTTTACATATATTTTTGTATAAATATAATATTAGGCCTATGTGTTAGGGGATGATGGTAATTTGTGCATAGCAATTGTAACTAAAGAAAGAGAGTTTAAGTAATCTAAAACTTTGTGTTTAGATTTATGAGTTTTTTCCTTGTATGAAATTGGTTCTAAGTGAATGAGAAATAAGTTTTTTTTCTATGGAACTTTTCATCTTAGGAGATATTTGGTGGATTTGTGAAGATTAAAATGGTAACGTTTATATCTTTAATCTAAATGTGAATTCCAATCTTTCTTAGTCATTAAAAATATTTTCATCACTTGAATGTTTATTTATTTGTACAGATTCAATAAGATCTATAATACTGCTTATTGTGAAGTACAGCTTCTTTTTCTCCACACATTCTAGTTTTCCAATCTTGATTTTCTAATGTTCCTTTACACATTCTCTAAAACAACTACTCACTTGCTAAAAAATCACCTTGTTATGGTCTATGAATACTATGATTAAAGTAATACCCCAGAAAACAAAGAAACTTACATGTAATCTATATAATTTATCAATAATTGCTAGCAATAGATAATTATAAGTATATAGGAGATTCATTATTAAATTAAGTGGATTCAACCCTTGACTACCTAGGTAATTTTATTAGCTTGTAAAATATCTAGCCAACAGACCCTTCATGCCATATCTAACTGGAAGATAAAACTTCATGCTCATTGATCTAATAGAATTATGGATTTACACTTTTTAGGTAGCTAATTTTCAAAATTATGGCCATGTTGAATAATGAGGACCCTTTGCATTAATCACATATCTACTCCATTTTTATATCTAGATCATAGGTTCATCTATAAGCAAAAACCAATGTAAGACTATTTTTTTTCATATAGTTATTTGTATTAATGTATAAGTATATACTTCATAGCCTCTTTAGACTCCCATTAGGTCTAAAAAGACACATTTTATCTTTTTAGGGACCAAGAGTTCACCATATACATGGATCCTTCTTAGAATGGTGAGCATAGTCATAAACAAACCCTACAAGAAACAAATTTACAAACCAAAGTTATGTACTTAGCCTTAATGGCATCCCTTTATGTCCTTGATCACCTCGAATACATTAGTGTGTCCCTTTAATGGAATTTAACGAAGCTCCAATGAAGATGGGGTGACCCTGCAATACCTATTTGCCTTGGTCAACAAATTGGTTCTTGGTTTGACTCCTATCAAAAGTCATAGGCTCACCTTTGTTTTAATTGGTCATCAATATATGACTCAACTTGTTGACATTTTGACCTATACACACACCATTTATCTTGATCAGTAAAATCGAGTGAGATCCATTGATATTACCTTGACTTGTCCACCTTATTTGAGCTAGTGTCACTTGGCCACCCCTCATTTGCACTCAATATCCACTATCATTTTGTTAGATTACATGCGTGTGCCACATGTCAATTTTATTTTGGTTTCAAGATCTTATTTTTAGTCTATTAACTCTCATGTTTATGCCACATGGTGGCCTCTTGATCTCCTTAAATTTTTAACTCTTCTTGTATCATTGGATCAAGATGTATGATGCAACATGGACTGTCAGATTTGTTGGGATCCACTACTTGAAATCCAATGGCTACTTCATGAGATCAAATTTTACATCTATAATCCCATCAAATGATGTTCATGTGACCATCATTTATGTTCATATAATTTTTAAATTTAATCTCAATTTTTTTTGTTTTGATCAAGCTTTATTTTGATGTTTGTGTAGATGTTTTACTCTGTTAGTGCAACTTTGAAGCTTCATAATTTGATCTAGAAAGATCATGTAGACTTGAAAATTTTAGAGGATAATCCTGGCATGAAAATATCTATGGTTTGATGTTCATGTGAGGATTTATAGGCATATTTATAAATTTCATAAGCAAGTTGTTCTATTCTAGTTTCTATGTGACATCTTGATGATAGTCTGGCTTCATAAAACTTATAAAAGTCATTTGATCATTTATTTAAATAAGAACTTTGCTCATCTAATCAATCCATGTAAATCACCTAGTATGTGGGCCAAATTTGGCCAATAGTAACATTTTTACTATAATAAGGATTACATCAATGATTGTGATCATAATAATATGAAATATTAGTATGATCCTAATGATATCAATTATATAACATATGAGTATGACACACATGATACAAGTCATCCACATATGCATTTCCTTGATGAGATCCTTGGGTTCTATTAGCACTTTTACCTATACATGATCATGATACATGTAGGTTATATGTTTTAATGATCACTTTCCATTATCATGATTGAGCTTATGTACTTATAAATGCCTTTATTCATGATTATATATTTCATAATATACTTGATATGTTATATACTTGGAATTTATTACTAACACATAGTCTTGTCTTGCTTATTTGAGAATTTGAACATGCTCCATTGTTTTTAGTCCATATGCCTTTGTTTGCTTGCCTTTGACATTGGCATATGTCATTACTTATTATATGGACATTTGAATATGTCATTACTTGATATTTGGACATTTGTAAAAGCCATGTCCCTTAAATTATGAAACATTTGAACATGTCCCTTGTTTGAGGTCTCTTAGGACTAGTATCTTTTGATTTGCTTTTGAGTGCTCTTGTGTGTGCGCTTAATTGATTTTTGAGCTTATACTATTACTATCTAGATATTTACATGATATATATCATGCATATTAAATATTAATGTGATCACATTCTACACACTTCAATTATATATCTATCTAGACATGTTTCTCCTATATACTACATCATTCGTACATAGATTATATAGTTATATTATCTTTTTGAGGTAAGATAACTACTAGTTTATACTTCCCCTCACCTAAAAAGTGGGAAATATTAGGAGGGGAATGTCATAAAGACATGGCTTCCACATTTTTCATAGTTCACAAATTTAGATATATCATGGAAGTATGTTGTGGAAACATGCTCTCCATAGTTGTCATAGCTCACATATTGGGGACATGTTATGAAAACATGTTCTCCAAAATCATATAAATATGAATTTTGGCAAATTTTAAAATTGTATAAGTGTGGAATCCATGTTTCCAAAACATGCCCCCACTATATATCTAAAACTGAAAACTAGTGCAAGTGTGGAGGACATGTTTTTAAAATAAGCCCCTAATGTATATTTGAAATTGAGCACTGGTATGACTATGGGGAACATGTTTCACATTAGGTTCATGAAATGTTTAACCCTAAAATATAGATTATGGAGTCTATGATTAATGAGTTAGGGATAGCTTATGTCATAAGGGTGATAAATTATCTCTATAGTAGGCCAATTAATTTATAAACTTAGATAAATAATATTATAAATTCATATACTGAGATATGCTAAAAATAGAAATTACAACTATGATATATATTTCAATGATAAATAAAATAATATACTTAGATTATGATGCACATTTAGATATGATATAAAATAGACTAAAAAAAACTATATCTAGATTCTAAATTAGTTGTCTGATTTTGGAAATTATACCTCTATGGCTTTGAATACTTGCTTTGACCTCAAATGGTTGCATTGAAACTTTTGTCTAACCTTTTTTATCCCATTTTTTTAATGCAAGTCAAAAATCTAAAAGTGTTGATTCTTTTAATCATAAATAGTCAACTTGAGTCAAGTTTGATCAAATTTGTTATTTCTCAGGTTAAATTATCTTACCCAAGGTATTCATGGTCAAAAGTCAACACTTAGTCAGATTTTGAAGTCAAAATTGAGAAAAATTAAAAATTAAGTATTTTAGTATTGTTGGGTTTTAGAAGCATGTTGAACATACATTAGATTTCTAATAGTTGTTTATCAAGCTATCAAAATTTGATATGTGTTTGAACATATAGTAAGATCTGAGACCCTACTCGACACATCATCAGATTCTATCCTTTACTTGAGCACACTCCAAAACCTAATAGGTGATTGAATATCTATTGGATCCCAATTAGTTTCCAAACATTCTCATAGATTCTAACATGTACTTAAACCCGTCATAGATTTTGATGTGTTAAAACACATCCTATGACCTGATCCTTGCTCCAACACTTACCAGATCCCAATATTTACCCTTGCACCTCCATTTTTCCACCATTACTCCTCCTTGGCCTTCATACACAGATTATTTTCACCCAAATATATTCTTACATCCCTTTCATTTTACTCACCATTTGATCCTCATTGCTTGCATTTTTAACCCCTCATTTCTCTCATTTTGTGAATTCAGCATTTTTTTGGTCTTTGATATTGTAGGTGTTTTCACATATTTGGATCATTTTCATAACTCAAAAATAGGAACTAGGTTTTCTATTTATTTTTCTTTGACATTGTTTTTCTTGGGATTTTCTTCAAATACTTGTTCATTTGCTCAAAACATCTTCAAAATATATTTATAAAGTTCAAGATTTCATTATGTAGCCTATCATAATTTGTTCTAGTTATAAACATCACCATATTTTAAAGGCTTTCTAGACATTCATCAGATCCCTAGAGTTATTTTTTCACATCTCAAAATTTAATTACTTATATAACATATTGTTAAAATTGAGACCTTGCTCAACACTCCATCAAAATATGGCTACTTTCATAACACCATGTTGGAATATGAGACCCTACTCAACACACTATAAAACTATGACACTTACTCCAACACTTGTTAGAACATGACACTTTTATAAACATCTTATCAGATTCCACCATTTATATTTGCATACCTTAATGTATGCCTCTTATCAGAGCATATTCATATTTTTGTCTTTATTCATAGGTCAATGTAGGGGATGGTCCTATTGTAACATGGAATTTCACCCTTGTAAAGGACTTATTTAGGCTCCCCCACTCCCAGTGACAATATTGGGATAATCCCACGTTGTGGGTATCCTATGGTGGGGTTAAACCTCTGGAGAAGGTTGGCTTCCTCTTGATGGATCACTTAGACTAAAGGTTCTATTGGGAAAAGGGTTAGACAAGATGAATAGGGTTACTAAGGAAGCTAAAAGGTGATGCACCAAATTTAAATGAGAACTCACATAATCATGAATCATACACTGAAGAATCATAAGATAATAATAGCTCACACAATCTCATAAACTAGTTAACTACAAAAGTATTTCATGAACTAGGCTCAGGAAGTAATGAATGAAGCAAGGAGGAATTTTGATACTCACACCAAGCTTACATTAATGGTAGAAATAACACAATTCTAGACCTAAAACTAACTTAAAAATACCTAAAATAGGCAAAAAAGGACAATGGGCATGTAAGATTCTCGTTCACAATGCCATCATGCACAAGCTTGATAAACATAGTTCAGAGGCAACAAATAGGAAAAGAAAGTTTTTATTGATTCAAGAGGTCTTTCATACAAATTTTGATAGGGTTTATCCTTATCAAATGAGATTCTCTTGCTCTTCAAAAATTAGAGAGTTCTTGTGAGAGTCCAAAATTAGAGAGAGAGTTACAATGGGGAAGAAAAATGGGAGATATAGAGAAAAGGAGAAGAGAGTGAAGGAGCATGCCATCGAAGAGAAATAAATGAGTTTCCACTATTCTTCAATGAATTATTAACCACATTTTGATCTAATCAAGACTAATCCATAATAGAAAAATTATCCTTCATCTGTCCTAATAGCCTTTAAGCTTCATCATTAGTTGAGAAGTATACTAGAAGACAAGAATCAAATTGAGGATGATGAGTCATGCTCTTATATGAAGGGAAAGACCCTAAAAATATATTAAATTCTCCAACCACCATATCTCTTCCTTGAAACTCTACACCATCTTCCACATGGCTTTATTATAAGGACAAAATCCTCATATCTCTTGATCTGACAGATCCATGACTATATCTACTTTAGGTGGCTATGTGTACTTGCTTGCTGAGTATCTGGATATGTTGAAGGATAAGACACTTCTCCATAATCATAGCTCTACCCCTACTTCAATATATGAGCATAGGTCAAACTATAAATTGAAAACCAATTCATTTATTGGTTTTCCTATAGTTTTCATATCAATGAAAAGCTTACAGGCCACATAGATTCCTTCTTGATCTATATTAGGTTTAAACAAACTTATTCTACCTCTAAACATTATGGAAGCTAGGAACTTATTACATGAATATATATTCTTAAATAAACAATTATCATAGTTATGAAACAATACTCCAACCCCAAAAAATAGACGTGATATGTTCTAAATATTTGATCAGAGTTATTGACTGAGCTTTAATGGTGGCCCCCTTTGAAAAAATTGTTCTGGATTTACCTAGATCGTATTGGATCTCCATTTAAAGTCTCCTAGATTTGACTTTTGTCATCATCCATTGATCTCAATCTAGGCTTTCCAGATTATGCCACTTATCATCCTTGCATGATTTTTATGGATTCTATAGTTATCCTTCATCCATTTATCACTTTTATTCCATGTGGCATCCTCACATTCAATCTAATCTAGTTGATTTCTAAATTTATACGCACCATCGATCTGCTTTACATGGTTGAACATGTGTCATTGATCTTGATCAGCTTGATCCAACATGCACAATTGATCCTTTGGTTAACCACAAATGTGCCACTTGTCTTCTCTACATTTGACCCCAGGATACTCTAACTTTTTGACCTCAAACTCATCATTAATCTTCAATTACATGATTGAATACATATTTTAGATATATTTGGGCCCACTGACTTGAGCTATCACTTGCATGTCATTGATCTTTGATTCATGTACCCAAAATCTTAGCACTTGTTAGCTCTACATTCAACCTCAGGATCCTTTAAAACATTTTAATCCAAATGGATACTTCCCATGGTTTTAAATTGATGTCTTTACGTATGTCCCACTCTATTAGTTCAACTTTGAAAGCTTATATCTTGAGATAGATAACTCATCAAGATACCAAATTTCTAGAGGGTGCTCATGGCACAAAGAACATCATGTTCATGTAATTCTCCAACCTTGATCTACCTCCTAAGTACACTTATCAAATGTGTAACCAAACTAACCCATTCATTCTTGTATGATGTGTAAGTCATTTTTCTCCCTTCAAATCTCTAATGAACAAATGAGACTTTGAGAAAACCTACTTCATGTTCAATAAATGATATGAACACCATGGAAACCTATTGGATCCTTTTATTTACAATTCTAGGCCTACTTCTCAATCAAAACTCTGTTAGGATCTTACTCCATACCAAGACTTCTAGAATCTTGATACATCTAGGCAAAGTTTTGTATGTGGGTCAAAATTGGCCAATAGGTCCTTATCTCACATTCAGGGAATCTTAATCAAATGTCAACATTTGTTACCATGATCAAGGAGACTCCCAATAAAAATGCTTTGAATAATACCTCTACCAAAAAAATTCTCCAATTAGAAGGGGACATAGAAATGAAGTATCAGTTTTAGGGGGTAGTTTCACCTTCACACCTAGATTAAAATGTTGAAGAGATAATAGATATTGACCTAGGTTACGTTGATATATAATAATTATGAAATATAATAACTAGTGTACATAAAATATATTATGGATAAATCATCCATGATAGTGGATTGGCTCAAGCAACTACATTTCCTATTTCAGTACAATGTCCAAAATTAGTGTTGATAATGTCCAAACACTATGATGTAGAAAAAATGGAAGTCAATAATCTGAAAGAAGATTTAATGTTATGCTTAGGCCCAGAGCATATTGATCATCTACTCTAGAAACCTTATAGGGAAGCATTTGTAAATTTGAATCATGTATCTACTCAATAATTTTGGGATTCTAATACTAGATCATGTTCAAAGTGGGTCAATAAGCAATGGTTGACAAAATCTAGGCATACATCAACAAGGCTACTAAAGAATATTTCAATATTTAAATTCATAAATGAGTTTAATGGCATGATCACATGCTTGCATAGAGTTTTTAAAATCCTAATTGCAAAGAATTTCTAAACATGGATGTACATTTACATATGGATCATCCACCAGAATAAGCAGTATATTAATTGGGTATAATTAATTAATGATTCAATTCATAAGGATCTTGTAGAGGTCAATACAAATTCCAAATTCTATATGACCTCTTATCATGTTTATGTTATCATCAGAGGAAGATTATAAAATGCTTTGAATATAGCAGGTGATATGCAGACTGCCAAAATCTATGACTTATATCCTTAGCTCTCTTTGAAATAAAGTACATGACATTTTTATAGAGTAAATGAAGCATTCTTACAATATGTGATTCCTATGTTCAAACTATAACCATACAATTCAAGGTTATCATTTTAGGCCTCTACATATATTATTAGTGTAGAACATGGTTCATACAATTCCCAACTTTCACCTATTTGAGAATTTGTGGCTGTGAAATTGTTCCAAACATGATCTCGAGATATGTGGATGACAGATGGTCTTTGATGGAAATAGTGAGACATTTAACTGAAACATGCAATTTATTGTCTTATAAACACAAATCTAGAATAAAATTTATTGATTCTATTAGTTAATACACTTGTGCTTATTTAACCAAAGCAAATTTGATCGACAAACAAATGATTGAGTTACTATTCGACCATTTGAAAGTTGATCTTAATTTGATGTTAGAAGTTTGACATAAAATGTTATTGGTTCTTCATATCAGCATGTACATGTTTAAATATTAATAGATGGACTATGATGATGAGAAAGATGTGAGAATTTATGATTATTTATGATTCATTCTGGAACAAGTTATTTTTTTGATATATTGGATATCAATAAAAATATATCAAATGATGAAGATGTATTAGATCCCATCTATGAAAAATATGGAATTGAATCAAAACCTCTTTCAATAATAGATTGGCACATGAAATAATCCACTTCATTCATCGACAAAACTCAAGGTGTGCTAAATAGAACTTTGAAATGGTTGAAGAGAAAAGGCATCAATATTGATAAAGCAAGATTTCCTCCTCTAATGAAAGAAGTTGAATTGGGAACCTACTCATATAAATCATCAAATAAAGATAAGAACATCCTCCACAATAGGAACCAACAAGGATTCATAGGAAATATAAGTAGAAATAGAATTTGAAGCAATTAAAGAACCTATTCCAGTGAAAAAAACTCAAGTTAAAAATAAAAGATTAGGTAAATGATTCAAGGTATTCCAAGTCTTTCTATTTTTGAAGAAGCTCCTCTTTATAATTTTGCCCAGCTTCAAGCTCTGGTAACTAATACTACACAGTAATTTCTAGCCTCCAATTCATCCTTTTTATTTGATTCTTTTATTCCTTCTCAACCTGATACTTTTATACCATTATCTCTTGTGCAAAATGTTGAATTATAGACTAAACCTTATCCTAAAACTCCAATTGATACATTAAGTAAATAAGAAGGTGAAATTGTATCTAAAAAATCTAAAGTTTTGGCAACTCCTCCCCCTTATTTTTAAACTCAAAAGGAATCTAATATTGCCCTTGTGCAACAATCTCCTAATGCATAAGTTATCTATTGGTTAAATGAAGTTCTAAATAAAATAAGGAGGATTGAGTATCCATAAGAAATTGAATTCATCATCCTAACAATTATTCATCCTTATGTAGGAAATAAACTTAAAATAGTCTCAAGAATAATCACTAATTAGAAAGGAGATAGACATGTATAAATAGGAGTTCCTCCCAATGACAAAAATAAAGAGGATGTTGGATTTTCTAGTTATCAAGTCACAAAAGCTCACCTAGGAAAAGCTACAAGATAAGGTATGAAGGAGAATATCCAATCTATAATTGGCACATTATTCATGAAAATGGATCAAGATAAAGTAACTAAGGAGTAACTCAAAGAGAAATTTGAACAACTAATGTATGTGGTTTAGAATCTATTAAGTCCTATTCAGTCTTCCCATTTTGTTGTCCATAAATTTCTGAAACATACACACTTAATGCTATGGAAGAAATTAGCCATATGGGTAAGGCAACAAAAGAGTGGACCAAGAAAATTTTTCAACAGGGTATCACTACTCTTCAGATATCATTGGTTATATGTTATGAAATTCAATCAAAATAGGATCAATCAACTAAAATTGAAATCAAATATGAAGAAGTGCATAAATAAAATGAATTGATTCTTAAGTTGGAATATTTCTTTTGTATCTATCGAGATGACCTAATTCAATAAAAGGTTATCTATAAAGATGCTCTCCTTGAGGACTCTAATTTGATAGGATGAGATGCTCTCCTTGAGATACTAGGAGAAGTAGGAAAATTGAAATGCAAGCTCATTGATGACAAAGTGAAATTAGTACCTGAGGAGGTCATTGTTGATTAGATCAAGAAAAATATTAATTTGATTACAACTCCAAATTTGCATTTAATTCTACTCAATTTAGATGTTAATCAAATATCAGAACAATTTGGAAAACCTCAATGCAATATTGAAGAAGTTTCAAAGAATAACTCAAAATATGATAGATATATATTGTGATGTAGAAATAGCTTATACATATTCAAATGGTCCAGATGAAGATAAAATGTTAGAAATCATGCAAAAGTTTGATGAATATTAGAAGAATAATATGTAGCCCAAGAAAGAGGAGGTTTAGATCATAATCAACAAAGATGATAAAGAATGATTCTACATCAAATTTTTATCTTTCTCATAGATTTGTTTAACCTGAATCATTCTTGAAATTGTCATTACACCTTCTTATATTAGTTAATTCACACATTGTAAAGTTGTGCAACTATAATAAGTTATTTTTGTAACTTTGAGTCATGCAAATTTTCCAACACACTTTTTTAAGTTGTGCAAATTTGTCACTGTAATTTTTCAATTCATTTGAAAACACCAATTTATTTTTACAAGTTGTGTAAATTACTTAACATGTTTTTGCAAATTATAAGTTGTGAAAATTAGCTAATGTGTTTTTACATACCCATGAAAAGGCAAAAAAGTTGGTTACGCATCATAACCACCCATTTCAACCTATAAATATGAGTTAAAAGATCATTTATAAAGGTTATTGAGAGTTAAACTTTTGAATATACATTTTTGAAAGAGGAAATTGTTTTGGCAATCCAACAAAAATCAATACAAGTAGATTTTACAAACTTTATGTTCAAGATTTCCTTGTGGATTATGTATGTATATGTCATCTACGTGTATTTTTATCTTTGATTTGAAAATGTTATTGTAGATGTTATAAACTAGTCAAAAATTAGAAATTTCATTATACTATTTCTTTTTTAACCTACATCTATTATTTTCATTTTGGTGAAACCTCAGTGGAGCTAAAAGGTAATTTTTCACTTTTACAAATAAATATAAAGTGATTTTTATATTTTATTATCAATCATATACATTTATTTTGGTGTATGTTGTGTGTTATTATAAACATACATATGTATTTCCTATCCATTGAATGATAGAGGTTGCCTTTTAGGGAGATTACTCATCACTTAGACATTTTCAATAAGTCTCTAAGTTTGGCTTTTTGAACTTATTATCTTCCACTTTTCTAAACTTATGACTTTCCCTTGTATATATCTTTCATACTTTCCTTTCTACAACATTTTTGTAATTTTTAGTTAACAGTAATACCCTGATGAAACCCATTTTTACTATAAATATTTTTCTTACTACATCCTTTTTGGTTTTGAATAAAGGTAGCCTCACGTGCTAATAAGAAAGGGACTTTGTCTTGACACTGTTAATGATAAATGTTTATTTATTCTCGACAATTTTTCATGCCAATAGTTTTTGGTACCCACTGTGGAGCATATTTTTGTAACACTCATCCAACCCACATCTTGATAAATTGGTCCATATGACTTTACCATCAACTCAAAGACCACTCTATCAACTTGAGTTAGATTTAGAGTAGTCTACATAATTAGACATCATTTTACATATCATATAATTGCCTTGGGACTTAGATGAAATTTAAATGACTCAGTTTCAAATTATTCTAGGAATTTTGAATCAAGAATTGGATCATGTTGAGAGAGCATAAATACTTCTTGCATGTAGAAAAGCCCACAAAGCTCAACAAATAGCTCAAAATCATTATATTTTGTTCATGACTATTTCGGCCATTTAAAATCTTGCTCATCAACCTGTTTTGAACTAGATAAGACATTGCTTCAATTATATGACAACTATCTTAGGAAAATAAATGAGTTACACTCAATTCAGCTTTGTCACTACAATAATAAACACAGAGGAAGATCATGCTATCATTATCTGAAGAAATGTTGAAATTTTTTCAAGAAGGCAAGCATGAAGAGTGGTTCATATAGCTACTCAAAGACTTTCAATAGTAATAATTATGATCATAGGAATATAAGGAAGGTTAGTATAGTGTTAGTTCAAGTAATAAAACTCAAGTAAAAATACACTAACACTTAAAATCCAATCCTATAATTTATGGAGATCTTAGTAACAAAAGTCAAATGAAAGCATAACTAAAACATAAAAGACATGAAATCTTTTACCTTCCATGGAAGCTCCAAATGCTTTATTGATTGGCTTGCTTCAGCTTGTGCATCAAAGACTCTTTGGCAAATGAAGCTTGTTGGATCCTTCTCTCTTTGAAAACATTGGCTTTGATGTGGCTTGGCTTAAATATTTTGGCATGATAACACTACTTGAAATAAATTAGCTTATGTCTCTCTCCAAATTTGCATTATAACTTTGGCTTATGAGAGCTTAAAAATGAAGAGACGTGGCATTGTATTTATAGCCTAAGGATTTAAATCTCTCCCAAAATGATTCAGGGTGGAGTTAAGGCTTTGAATGGGTTCAAACCTAACTTAAGTGATTCAAATATAATCCCAGTAGAGTTCATAGTTGTCAAGTAATCATGATTTGCAATTACTAGGCATGGGTCTCTAACATGAGATATTTTAAGATATTTTCAAAGATCTTGATAATTCATAAAGGCAATGATGAATGCTAGGATATTTTGAATTTTCAATTTATCATTTTAGTTATTCATTAATTATATATAGATAATTCAATTAGGCATTTAATTTGGTTTAGCTTGTTAATTAATTTTGATTAGCCTTTTAGCATTCTTAAGATTTGGTTTAAGTGTGCAAGTTCCCCACTTAATAGGTCTTATTGTAGCATATAATTACACCCTTGTGGGAGAGTTTTTAGGCTCCCTCACTCCTAGCTACAATATTGGAGCAACCTCAGGCTGTGGGTATCCTGTAGTGAGGTTAAACCTCCGAAGAAAGCTGGTTCCTCCTGGTAGATCACCTAAGACTAATGTTTCTACTTGGAAAAGAGGTAGAGATGGGTTATAAGCTAACTAAGATAGATAAATGGGTGATACATCAAATTTATTAACACTCACATAAGCATGAAATAAACACTAATTCAGCATAAGATAATTCTTGCTCATATAACCTCACAAATTAGCTAATTTGCAAAAGTGTTTCATAAACTAGGCTCACTAAACAATACACGAAGCAAAGAAGAATTTAAAAATTCACACAAATCATCCATTAATGGTGTAAATATCTCAAGTTTAGACCTATAACTAACTTAAAAACACCTAAAAATAGGCAAGAAAGAAGGACAATAGATAAGAAAGAACACTTCTTCACAAGGCCATCATATGCAAGCTTGATAAGCACAACTTAGAGGTAAGAGATAGGTAAAAAATGATATTTATTGCTTTAAAAGGTATTTATTACAAATTTTGATAGGGTTTATCCTTGTCAAATGAGAATATCTTACAAAAATGGGGAAGAAATAGAAGATATAGGAGAAAAGGGGAAGAGAAAGGGAAGAGGTAAGCAAACAAAATTCAATAAATGAGATCCAACCACCCTCCATGGATTATCACACACATTTGGGTTAATTATAACTAATCCTTATTCAAAAAACTAACCTCCATTAGCTCCAATAGTCTTCAAACCCTCTCATTGGTTGAAAAACACACTAGAAGACAAGAACTTGTTGAGGATGATGATGTCATGATCCACTAAAAAATAAAAGTCTTCAAAGACTTTAAAAATATATTTAATGCTCCACTTTCTTGATTTAAACTCTTTAAAACCTTGAAAAACTCCTCAACTTGAACTTTTAGAAGATATTATGCAAAAGCTAGTTGATTTAGCACTTGATGCTTAACTGACTATGGAGGTTATCTTCTAATTTCAACTTGACTTTAATTTTTGAGGTTATCTTTTATTTTTGAGTTATTTTCTCCTCCAACCTGAAATAAACTCCATGATACCTGAAAATCACTTAGACTCCATTGATGGAAGTCACAAGCTTGAGCCACCTTGAACCAGTTCTCCTGAAAACTACTCCCAAGGCCATTTGGCACCCTAAAGACCACTTTTGGACCTGTAGAAGACTTCCAAACATTCATGTAATGTTTATTAGGATGAAAATTAATATTTTTAAAACCTTCAATATTTTCAACAATGGTGGAAAATGCCATTAAACCTGCAATAATGCACAAAAATGTCAAAAAATGGGTTTTTTAAGCCTTTAGCTCAGCAAGGCACCATATAAACTCTTAGGAAGATCTCTAAGTGCCATATAATGTTTTTTATGTCCCATTATACATATTCTATTGATTTATACCATTTCTTTCTTCAAAAAAATTTAAAATTATGCATTTTTTAGCCATTTTGGGCCTCCTAAGCAACCAAACATGCCATATTATAATGAAAAATAGGTTTTATATGATATTTATGGATTTATATACACATTTAAGGTGGTTTCAAAGTCATTATAGGCCATTTTATGGACCCATGAGTCCAAAAACTCAAAACTAGGCAAAAAGCTCCTTTGCAAGCTCAAACAAGCTCATTTTAAAGATGATTATTCATACAATGAAGACACCCAATACACCACTTATTTACATTAATATATGTTAAATATTCCATTACAACATCCCTAAAAATATTAGGATACCATGTGGAATGTGTGAAAATATACACACGTAAAGATGATTGCATGTAGGGTTTGCAAGCATTTTGGGCATGCTTACACTCTTAGTGATTGTTCATAAAACTCAAAACCTTAACCAAAATCAATCAATAATTAAATTAAATTATATATGTGTACTCAAAACATACTATAATCACTTTTTCCAACTCTTCAAGGTATGAAAGAAACAAGCATTTGAAGATGGGCTAAAATTGGGTGTCTTAAGCCTAAAAAAATTTAAATTTCTCCAAATGACCAATTTGACCATTTCACTAATCTCATTTTATTATAAAAATATTAATTACAAATTAGAAACCTCATTACACCTCTCCAAATGATCAAAACTCACATTTGCCTTTTATGCCTTGAGGATGCCTATGGGGATTTGAGCTTATTGATGTGTTTGCATGGAGTTTGAAGTTTGAACACTATAAACTTTTAAAATTGAAACACACCTTAAAACTCCAAAAAAAGTATGCTTGCATAAATAGTGACCATTGTGAGACATAGGGGGAACTGTGACAAAATAGAAAGAAATTCCACTTGAAATATGACATTTTTGAGAATTTTTATGGATAAAATAGGTCATTAGGACAAAAATTACCAAATTTTAAGTCATTTGGATATGTACTTTGTCCTGTAGACCCTTTTTACCACAATTTACCTTGAGCTACCTGCATGTTTCCTTCATGTCAAAACTTGTCTTTCTTAAAACCTTTGCATTAAACCCCTGAATTTTATCACTCCCATAGGAAAATATAGGTTTTAAACATAATATTATACCATTCCATAACTTCTCTAATGCCTAAACTACTTCTTGGCATCCAAAAGTGATAAAACTGCATTTGATCTCCAATGGCTACCTTCTTGACTGGGAATGGACTGTGTCAAAATAGTGGGAAATTTCACTCTTTATATTACATTTATTATGTTATGGGATGATTTTTATTGTCATTTATACCATAAATACCAAATTTAGTTCTTTGAATCAACCTATAAATGTCCCAAAATGGCTAATTTCTCCAAGGCATGTTCCATTATTGACTGTGATTTGACATAGGGTTGACTATACTAAAATAGTGAATATTTATCATTGTAAAAAATCCTAAAAATATATTTTTAATGTGTATATTATATCATAATTATCCTCTCTACCAAATTTTATTATTAGATCCTGCATACTTTGGCCTGTAGGCCCATTTTAGCAAAAGCTAGTGACACGTGTCTGCTTGGTCAAAAATCACAACTGAGTTTTCTTTCTCCTTGCATTGTTTTTTTCTCTAAAATGATTATTTTTATTTTAAATTCTCATGGATATTATCCTTTCACTCTTAATTTCTTTGCCTTTAACCTCCCATGCTTCCTTATGAAACCCTACTTGTTTGTATCAATAGTATGTAGATGTATGTTTATGAGGCTTGAACCTGATCATAAATCTAATTGACAGAACTTATTCATATAATTGACCTCACATCACTCATTATTCCTCTTTTTATCATCTATATTCAACATTAATTCCAACCATTGACCACCATGTCATCAATCACCAGGAGCTTGATAAATAGGTTTGGGTTTCCCATGACTATATTTCCTTGTTTCTAAGGTGTATGACTGACTTGTTTGTCCTTGAAGATACATATTTATCTCTCATAATGAGCCTATATAATAATTTTTACCTTTATTACCTTAATTTAAACATTTAACCTCCTTAGAGACCATTGTGGTCTCATTCAACCTTTTGATCCAAAGGAAAGATTGGGTTCTTGAGGTTGTAGGAAGAGATTTGAGAGGAACTAACTGTGTTAAGATCCTTGAGACTCCTTACCAAAATTATTGATCTATTTCATGATAGGATATTTTTTTAAACCAATTCCATATTTTTTCCCACATGGCATCCTATTTGACCTCTTAAAAGCCTCCTGAACAAGATTCCATCCCCAAGGTGTATAAGCCTGAATACTCCAATGTGATGCTTTATATGTAGGTGAGCTTGGGGATGAAATGGTAATGGTTACCTAAACTGATGTTATAAATTCATCATATTATTGTGTCATCATCAAACCTTCTCAAGAGTTGTGCCCTTTCTCAACTTCTTCTTATGCTTTCACTAGCTTCCACTAGGCAACCAATCTCAAGGGTTTCAAAGACCAAATTTGGTATAGGCTTAAATAGATCAATATTTTGTCATGGATATTTTGAGGTGATATTATCACACCTTAAATAACCCATTTCAACTTCCAAATCCCCTTAAAAAACTTCTTTCCACATAACATACTCAGCATGGCTTCTCTAGGCTTGTAGCCCCTTTTTTTGGTCAAATTCTTTTTGGTTTGACCATTATATAATCTCTCCTACAAAATTGAGACCATTTATAACTATTATCCATCTCATTACATGTGTTTTACAAGTTTCATGACCTAATTCCACTCCAATATCACACTCCTTTCATTAGGCTCCCCTTAATTAGGCATAATTAGCCTTTAAGCACACCTCAAGTCTAGAAACCATACCATACAACCTCCAATCAACCAAAAAACTCTTGAATAAATTATTAAACCTTTAAAAACATCATATTACAAAACTTTGGAAAATTTGGAGGGTTAAAACTCTTGAAAAGAACAAAACCCTAGTTTAGGGCTTCTCTCATGCTCTTTTTGAGACCCTGTTTTGGATTTGGGGAGTTAAAATGAGTTATAGGCCTCACCTAGACCTCATTTTGGATTAATTGGATAGTTATGAATGGGGAAGACTTGGAAAAATTTTAAATATATATTTATTAATGGGGAAGACCTGGAAAAGTTTTAAATAATCATAAAAACATTACCAATCTCTCAAACAAAAAAGTGAAAGCTTGTTGCCCTATTTTTGCTTTGATGATGGTTCTTAAGTTATAGGGGTGAACTAAGGAAAATAAGAGAAGTTTTTTTGGATCATCCATGCCCCAAAATATCCTACAATTTTTAGGTCCTAAATACCAATTAAAGTACTATTTTCACCCCTTTCTCTTTTGGCATTCTAGGCCTCTCTTAGCTCTCTAGGCCTAAAAAACTAAAAAATAGATTTTTTGTCCTTTTCATGTATGAAAACTCTTTAGACAAATTTGATTCACATTGGGCAAGCTACCATGATGTCCCATGAAAAATTTGAAACCTTTCATTTCTATCTTGAGGTGTGAAGGTCATTTAACACTCAAATCCTATAGAAGTCACTAAATGATCACAGTGAATAAAAGTGAAACTTGGAGGCCCTCAAAGAATAATATCCTTTATTCACACACCCTATTCCTTTTTTAAGGATATTCCCCTATGATATAGATACAATATGGTAACATTTGGATGCATCAAATCTCCTTACAATATTGTTCCATAGTATCAACAAAAGTGCCTGGGATCAGTTTTTGAACTTTTAGGGACTTTGTCCCTGAAACTCAAATTCTCAACTTTGAAGCAGTTTCTCAAGGTTGACAACTAGTCTAATTATTCAAACAAGTTTTTCATGCTATTAATAAATTCCACAAACCTTGAGAAAGCTTTAAAATGTGTCAAATCTCCTTCATATCCCTGGATGCTCACTCAACCAAAACTCTACTCAGCTTCTCACACCACACCAGGACCTCCAAGAATATTGCACTGCATCATCAATTCAAGACCAAAAAGTGACTAGTCATGGGGGTATAATGTTACTGAAAGATCCAAGAGAGTTTCCTGATCCATCTAGGCAAAAATTTTGTATGTAGACCAATTTTGGCCAATAGGTCCATAGGCCATATTGACTGTTGTGAGGCCACAAGATGATTAGGGATGAATCATTGAGAGGTTATTATTGCATATGGTAAGATACCCCAATTATGGATGCCTTAATGTGATTTTTAAATTTGATGAATGATGCACAAGTAAATTTTGGATGTTTAATGATTTTAAGGCTTAATTTTCAATGGTTGGTATAAATTGGTCTGAAGTTCGATCAAAGGCCAATTATGGCCAGTTTTAGCTGTCTACAATAATTTTATCTAACGACCATTCAAGAAATCCAAGAACTAGTTATTCAACCAAATATTGATTGGTTAATTAAGATGCAAGAAGATATTTCATCAAATTTGAGAACATTCGCATGGGATAATAGAACTAGTTTAGCACATTTTCATAGAGTTGTTGAGATATTAGAAGATGAAGAATATCATGTTGTTTTAGCATAAATATCTAAATCACTACCTTCACATAGATTTCAACAAAGAATACCAACTTATAGAATTATTTAATTTGTATTGGTTCCTCATCAACAATAAAAAAATGGCATTAAAATGATTCACTAGGGCTAGTAAATAAAAAAGTGAAACTGAACCTTTTTATCATCTACAAGAGGATTTTGATTTCAAATTGAATCCTAAATAAAAATGACAACTCAAAAAATCAATCGATCTTCCAAAAACTCCTAAAAAATGTAAACCCTTACAAGGAGGAATAATCTTTAGTTAAGTTCTTGCCCTGTCAGGTGTTGTTGTACCAATACAAGTGATCTTTCCAACCATGGCTCTACCTTGGGTAACATAATTTTCTTATTAGATTTGGGATAATTGCATGAAATTACAAAAGAATCACATAATAATATAACTAAATTTTTAGGTAATGGTAAATAACATCCAGATGAACATATTATTGCCTTCTCTATAGCATGTGGAATTCTAGGCATTGAATATAAGTATGTTACAATGTGATTAAAAACTCTCTAGAATGGATCATCAAATTGGTTTTATCATCTTCCTCAAAGAGTAATAACCAATTAGAATAACATTAAAACCTAATTTGAAAATAGATTCAAACTATCAAAATATGCACATGTATTATTATCTCAACTCACTCAAATGAAGAAAGAAACACATGAACCTATGAGATATTTTATAGTTAAATTCAATAGTCTACTATATAAAATACCAATAGCTTCTAAACAAATAGATGAGAATCAAAAGTGCTTCTTTATCAATTATCAATTTTTAGATGTAAGTTATCAATTGAGAAGAGCCATAGTAGTTGATTTATTTTAGCTCAAACATCAACTATCAATGTCAAAGATGACATGGTAATGGCTAGAAAGTTAAAGAGGGAATCATCTAAATGTAAAATATGTGACTTAGTTTAATCTTATATTGAAAAATTTTTACAAAAGATGGATAATGATATAATAATTTTGATGAAGCAACTGCCTTAAAAAACTATCATCATTCATTATCAAGATATCCCAAGAAGAAATAATGTGACTTTTGAAAGGGATCATCCTCGGTTATAAACTCCTCAGTAAAAACTTGCATTAGAACCTCCTCCTCAAATAAATACAAATCCACGTGTGAATGTCATTTTGGAAATGGAAGATATATTTGGATATGAAAATATCAAAGAAGAAAATGAATTAGAAAATCCAGATCCTCAAGAATGTGAAATTGAATTATCTAGTGGTGACTCCATAAATGTGTTCCTGGAATACCATTCAAATTAAGATGGTTATGAGGACAATGTTGAAGACATGAATAATCAGTCATTCATAGTCCTCAAAAGATCTTAAAATCAAAATAAATAACAAAACTATAGGCAAGAATAATCTACAAAAGTTATTATTACATGAAGAACACCACCTCGTATTCAAACAAAATGAAAACAACAAATAGCTAGATCAGGCGTGTCTTCCATGAATATTTCTATTGGATACCCAAAAAATACTCCTCCTATGAATAATAATGCTAATATATCTCAGCGTATGGAATGTTATTCTTCTACTAATCTACCTATTTTCGATATAATTGAACATGTTAACAAGACTAAAAATCAAATGTCACAAGATGAATATTTAAAAGCATATCCAGATCAACTAGATAGGTTAGTGGAATTTATCAAAGAAAAAAATCATATTCAAAAGAAGGCCAATGTCAAATGAATGTTAGCCACCCTACCTTCTTCTAATCCAATAAACTCCATGGTTATTGTGACTTTCAAGTCAAATAAAGTTGACCCTTTTTACATTTCCTTATTCCTCAAGGGATTTAAAGTCAATAATTTCATAATTGACATAGGAGCCTCAGATAACATAATGTATACCTAAGTTTCTCATGCTATTGGCTTGACTTGTACAAAAACATTTGGTTTTTACTCAATGGAAGCAAAACAAGTTCCACTTATTGGCCAAATCAAATATACCCAAGTTTCCCTTACGTTATTTTCTTAGAAAATGATCAATATCAACATCCTAGTAGTTAATATCCAAACATCCTATGGTATTATTTTGGGAAGAAACTTTTGTAAGCAACTTGGTGGTCAAATTTAGTTGAATTTTTGGCATGTAATGATTCTAGTTAAAGGAGTTAAATAGTGCCTTAAACTAGAATTGAAAATGAAATACACTATGCAAAAGGTAGATGATCCCAAGGAAGATATATAGTGTGAAGATATAGGTATAAGTAATTATTTGTTGATGTTATAAAAAGATCTCTATTTTCTATAAATATTGGAAACTAATCCAAATGAGGTTTGAATGATGGAATTTGATTGTAGTTTCTCTTCAATAGGATCTGGTGTAAGAATTTTTATGGTATCCTAAAACAAATAAATATTTCATTTCTCTTACAAATTGTAGTTTGAGTGTACTAATAATACTATAAAGTATCAAGCACTCTTACTTGGGCTACAAGTTATATAAGAAATGAGAATTAAAAACTTGAAAATATTGGGTGATGCAGAACTATTAATGAAACAAATCAAAGGCTAGTATTAGGTGAAAATGATCATTTGAGGCATTATAAGAACAAATTCTAGGATAACATTGAAACTTTGCAAGTATTTTATATTCATTCTATCCCAAGCAAAAATAAATCCAAATTAGATACACTTGTAGTATCAAGTTCATTTTCAATTTCTCACTCAAAATTTGTTAATGACAAATGCATTATTGAACTTGTGTATCGACTTAGCATGCCAAACAACTTAGATAACTAGAAAGTTTTCAATGATGATCAATAAATTATCTCCTTTATTAAAAAACTAATATTTTTAGAAACATGTATTTTAAAGGTAGTGATTCATCATATAGACAATATTCTTCACAAAATTTGAAAGAATGTGTTACCAAAGAACAAGATGAAGAAGGGGTAATCAAACTAAAAGGGAACAAAATTCTTAAAGGCTTGGTCTCATTATAAGAAATTTTTGACAAACATGACAGGTTCATCAAAAACAAGATTTATAAATATTCTCTCGGTTTAACAGACTATGAGAAAGTAAATATTAGCTTTGAAGAACAACCCAGGCTAGTTAATATTGAAAAATATTGTTCATTAGAATAAAATAGAAAATTCAATAGTTTTTTTCAAAAATATATTGACATTTTTGCATATTCATATAAAAATCTCAATTTTTTCATCTAAAATAAATGCAGCACATAGTTCCTCTAAAATTAGATGTCAAACCATTCAACTAGAAACAAAGAAAATATAATCTAAATATTTTAGGAATATTTTTTGTTGAAATTTATAAAATTCTTAATGCATAGATTATCTTCCCCATTTAACCACTCAACTTGGATTTCTAATTTTGTCCTATTTCACAAAAAATAAAGAAATTAGAATCTATGTAGACTTCCAAAATCTCAATCAGTGTTCTCTCAAAGATAACTATCCATTAACCATCATGAATCAAGGTCTTCAGGTAGTAATAGGTTTAGAAATTCTCTTGATATTGAATGGTTTCTCAAGTTACAATTAGATTGAGGTTGATAAAAAAGATCAACATAAAAAAACTTTAACAACTCCATGGGGAACTTTTACATATTAACAAATGTCATTTGGATTTATCAATGCATGGGCTACATTATAGAGATATATGGATCTCACATTTAAAGATTTGAAGAAAAAGATAATTGTAGTATATCTAGATGATCCATATATGTTTTAAAAAATACCTATGAATAGCTTGAAAAAAATGTTCAAAAATATTGATTACACAGTATCTCTCTCAACCCTAAAAAGTTAGTTTTTGGAGTAACTGAAGGCAAACTTCTTGGGCACATTGTATCTAAAGAAAGGATCAAGATTGATCCAAAAAGAGTTCAAGCAATTCAAAAGTTGTCTTTACCAACTAGTAAACTAGGTGTGCATTCATTCTTTAAAAATGTGAATTTCTTAAGAAGAATTATTCTTTATTTTCCAAAACTCACCAAGCACATTGTTGATATGGTGAAAGGAAAAACCTACTTCAAGTGTAATAATAATAAAAAATAGGCATTAAAAAATATTTTAAAAAAACTACTATTGTTCGTGCACCAACTCTAGTTTATCTAGACTTCAAAAAAGAGTTCATCATTTATTGTTATAACTCATAACAGACTCTCTCAGTGATACTAGTTCAAAAAAATGATGAAGATATTGAATCTCCCATTACTTTCATGAGTTGTAAATTGAAATATTATGAATTGAATTCTTCTCTAGAAGAAAAACATTCATATACAGTCGTGAAAGTTATCAAATAGTTTAGGTATTATATTTTACATTCTCATTCCATTGTAATAGTGCTAAGTACAGTAGTCAAGTCTATTTTGACTCAATAAGAGCCAAGATATAATAGGGGTAACTAGATAACCAAAGTACAATAATATGATCTTAAAATCAAGGCCATAAAATTAGTTTGATAAAAAGGGTTGTGCCAACCCATAACATAACATAAAGATTCTTAAATAATCCCTTCATCAGATTTTGATGATCAAAACAAATAAGATTTTCTTTTTATTATTTGTGTAGACTCTATGAATGAATGGTTTGCAGATATTGACTTGTTCCTAACATATGCAGAAAGCCCATCTCATATGGTTATCAAATAGCATAGGACATTCAAGTTGAAAGACATAAAGTATGTAATCTGGGATGGTACATTATTCAAAAAGAGTATTAATGGGTTTTTATTAAGGTGTGTTGATAATAAACAAAAGAAGAAGCTATTAAAAGTTTTTCATGATCAATCTTGTGGAGAACACTTTCTTCTCCAGTAACAGTGCACAAGATCTTAAGATCTCACTATCATTGGCCTACATTATTCAATTATTATTATGAATGGGTAAGGAAATGTGAGGCATGTCAACAGTTCATCGAGTAACCAAAACTTATAGTATTTCCTCTCAAGTTAGTGGTGATAGAAGAGCCTTTTCAATAATGGAGGTTGTATTTTGTTAAAACTGTGAATCCTTATTCAAGTGCAATACATATGCAAGTTCTCACTACCACAGATTACTTCACCAAATGGGTATAAACCATCTCAATCAAGCATATAACTTTAGAATTTATTTTTAACTTCATCAAGGAGAATATCTTGGTAAGATATGGTGTTCCATAGAAGATCATAACAAAAAGAGCCTCAATTTTTTCTTCTTCAGAACTGATTGGATTCTACTGTGGCTATGATATCTAATTGTTTCACTCTTCAAACTATTACTCAAAGAGAAATGGTCAAGTAAAGTCAAGCAATAAGAACTTAGTTACCATCATTTTTAAGCTAGTCAATGAGAATCAGAGGAATTAGCACAAGAAGTTGTATGATTTATTGTGGGTAGATTGCATAACACTGAAGAAATCCATTAGTATGTCTCCTTTTTAGTTACTCTATGGGATTGATTCGATAATTCCAATAACACTTGAATTTCCTGAACTTCAACTAGCTAGGGCCATTAAGAACCAAAACTTTGAAAGTCCCTTGGATAAAATAATTTTCTAGTTGAACAATCTTAAAGAATATAGATCCAAAGTTGTTGACAAAATTGCCAAAAATCAGGCTCAAATTAAAGTCATTTTCAATAATAAAGTGAAGAAAAGACATTTTCAAGTGGGAAATCTTATTCTTTTATGGGATAACATAGAGAAATAAAAGAAAGTCACAAAATTTTTGATTCCTTATGGATGGTCCCATTCAAAAATACACACTTTTATGGAGATAACATTTCTACTTAACATATCATGATGGCACACATCTTTCATTGCCCTACAGTGGGAAATATCTTAAACATTACTTTAAGTGAAAGCAGGTAGTCCCTTGCATGTACGTACATAAGAATTTTAGATTGTCTTATTTTATTATCTTTGTTTTGGTGTGCATGTGTTAATTTTCAATAATAAGATAGCATGTCTGTTGTTCCCTCTTTTCCATGTATTGGTACCTTTTTTTGAATATCCTTGTAGTTTTGTTTTCTTATTTGAAACTCTAAATAAAAAATCATATGACTTGTATAAAGGGTTCAAAATAGTTATTGCTTCAGAATGGATAAGAGATATATTTTATGGAAAATATACAACCATTGTTCAATGGTTCAACATCCTAATCTATATTTCTTCAAACACTTATTTTAAGCTCAAATGAAATACACACCTTCAACCTTATGCCAATTCTAGAATGCAAAGTTTCTTTAGATTATATAATAGATAGGTTTTCATGGATCTCTTCAAATGAATAGATGGTAAACATGTAAAATCTTAATGAGTAAAATATCTAGCCTATAAGTGTGTGTTCATTTCTCATACAAATTGAGATAGGAAAATTAGCTATCATTTAGTCAGATCAGGATATGTAAATGCAAGTTTCATAGAAATTATCAATAATTTATGACAATCAAGACAATAGTGATTAATAAACTTTTGAAAAATTCAAAAGACTCCACAACCCAATGAAAATGTACCAGTCTACAAAAATAGAGTCTAGAGTTCTCTCATCCCTTGTAGTTTAAGTTCCCCAATCAGAGCCAGTTCTTATCCTAGTTTTTGAATAGAATTCAAAAAGTTAAAAGTGTTGACTCTTTTGAATTTAAATGGTTAATTTGAATCAAAGTTATTTAAATTTGTTATTTCCCAAATCATATTTTTTTACCTAAGGTATTCATGGTCAAAATTCAACACTTGGTCAAATGTTAAAGACAAAATTAAGAAAATTCAAAAATTGTCTAAGTCTTTTAGTCTTGTCAGGTTTTAGAAGCATGATGAACACATATTAGATTTTTAATAGTTATTTAGCAAGCTATCATAATTTGATACATGTTTGAACATATCGTGGGATCTAAGAACTTGTTTGACACATCATCAGATTATGACCTTTGCTTAAGCACACTCTAGAACCTAATAGGTACTCAAACACCTATCTGATTCTAGTCAACTGGAAAACATGTTCATGGATTCTGACATGTGAAAAAACACTTTATAGATTCTGATGTGTGTTAAAACAACTCCCAAGACCTGATCTTTGCTCTAACACTTACCATATCCTAACATTTTCTCATGTACTTTCATTTCTCTACCATGATTCCTCCTTGGCCCTCACACACACATATTCTTTACACCTAAATATATCCCTGCATCCCTTTTAGTTTAATCACCATTCAATCCTTATCGCTTGCATTTTCAACCCTCATTGCTCTCATTTCACAAATTTGACATTTTTGTACTATTTGATATTGCAAGCATTTTCATAGATTTCGATCATTTTTAAAACTCATAGATAAGAACTAACGTTTGTATTTTTTTAGCTTCATCATTTTTTCTCTCTGGATTTTCTTCAAATACTTGTTCATTTTCTCAAAAATATTCAAAATATCTTTGTAAAGTTCCATATTTCATTATGCATCCTATCATAATATATTTTAGTTTTAGACATCACTAGATTTTGAAGGATTTCCATACATTCATCATATCCCTAGAGTTATTTGTGCACATCTTAGAATGTGGATACTTATAAAACACCTTGTCAAAATTTGATACCCTACTCAACACTCCATCATAACCTAGCTACCTGTAGAACACATTATTTTAATCTAAGACCCTACTCAACATGCTATCAGACTTTAACACTTTCCATAATTTAACACTTTTCCAAACACCCTATCAGATTTCAGCATTTGTATTTGCATACCCTAAAATTTGCCTCTTGTTGGAGCACATTCATGTTTTTGTCTTTCTTCATAGGTCAATTCAAGGGTTCATCCTTCTCTCACAAGTAGGTAATCCTCATCAAATATCAACATTCAACACCCTGATAAAGGATGCTCCCAAGAAAAACACCCTCAAGAAGAACCCTAAAAAAAAGAGTCTCCAATTGTAAGACGACATATAAATGAAGTGTCAATTTAAAGGAGTGGTTCCACCTTCACACCTAGAGTCAAATGTTAAAGATATAACAAATACCAACCTAGGACACATTTATATGGAAGAATTATAAAATAGAATAAATGGTGTACATAAAACATATTATGGACAAAGCATACATGATAGAAGATTGGCTCAAGAACCATCATTTCCTATAGCAATATAATGCCCAAAAAAAGTGTTGACAATGGCCAACTATGATGCAGAAAAAATGGAAGTCAAGAATATAAAAAGAGAGTTATTATTATTATTAGGCCTAAATCATATTGATCATCAACTACAGCTACCTGATAGGAAAGCATTTTTAAATTTAACTCTCGTGTCTACTTAACAATTATGGGATTATGATACTAGCTCTTGTTTAAAGTATATCAACAAGTAATGGTTGAAAAAATATAGGCATACATCAAAAAGGATACCTAACAATGTTGATAGACTTTAATTAATAAACGAGGTCAATGACATGATCATACTCTTGCATAGAGTATTCAAAAGCCCAGTTATAAGGAAGTTCCAAACATAGATGTACAGGAACATATGGATCATCCACTAGAATAAGCAGAATATCAATTGGGGATAGTTGATCAGTGATTTAATGCATAAGTAGCTTGTATAGGTCAATATAAATTTTAAATTATTTATGACCTCTTATCATGTTTATGTTATTGCTAAAAGAAGATTTTACAATGGTTTGAATATAGTGGGTGATATGCAAACTGCCAAAATCTATGACTTTTATCCTCAACTCTCTTTGAAAGAAAGTGCATGACATTTCCTTAGGGTAAATGATGCATTCTTACAATATGTGATTCAAATGTTTGAAACAAAACCATATAATTTGAAGCTATCAATTTAGGCCTCTAAGAATATTTCTATGTGGGGAATATGATTCATAAAATTCCCAACTTTCACCTATTTCAGAATTTGTTGTTGTGAAATTGCTCTGTACATGTTCCCAAGAGATGTGGATGACAAATGAGTTTTGATGAAACTAGTGAGATAGTTAACTAAAACACACAAGTTATTGTCTTATAAACATAAAAATGGAATAAAATTTCCAATCTCTATTGGTTGATACAGTTATGCTTCTTTAGCTAAAGCAAAATTAATCTATGAATAAATGACTAGAGTTACTATTAGATCATTTGAAATATGTCCTTCATTTAATGCTAGAGATCTGATGTAAAATGTTCTTGGTTCTTCATATCATCATGTACATCATTTTAAATACTACTAAATGGACTATGATGATGAGAAATATGTGAAAATTTGTGATTATTCATGATTCACTCTAGAACATGTTATTATTTTTGATATATTGCAAATCAAGAAAAATATATTAGATCATGAAGATTTGTTAGATCCCATCTATAAAAAAGATGGAATTGAAACAAAATCTCTTTCAAAAATAGATTGGCATGTAAAATAATCCACTTCACTCATCGACAAAGCTCAATGTGTGCTAAAAATAACTCTGAAATGATTGAAGAACAAAGGCATCAATGTTGATAAAGTAGGATTTCCTCCTCCAATGAAGGAAGTTGAATTAGGAACTATTCATCTAAAATATAAAACAAAGATATGAACATCCTCTATAGTAAGAACTAACAAGGATTAATAGGAAATAGAATCAAAAATATAAGTTGAAGCGGTTATATAAGTTGTTCCAATGAAAAAATCACTCAAGTTAAAGATAAGAAGATTGGGTAAAAATATTCCAGGTGCTCCAATCCTTTCTAATTCCAAAGAATCTCCTCTTGATAATTTTTCCCAGTCTCAAGCTCTGGTAAATAATATTATTGACCATTTTTGGTGTAACAGGCCAAAATCAGTCCCCTTCTTCCTCTGCTATTTCAGGCCAATTCATTTTTGATTTTGCACAAGTCCAGGAAAATATACGAACTCTGCCAAGCTTGGATTCCTATGGACATCACAAATTTTCTACTAACTCTTTCAATGCCTTGATTCAATCAGCAAGTTCATCGGCTTGGTTCAACACTTTTGGTTCAACCATTGGGGCAATGCTTAAGTTCATCAACAAGGTTCAAGGCCTTGGTTCAGTAGCTTTTTATTCAAGCATCATTGGTTCAATCACCTGGTTCAAACACAAAGTTCAACACAGGGTTCATCGTTTGGTTCAATCAATCAGCTCATCGGCAATTCCATCAGCATGCAGTGTTGAACCATTGAACCGATTCAACAGACTGGTTCAATGTGTTGGTTTAACGCATTGGTTCAATGCATTGGTTCAAGCGGGAGAAGTTCAAAGCAAATGGTTCAAAGGGGCTCAGCGCACAGCATTGAACTATTGAACCAGTTCAATGAGTGGTTCAAAGTGAATGGTTCAACTACCTTGGTTCAATCAGCTCGGTGCGCAGCGTTGAACCATTGAACCATTGAACCAATTTTGGTTTAATGGGTTGGTTCAATGAGGCACCCCAAAGTTGAAGGATAGAAGCCCTTGCGAAGGGCAAGAAATAAGTCAAAGGCAGCCAAAGGGGTAAAATTTGTGAGATTTTTGCTTAAGTTAGAATTCCTTCATAATTTTGTTTGAAGGAATTCCTTTAGGCAAAAAGTCTTAAGGAATTCACAGGAAGGCCACAGCTCAAAGACCCGAAGTAAGAGGCCCACCCGAAGGGTATGTACCCTTGTGGAGGGCTCTCACCGAGGAGGAAGACTATTCTCAAAAAGCTGAAGGGTCTTTTCCCCTTTGGGAAGGATCAACAAAGGAAGTCGAAGCAGCTAATTCCCGCGGACTTTTGTCTATGAGAAAAAAGCCCGAAGCAGAAAAACCCGCTGGAAAAGCCTACAAAAAATACCCAACGAATTTTTGCTGAGGACGGTGACGTCCCAAAAGCTATCAAATTTAAAGAGACAGACTAGCCGTTGAGTTCAATTTCAAGGTGACAGCTGCACGAACATCATTTTCTAAGATAGAGAAATAACTGTTGTTTTTTAAATACTTGCATGCCAACCATGGAGAGAGCCCAAGGAATGCAGTGACCCACTAGAAAATTGCCCTTGAGGGCTGAAGGAGCAGAGGGATACAAAGTAGGAAAAGGACAAAATCCTAAAGAACAGAGAGAGAAATGCCAAGTGTAGGAACAGGTAGATAGCCCAAGTGGTGAAAGGAGGCATCGATTCAAGAAGTTACTCCAGTAGGTGATACAGTGCTTGTGAATTGATTACTAAGAGGCACAAATAGCTAGCAGTGTAACCCATTTTCTTCATTTTGCATTGATGAGCAGACAAACTATGTAATCACCTTGAATAATCAGTCTTTCAAGCAGACAAAAGGCATGGCTCATTAATGTTTTGGGTGGCTTGCTCTTCCCAATGATAGGGGTGCAAATGGGTCATTTGTAAAAAGGCACACCAAAAAGGCCTCCTTCCTTCCTCTATATATTGGAGAATTGTCATTTTGAAATGATCTTCCACATTTGTAAGGCGAAGCCATGGCAAATTTTTCACCTGAAATCAATAAACGCATTTTTACCTCTATACTGGTTGGATATCTCTGCATGTGTCTGAGTGTCAGTCTGTGTTTAGTCATTGCTTCTTAATGCTTCCACAGGTTTAACACCAACACACCTAGTGTCTATAAGGTGTCATTTTGTAGGTAACAAGGAGAGTTGTACTTAGAAGTGCAGAGACAAAAGAAGCTACTATACAGTGTGCCTTTCTATAGCACCTTTGGTGAGTCTCTATTTTTTGTGTGTTCTATTAAGGCCTCCTTGTTAAGTTCCTATAACCTGGTCCTTATGCCATTCTGAAGTATACGTATGTGTTTGTCTAACTTCAAGTGTGAGTGTGAGAAGGTTGAATCATTTTGGTGCATCACCTGTCTTTAGAGTAGATTTGTTTTCCTGTAATCCTTCTCCCTTTTCACCCCCCGCATTATATATATATATATATACCTATATTATCACTTATTGGAACAACTCAGATGCATCAAAGGGAGCTAGCCCTTACCTAGAGACTCTCCCCTCTAGCTTTGCCAGTCCCACAGGAGAGAGGAGAGTTTACATTTTGACGTGTGGAAGGCAGGAGCTTGGCCTCTTGCCCTGAGTGCAATCCACTGCATCAACAAATACTACAAAGTAGTTTATAGCCTTTTATTCATCTTTATTATTTGATTCTTATATTTTTTCTCAACTTGATACTTGTGTACCATTGTATCTTGCATAAAAAATTTAATTGTTGAATGAACCTTCTCCTAAGAATCCAATTGATACATTAGGGAAATAAGAAGGTGAAATCATATCTAAAAAATCTCAAGTTTTGTCAACCCCTCCCCATTTTTTCTAAAACTCAAAAGTAATCTAATATTACCCTTGTGTGTAATCTCTTAATGCAGAAGTTCTTGATTGGTTAAATTAAGTTGTGAAGAAAATAAATAAGATTGAGAAATCACAATAAATTGATTTTAGCATCCTAACAACTTCTCATCCTCATGCAGTAATGAAAACTAAAACAATCTCAAGAATAATCATTGATCAGAAAGGATAAAGATATGCAAAAATATTAGTTCCTCTCATTGACAAAAATAAAGAAGATGTTGGAGCTTTTGATTATCAAGTCAAAAAAAATCACTTAGGAGAAGCTACAAGAGAATGTATGAAGGAAAATGTATAATCTATAATTGGCACATTGTTTGAGAAAATGGATCAAGATAAAGTAACTAAGGAGCAACTAAGAGAAAAAATTGAACAACTAACATATATGGTTCAGAAACTAGTAAGGCCTATTCAGTCTGCCCATTCTATTATACATTAAATTTTTTATTTAGAAACACTTAATGTTGTAGAATAAATTGCCCATATGGTTAAGGCAACAAAAGAGTGGAGCGAGAAAATTTTACAATAGGGCATCACTACTCTTCAAACAACATTGGCAATATGTCCTAAAATTCATTCAAAATATGGTCAAGCAACTAAACCTAAAATTAAATATGAAGAAGTGCAGAAATGGAATGAATTGATTCTTAAGTTGAAAGATTTATCTTTTACCTATATAGATGACCTAATTCAAGAAAAGGTCATCCAAAAAAAATAAATTGTTAACCTCACTGGGTTTCTAGGAGCTGCTAAATTCAAAGTTCACATTGTTAAATAAATGTCAACAAATTTGAGGACTCTAAGTCAATAGGAGGATATGCTCTCCTTGAGATATTAGGAGAAAAATAAAAATTGAAATGCAATCTCACTGATGATAAATGGAAATTATTACCTGAGGAGGTCACTATTGATTAGTTAAAAAAAAAATTAAAAAGATTACAACTCCAAATTATGCATTCAATTATGATTCAATTCATATGTTAATCAAGTATCAGAATAATTTGTAGAACCTCAATGCAATGTTGAAGAAGTTACAAATAAAATATAAAAATATGATAGATCTATATTGTGACCCAAAAATAGCTTATACATATTCAAATGGTTCAGATGAAGATAAAGTGTTAGAAATCATGTAAAAGTTTGATGAATATCAAAAGAAGTCAAAGCTTGAGAAAGAGTAGGTTTAAATCATCATTAGTGAAGATGATAAATAATGATTTTATATCAAATTTTGATCTTTCTTATATATTTGTTTTTCCTGAATCATTCTTGAAATTGCCATTACACCTTCTTATATTAGTTAATTCACACATTGTAAAGTCATGTAAATACACTAAGTTCTATTTACAATTTTGAGTCATGTAAATTTACCCACGCACTTTTTCAAGTTGTGTAAATTTGTCATTGTACTTTATCAAGTCGTTCAAAAACACTAATGCATTTTTTCAAGTTGTGCAAATTGCTTGACATGTTTATGAAAATTTTAAGTTGCGCATTTTAGTTAATGTGTTTTGACACACCCATAAAAAGGACAAAAAGGTGGTTACCTACTATAACCACCCATTTCAACCTATAAATATGAGTTAAGGGTTCTTTTTTAAAGGTTCCTGATAATTAGACTTTTCAAAATACATTTTTTAAAGAGGATATTGCATTGCAACCCAACAAAGATCAATACAAGTTGATTTTACAAACTTTGTGTTAAAGATTTCTTTGTGGATTATGTATGAGTATACTATATACATGCAGTTTGATCTTAGATTTCAAAATTTTATTGTAGTTATAAACTAGTTAAAACTTGGAAATTTCATTATAGTTTTCTTTTCGAACCTACATCTATTATTTTCATTTTGGTGAATCCTCAATGGAGCTAAAAAATAATTTTTCACTTTTACAAAGAAATATAAAGTGATTCTTATATTTTGTTATCAATCATATACAATTATTTTCATGTATGTTGAGTGTTCATATGAACATACATATGACTTTCCTATCCATTGAATGATAGAGATTGCCTTCAAGGGAGATTACTCGCCACTTCAACATTTTCAATAAGTCTCTGAGTTTAGCTTATTGAACTTGTTATCTTCCACTTTTCTAAGCATATTACTTTCCCTTGTATCTCTCTTTCATACTTTCCTTTTTATATCCTATTCATACTTTTCGATTAAAATTACTACCCTAATGAAACCCATTTCTACTATAAATATTTTCCCTTACCACATTCTTTTTGGTTTTCAATAAAGGTAGTTTTATCTGCTAATAAGAGAGGGACTTTATCTCGTGACTGTTGATGAGAAATGTTTATTTGTCCTCTCAAAAAATTCTTATGCCAACAAACCTAGAATTAGATATATAGTATAAAATAATTTTTGGATCTAGATGTGACCACCTAGGATATTTTGGGTTATGCGTCACTTTTACTTTGGTATGCTCAAATCTGGATCATGGGTTGTCACTCCTTGTCCAAAATAAAAAACCCTAGTTATTCACCTTCATAGTGGTTATGGTAAAAATGGGTTAGTAGGCTCACAGTATTGAGCTAACCTCAAAGACCCCTCTATCATTTGGTGCTACCTACATATTCATTACTCTGAAGAGGGCCTCATACTCATGTAGTTCTCCCTATGTATGGGCTTATGTGTGCATAAGGATGCAATGTGTGATAATCAAGTACATAAAATGACCTATCTTGTAACTTGGAAAATATGTCTTATGGGAAGCTCCTTTAGTAATCTAGCCTTATAGATGTGTTTTCCTTATGACTTTATATAAATAAGAGAAAATAGGGAAGCTTTGTTCACTTGAATGCTTGATTAAATGCTTTTATTAGTTTACCTTGTGAGTTGTTAATTTTGTGTTAGGTGAGGAATGAACAAGGATTGATCAAGTATATATACCAGTTCTTTTGGATAATATCTCATAGTAAAGAACTTAAGCTAAACATAGGTATGCATTTCATTTGAGAATTGGATGACTTTAGGACATTGGACACTTGTGTCAGGATAGGACTCTTATGTCAATGTAGGTGTCTGACTAGGATGTAAGTGTCTAGGTAGCTGGAAAATAAGTATAGGTCTAGAATTTTTTGATACAAAAGATAAGCAGGTTTATAGCAATATAGGTATGATATAAGTTCTGAGTCATCATAATAACATTGTTCAGGTTAAGAGACATTCAAATTAGCATAGATAAATACTGTATGTGAGCCTTTCAGTACTGGGAAGGTCTACAAGCCAAATATACATCCATAATATGTATTTACCAAGTGTATAAACTTGAGGTGCTATATAATTCAAAAAAAATGTATACAAAAAAGGAGTTATGCACATTGAGATAGTAAATGTGATCCTTTCGATAGTAGGAAGGACTAGAACTAAGGGGTGGAGACTTTATTGGTATTTTTAAAATGTAAAGACTAATATGCTATATATAATTATATTTTAGTATCTACACCTTGAATTAGGTCTGATTATAATGGAAAAGTCACAAGTCATTATTTCAAGCACACAGTCATACCAAAATTTCACTAGTATATAACATTTCACTAATAGTATACACACACCATCATAGCATGGGAGATTTACATGGAGTTTGATCCCTTGTCAAATAGCAAAACCCTAGTTTTTCATCTTCATAGTGGTTATGGGAAAAAATGGTTAGTGGGTTCATGGTGTCGATTTAACCCCAAAGACCCCTATGTTAGTGGGTATTTCCTACATAGCCACTACTCTAAATAGGGCCTCATACATATGTAGTTCTCCCCTACATTTTGGTTTATGTATGCATAATAGGATGTAACTTGTGATAAGCAAGTACAAAAGTGACCTAGCTTGTAACTTGACAAATATGGATCATGGAGTGTTCTTTCAATACTACAGACTTATAGATGTGTTGTCTCTATGACTAATATAGATATAAGAGAAAATAGGAAACCTTTTCTCACTTGAAAGTTTGATTGAATGTTTTTGGTAAGTTTACTTATAAGTCATTAGGTTTGTACTAGATGAGGAATGAATGAGGTTTGATCTTGTGTGTTTGTGTGTGTGTGTGTGTGTGTGTGTGTGTGTGTGTGTGTGTGTGTGTGTGTGTGTGTGTGTGTGTGTGTGTGTGTGTGTGTGTGTGTGTGTCAATCCATTTTATAAATATCTCACATTAAAACACTTAGGCTGACCATAAATATATGTTTCATTTGTAAATTTGATGACTTTAGGGCACTAAACACTTGCATTAGAATATGACATTAGTGTCGATGTAGGCATCTGACTAGGATACAAGTGTTTGGGAAGATATAAAATAGGCATAGATCCCAAGCTTATAGAGATAGAAGATAAACAATTTCATAATACTTTGAACATGATATAAGGCTTGGGTCACTAGAATAGTAATGATCAAACTAAGAGATAAGTTAGCACACATAGATAATGTATGCAAGCCTTCTATAGACCGAAGGTCTAGAAGTTGAAGGTACATCCATGATATGTATTTTATAAGTGTACAAGACCATGATTCTATATAATTTATATTTAGTGTCTACATTCCCCCCCTTTAATATAGTAATGAAATTACTAGTTTAAAGGAAAATATATGTATACCTGGGTGTGTATAACACACCTTGTCTTTGTGTGAGCCTAAATTGGGTGCTCTTTTTATGACTAAACTAAAAATGTCATGTTATAAGATATAATCAAAGCAAATAATGTGAAGTCAAAAGAATTGAAATAGAAAGAACAAGGTTTAGGATTACACATGTGTATTGATGCAACTACCTTGTATTTTGGTAAATTTATTTGAAAATATGTATGATTGTGAACCATTTAAAGTGAGATTTGGAAAAATGTAAATATGGAAGTGCATATATATATAGAGGTTAAAGTACAAACTTTCCCACAACCTTAGATAAAAGGTGAGTTGCCACCTGACAGTTGATATTAGCTCAACTATGCAACCTAATCATAATTTTACCCTAGTGAGTGTGAGATGTTCGAAGTCAACCCACACTATAAATCTAACGAGGTTGGATGATGTAATCATGTCTAACCTATACACTTGGAAATATTACATGATTTAATCACCTTAACCATACCAAAACTGAGCCAACTACTACAATAGATTGGCTCAATAATAGTCCATAATTGTCCAACTTGGTGAGCTAGAGACTGTATACGTATTTTGAAATCTAAAATTGATTTTGGTTTTATAATGTAGGTGTTCTTTACATATCATATGCACCTTATAAATGTCTCATTCTAAAACTTGGGTATAACAATGGTACTAATATATATATATATATATATATATATATATATATAATTATGCCATAAACGTGTATATAAATCATATAATTCCACAATTTGACAAATTTTCAAATGTGTAAGTGTGGAAAACATATTTTAAAAACATGCCCCCACTACTAAAATTGAGAGATAGCATAAATGCAGAGAACATGTTTCCAAAACATGTTCCCACTATATATTTCACAGTATAAATTGTGACAAATGTGGAGAACATTTTTCCATAACATCCCCCATTATATATCTAAATTTATGAAATGTGAAAAATGTGGAATCCATGTCTTTATGACATGCCCCCACTAATATACCCCCTCTTTTCAGGTGAGATAAAATAAAAACCGATAGTTACCTTACCTCAAAAGGATAAGATAACCAAATCATCTATATATAAACCATGTAACATATAGGAGAAACATGTCTATGTAAATATATCAATGAGATACATTGTATTTGATCACATCAAGTCATAATATGTATGATATAGATCATGGACATGTCTAGATAGTAACAGTACAAACTCAATAAGCAATCAAACACACATACAAGAGCACTCAAAATCAAGACAAAATGCAATGGTCCAAAGAGACCTCAAATAGGGGCATGTTCAAATATCACATAATAAAAGGGATATGACTTATTCAAATGTCCACAAAGAAAGGAATGACATATTCAAATATCCATACAATAAGCAATAACATATTCAAATATCAAGTGAGCAAACAAAGGCATTGGGGTCATAAATAATGGAGCATATTCAAATGCTCAACAAATAAGATAAGATACTCAAGAAAGTGTATAAATATCATATCAAGTGTATTGTGAAATATTTAGTCATGGATAAGGCATGTGTAAGTACATAAGCTCAAACACGATAAAGGAAAGTTATCATAGAAATGTATAACATGTGGGTATCAAGATCAAAGAATCAGATGCCCTAGTTTCTATATAGCATGAGTAAAAGGAAGGCTTGACATCCATATAGAAATAGATTATATTTATGTACTTGTATCACACTCAAATGATTTGTGAAACAAGTGTGTATATAAGTATTTATATGCCATCCACCAACATGGAAACAATAACAAGATGACAATGAGATGATAAGAACATGTGAATGCTAGATTTTTTGGGGATTTTTTAAGTTTTTCCAGGTATTTTGAATATTTTCAAAGATAAAAATATTTTATGATCACATCCAATGGATGGTCATGGGTATATCCCCATTGGGAACCTAGTGAAATAAATTGGTGGTACTACCAAGGAACATGTATAAGTTTAATATCTAGCACTGTAGTATTTGTAATGCTTTGTGTATGTATAGTAGGACTCTATGGTCATGAAGAAATAATATAAGGAATAGGGGTTCATGTAACTCATTGTTGAGTTCTATGTGATTTGTTTAAAGTAGAAGTACTATAAAATGTTTATTTCCTCTTGGAGTGTTTTAAAAAGTATAAGCTATCCAATGATCTCAAGAAGAGGATGAAAATCTATGAGGAGAGGTAAAAGAAAAACATCTCATGAACTAAATGTGCCATATGGGTGTATAGTAGAATTAGAAAGTGTATCATGTTCTTTTGGTAGGTTTTTACTTTGCATATTTAGTTTGCCTTTATCTTCATATGGTTTTTTATTTGTCAATGATTGATTCAATCGATAGGTACTAGGTCATGTAGGTATGAATAGATTATATGGTAAGTTATTGAGTGGATCAAAACATAGTTTGTTGAAATGTTCATCTAAAGATTATTTACCATCTATATGACTAGTGAATTTATCCTAATTTGAATAAAGACTTGTAGTTTCATCTTTTGTAACCACATTTAGAACCTTAGATTTTTCAATTGTCTCTTACTTTTTGAATTCTTTTGTTAGAAATCCTAGTTTAAATATTTGATGTGCCCATTACTCTTTTTGCGATGTTACATTTTCTATATGTTTTTTTTTTATTATTATTCTCATTTGTAGGTTCTTTTTCTTTTTCATATTAAAAAATACCAATTTTTCAGTTAGTCAATTCAACACACTTTATTCAATTGCATTCAAAGACATTTATAGTGTGAATATCACCTAAAATTAAGGAGATCATTCTCATCCTAATATGTAAAATATCTCCCTAAATCACTCAACATTATCCCTAAATATTTCTTACTCCCCCTAAAACACTCTATGAGATTTGTTTTCACAACTCTCTTACATTATCTATAATAATTTATTTCATTAACTAAACTACTAACATTATTGCTCACTAGAAATGTGAGCACTAACCTAGATTTTCCTAATAGTCCCCCCCTTAATGCTAACATGGGGTGATGAACTACAAACTAAAGCTACAAGGACTAAAGATTTATAAATTGCCCCCCCATAATGTAGATGTTGGGTTCGCCTAAAAATGTGTCCATTACATTGAATGAAATTTTTACATTGAAGAAGAGATTCATTATAAACTTTATTTGAAAAAATACCTCTCAAGACTTATTTGAAGACTTATGACAAAAATATGACAAGACACTTACAATACTAAAAATAAATGATTTAAAAAAAACAAAAAAAGATAATAAACTATTGTCAAAAAATAAGACTTAAACAATAACCAACCACTTATTTTTGACAATATAAAAATGACTACAAACCAAATACTTTAAAAAAGCTAAATTATAAGAAGAAATATTATGACTAAAAAATAAACTATAAACTTAATATATAACAAACTTAAATACTTAAACTAATATATATATAGAAAATAACAATTAGAAAATAACATGACTTGATAAAACTAAACAATAAATCAAATTAAAAAATATATCAAATTAAATAAAAAATAAAACTTAATCATTTAAATTAAATATTAATAAAACTATATGAAATAGTTAAACATGAAAAAACTCTAAACACATAAAATTAAACAGAATATAAAACAAACCTAAAAAATATATTTTAAACTTTAAGCTAAATATGAACTATAACAAAAACTAAACAAATATCATGAAACTTTAAAAATAGAATTCATATAACCTAAATAAAACCTAAAACACCAAACCACCTACCTAAGAATATACCACTTACCAAAAGAAAAACCACCAAAAACTAAAAAAAAAATCAACAAATAAAAACAAACTAACAAAACTTTAAACTTATTTTGAAATGGCTGCGTGTGGACAACATTTGAAACTAGTCTTTTCCTGCCAAGTTGGCCCCCCTGAGTGCGACCAATGGGATCACAGATCTAATGGAGGACACTGCTGGTGGCAGTGCCTCTGGGGATCTGTTCAGAAATCTGGTAGTGGATAGTCCATCCAATGGATGGAAGAAGGCACTTACAGGTGAAAAGATGTGCCCTTCAAAAAGCATGATGAGCCTCCCTATTATCTCAGAGGGCACGGCCATGCATATCCCAGATGATCTGGTGGAGGAAATCGTGGCATCCATGGACCTTACATTGGTAGGTAAGTTTTTTTCTTTCCATCCTAGTATCAAAATGATTAGGAAATGGGTTTTGTCTAGGTGGAAAGTTAAGGGTAGTGTTTCGATCACTGCCATGGCAAGAGGCCTATTCCCTTTTAGTTTTACGACATGATTGCTACTCTTGCTAGAGGACCATGGCTGTATGGCCCACATTCTCTTGCCCTATGCTCGTGGAAACCAGAATTTGATCCTAACTCAGACATTAATAAGTGTGCTCCTGCTTGGGTAAGACTGCCAGGGTTCCCTTTGGAATTCTAGGATGAAAATTTTTTCACAGCTATTAGCAATTCTATTGGCCAATATGTCACTACAGATCATACAACCAGAACAAAGTCCAGATGTGTGTATGTTAGACTTTATGTTAATGTTGAAATAAATAGGACTCTCCCTATGACCATAGAGCTAAACTCTAAATATGGGACCTGGACCCAGCCGATCACTTATGAAAATGCTACCACTTTCTATCAAATATGTAAGAGAAAGGGACATTTAATGACATAATGCACAGCAAAGCAAAAGGGGAGGAAAGATGATTCCCGATTGAAGGGGAGGATTAGGCTCTCAATTAAAGAAAGAACAGCAAGCAAGAAAGGAAGAGTAATGTGGAAAATCTTGACAACACAGAAAAGGGAGAGGAGGATATGAGAAAGGAGGATATCACTAATAGTGAGGGAAAAGCTGTCCCAAAGGAAAATATAGTATTAGCTGATAGTCAAAAGGCTATATTTAACACAACCAACCCTCTAGAAAAATAGACTAATATGTCTAAGGAAGGAGAAAGAGGTAACCTTTTGATAGAGGAAGTCAATGAAGAAGACAAAGTTCCAAGAGTTGGATAGGAAGAAGTAACTCCAGAAAGTCCCACTAAAGGAGAAGTAGACCCACAGCTAAATACAGACATTTTCCATGCTCTAGAAGTCGGAGACCAAGTAGGAAACTACTTAGCAATAGGTGTAACGGGACAAAGTGGCAGTAATGAATAGGAAGAATGGGTTACCCCAAAGAAAAAGAACTGAAAAGGTAAAAAATCTATAGATGTTGGCACTGAGCCCAAACAAGGGAGGCCAACCCTAAGAGAAACAAGACAAAGAGAGATTGCCAGTGGTAAACAGAATACACTAGAGACCCAACCCCCCAAACCCTCTAAATGAAAATATTATCTTGGAACCTGAGGGGATTTAACAGTCCCTCAAAGTAGTTTGAGGTTAAAATTGCATTTTAGATAATAAATTAAATATTTTATTACTTCAAGAACTCAAGATGAATGAGGAGAATTTTATGAAAATTGCTGCCTATATATGGCCTAAGGCAGCGTTTTGCATTAGTCCTGCTGAAGGGGCTTCAGGGGGGATTGTCACTATGTGGAATAGTGATAAAATATAGGGGTCTATTATGTCTTATAATAAGCACCTCTTGATTACCAATTTTTCTATGAAATCTTTGAATTGGTTGTTGATCAATATCTATGGACCGAATAACAGAGCTTTGAGACAGAAATTATGGATAGATCTGCGCAGTTTCAAGAATAATCCCCAGAACATTAGATGGATGTTAGCCAGAGATTTTAACACTCCTCTATACCCTTCTGAAAAATAGGGTGGAATTATGGATTACTCGAACAACATGTTTGACTTTGCTGAATTCATCAATGATTGGGGACTTTTAGACATAGAGCTATAAAACCAAAATTTTACCTGGACCAATAAAAGAAGAGGAGATCAAATGATTCAGGTTAAATTAGACATATTTCTTATATCAAGCAATTGGAAGGATTATCATAATATGTAGGCGTAGGCTTTCCCTAAAACCATGTATGACCACTGCCCGATCTTCCTCAGTTGGAGAGAACAGGGACATTCCAGACCTTCTCCATTCTATTTTGAAGCTATGTAGATCAAACACAAAGACTTTAGACAAATGGTGGCCCAATTGAGGAAAATTCCTATTCAAGGTACTCCTATGTTCAACATAGTCAAGAAACTCCAACACATTAAACAAGAAGTTCATGGATGGAATAGATACAACTTTGGGCAGGTCTTCCAGCAGAAGAAAAATATAGTGGTAAAACTCAAGGATATACAGCAACTGATAGATCAAGGGGAAGACTCTGAGGACACTTTAGAAGAAGAGAATATCCTATCTTTAGAATGGAAGAATCTTATGGAAAGAGAAGAGGTTTTCTGGAAATAGAAATCTCGTGTTCAGTGGCTTAAAGATGGGGATAGGAACACTGCCTTTTTTCATCTCTCAGCTATGAAACATAGGAAAGCCAACTCAATAACTAAGCTTGTCCTAAATAATGGTGACATTATTACCAAGGATAATGAAATAGGGGAACAAGCAAGGGCTTTCTTTCATAATCTGCTTACGAAAGAAAATAATAATGATAGAATCGATAGACCTATGAATCAATTTATTGATAAAATCCCCTGTTTGATAATGGAAGAAGATAATCTGGAGATGTTAAAGCCTATATCCAAGGAAGAATTCCATGCTATTTTATTCTCCATGGGTGCTTCTAAAGCCCCGAGTCCTGATGGCTTTCCTCCTATATTCTTTCAAGAATATTGGGAGATAGTAGGAGCGGACCTCACAGCTGTTGTGCATGATTTTTTCAGATTAGGTAAACTTTTGAAACAAGCTAATAATACCTTCATAGTACTTGTTCCTAAAAAATCACAACCTTCACACCTCACTGATTTCAGGCCCATTAGTCTATGCAACACTGTGTATAAGTTATGTACTAAAATGTTGGTCATGAGGATTCAACCTTTGCTAGACAAAATTATTTCTCCTACTCAAAAAGGTTTCATCTCAGGAAGGCAAATTCTTAATGTTGTGATCACCACACATGAGACTATTCACTCCATGGATAAGAGTAGAATCCCTGGGATGGCTCTCAAGCTTGATATTTCTAAAGCTTATGATAGAGTCTCATGGACTTTTCTATTCCAAGTGATCAAAAAATTTGGGTTCAATGATAAAATGTCTCGCTTGTTATGGAATGCGGTCTCTTCTGCAAAATTCTCAGTGTTGGTTAATGGTATTCCTTGAGGGTTTTTCTCATCCTCGAGAGGAATTCTTTAGGGAGACCCTCTCTCCCTGTACTTATTCATCATTATGGCTGAGGCACTAGGAGATACATACAAGTAGATATAGCCTCAAAAAAGCTAGTGGGCATCAAACCTACCTCCTCCCTTCATCTTATGGTGGTACAGCAGTTTGTGGATGATACCATCTTATTTGGCATCTCATCGATGATTGAAGCTAGAATATGGAAGAATATCTTAAATAACTATGCCAGAGAGTCGGGACAAAGGATAAATTTCTAGAAAAGCATTGTGTATTTCTTTAACACTCCTAATGAACTTAGACATATAATTATTGATATATTAGAATGTGTTGAAGCTGGCCTACCAGCTACCTACTTGGGTCTCCCACTCTCGGTCAAAGAGTTATCTCCTGGATTTTGGAATGGAATTATGGAAAGAACGCAGAGGAAACTTCTTGGTTGGAAGGGGAAACTACTCAGCAGTGCTGGTAAACTACAACTTCTTCGGGCTTCACTACAAGGTATTCCTACATGCTTCCTATCTCTTTTTAAAATTCCTATGTATTTTGCTAAAAAACTGGAATAGATCCAAAGGAAATTTTTATGGACGGGAGTGGAAGACAAACAGAGAATGTCTTTAGTCAGATGGGAAAAAGTGTGTCTTCTAAAATCTCATGGTGGACTTAATATTAGGTCCATCAGGAACATGAATAAAGCCCTTCTCTCAAAAGTTATTTGGAACCTGATCCATAAAAACAATGATTGGGGGGAAATAATGTATGCCAATTACATGCATAGCATTGATGATTCCAACTTTCTTCAACAGACAGGATTACCCCAGGGATCTGTGATATGGAATAAAACACTAAAAAGTAGAAGCCTTCTCAAATAAGGAATTAGATGGAAACTTGGAAATGGCCATCATATTAAATTTTGGGATGATATCTGGTTAAAGGACAATGCTCTCATCACATAGGGAAACTATGGAGAGATTGTTGACTTGACTACCCAGGTTTTTGGAGATAGGGTCAGTTAATTATATGGAAAATAACAATGGGATGAGGAGCTAGAAAAATCTTTTGGATTGTTGTGTGCACCGGCCTAAGCTTTTCTCAAGAGTTCAGGAGATCCAGTAGTGCGTTCAGGAGATCAGAATCCCTCTCTTTCCCTGGGAGGATGAACAATACTAGTGGCCAGATAAGAATGGATCGTTCTCTGTCGAATATGCTTACCATTTGCTCATTCCTGAAGCTTAGAATAAAGATGTATGGAAAAAGGTTTGGAATCATAAACTTATTCCAAAAATTAACATGTTTTGGTGGGTTTCTACTCATAACAAAATCCTTACTCAGGATAACCTTCAAAAGAGAGGGTTTACTTTGGTTAATAGATGTTTCCTGTGTGGTTAAGTTTCACACTTCTTTATCCACTGTGAGTTTGCCCAGGGATTATGGGGCACAATACTTAACAACTTTGGTATTGAATGGGTCTACAATTCTGACCTTAAAGAAGTAATTCTCAGCTGGAACCCAACCTTCACACATCCCTGGCTTATGGAATTATAGAAGCAAGCTCTGCCATGTTTGAGTTGGACTTTATGGAAAGAACGCAATCACAAAATTTTCAGGGACACTGCTAGAACTGCTTCTCAGGTGTTTAACTCCTTTGCTAAGAACATTATGGAAAGTGTTACAACAGCTCATATTCATGTTGTGGAGAAACCCCTATCTCAAATTGAAAGCCAAATTGTAGCCAAACCAAATCCCTGGGTATAATAACTCCAAAATTCTATAGAGACTTAATACTAAATGGATCCCCCCTAAACCTAACTAGATGAAACTCAACTTTGATGGGGCATCCAAGTTGGATGGTAAAGCTAGTGGAGGAGGAATTATAAGGAATGATAAAGGATGGATGTCTGTTGTCTATGCTGGTGGAATTGGATGCCAGAGCAACAACTATGCTAAAGCAATGGCTTTACTATGGGGATTAAAGTTAGCTATATCCCTAGGAATAAGGAACTTGAATATACAAGGAGACTCTAAGATGGTCATAGATGCCATTAATAAAGCTTCAAATGTGGGAATCAAGCTAAAAGACATCATTACTAATATCCAATTTCTTTTACAAAAGTTTTTCGAAGTTGAGATTTCCCATACCTACAGAGAAGGTAATAGGGTTGTTGATGCTTGTGCCAACCTTGGGCAGTAATTTTCAAGTTGGAGGGTGTGGCGACAAGGTGTTCATATTCCCTCAAACATTAGGGAGATCAATCAAAAGGAGATGACTTGTCAGGAATGAGGCGTATTGATGACCCTAAAAAGACCCCTGTTGATACCCACGACTCCTTTGCGAGCAAGAAGGGCAAGAAGAGAACGGTTGATGAAGAGGAAGAAAATATTAAAGAGACTACGGAAGGGACCCACAGGAATCTAGGCAGGGCCATGGGGGGCCAAGGTGGCAAATCTCACAAGCCTTCCAAAATTAATAAGGAAGGATTCCCCTCCGGAGTGCGAAGGTCAGGGCGGATTGTTGGTAAACTAGCCTCGAAGGCCAAACTGATTGATTATTCAAAAAGTGCTTCAGAAGAAGCAACCCAGGAGGAAGAGTCTGAATAGCTAGAAATCCAAGAAATTTTGGAGGACACTGGAGGGAAGCAGGCTACTAGGGATTTTGAGGTTACTGAGGAGCAGGGTGCTGACACTATGGGAACTGCTGACAATAAGGGGAAAATGTATGTCGAGGAAGCTAGTGAGGGCACTGAGAATGAGACTGATTGGAAAACTAAAATTGGGGCCTTAAAGGACCGCATTCAGAAGCTAGAGAAGGTCTTCACCAAAGGGCTTCATAATACAATTTTGTTGAACATGTCTATGCTGGAAGTGGTGGGTAATACTGGGTATGCTGACAACGTAGAGAATGAGAAACTCAATGATCTTATCAAATCAATAGTTATGTAAGGGGAGACCTCTCTGACTCCAATCTTCTTGTGGCTTGTGTTTTGTTTCTGTCTATTGTTCTCAGCTGTGTCGTCGTCTCTCTGAAGGCATTTTTTGTTTGTTTGCCTTCTTGTCTTTTTTGACTGTATAGGGTTTGGCCCCTGGTTTGCCAGCTTACTTTATCAAAAACAAAACTTTAAACTTAAACACAATACCTAAAAAGAAAGACAAAACTAATATGAGAAAGGAAAACTTCAGGGGATGAGTAGTTGTAGAGGTGGATGGTGGTGAGTAGTTGTAGACCTCTCTCTCCATCAAGTGTATAAGAATTAGCAAGATGTGGGTTTGGATGGAGTGATAAATAATAGATCCATCCGATGGAGAAGAGTAGGCTCAAAATCTCATAAACTAAATGAAAGATAAAAAGAGCAGTGTTGAGAGTGATGAGTAGATAGGATCGATGTGTTATAGGAGGACTGCATGTTATTTACAGGTCGATGGGTCAAGGAATAATAGATGTACATAATACAAATCCAAGACAAATATGATACTACAAGCCAATGGAGTTGCCTCTAGGGATTTCTGTGATTGCATTCCAAGAACCAATTTTTCTTCCACTATTTTTTTCTTCCTCAATTCTTGATTTCCTACAAATCTAAAACATAAATTTACAAAAAACTAAAAAATTACAAATTGTATTTATTTTTCTGGGTAAGCATATAGTAATCATAATGGTATGAAGACTACAAATAGATTGAACAGCATGGAAAGAGGATAGAAGAACACATTTGGATGGCATATGTCACATATTTGTATGTGGTCTGCATTACAAAACTGTTGACAAGATGTAAGAATGGTGGGTGGACAAATCAATGGCTATTACAAGTGGTCTACATTTGTAAAGCTATTGTGTGATCTATTTTGATGCATCAAACAAGCAAATGGAAGCTATAGAGAGGTCCCATTAGGGTGCCTATTATGATACCAAATATTAAGAAACACCAATTTTTAGTTAGTCAATTCAACACACTTTATTCAATTACATTCAAAGACATTATAGTTTGAATATCTTCTACAACTAAGGAGATCATTATCATCCTAATATCTATAATATCTCCCTAAATCACTCAAACTTATCCCTAAATATCTCCTACTCCCCTTAAAACACTCTATGAGAGTTATTCTCACAACTCTTTTACATTATCCATAATAATTTATTTTATTAGCTAACCTACTAATATTATTTCTCACCACAAATGTGAGCACTAACCTATATTTTCCTAACATTACATTGATATAATGTATCTTTGAATGATTTGCCTTAGTATTTCCAATATATACCAAGGCTTGATGATCATTGTAAATAGATGTGGAAATAGAATGAGTGATGTCTTGGAAATGTTTTCCCAATCGTTAACCATGATAATCAAAACTTTGTAAATATTTCTTTCTAAAACCATACTATTTAGAAATTTGAGTATCATTATTGAGAAGTAAATTTGTATCCTTTTCTTGATATGATTTTTTTATTTGAAACTTTTTCTACTCTAATTTTGATATTTGCAACTATTTTTGCTCTGAGTTTTTCTTGGGTACCCACATTTGTTGTTTTGTTACTTGTGGTTTAGGAGGGGTACTCATAACATGAGTGGTGTTCTTGGTTAATGTATCAATGATGTGATCACCACTACCTTTGTGACTTTTTATTTTATTATTCAATTCAAAATAACAATCTATATGATGCCCATGCATTTTATAATATACACAATTAAATTTAGATCTCTTTATAAGATGTGGAAGAGGTAATTTGATCACTTTGTTTCAAAGCAATTCTCGTAGAATTTAACCTAGTCTCTTAGTAACCTTTAGTAGCATATTTGAATCACTCATATTATGTGTTCTATTTTAGCTTTGTATTTGGATAGGAAAACTTTTTTGGTGAAACATTGGTAGACGAGGATGCAAATACATGATTAGCATGACCATGTGTTGGATTCTGTAGGTATGCAATTTGATTTTCAACAATGTGGTTTTTGAACTAAAATAATTTTTCCACTCTTCTATTGACTTTCTCATAAAGATGATTTTATATTTTTAAGGCTTCATAAGAACAAATTGTGGGTACATCAAATTGAATATGCATATATACACCATCTACCTTACCCCTTAAGGAGTGATAGCATGGACCTAGTTAGAGGGATGGTAGCTATCACCCTACATGGGGTTAGGATGAATAGGCTCAATACTATTACAATAAGAGTTATAAATAGGTATTAAATTCTAATTTTATTTTGAAACCCTCTCATTATATTGATTATTTTGGTTACTCTTTTTAATTGATTTCATCATAAATGAAACATAACAAGTAATAAATACCATGATACACTTTAAAATGAAGTAGCTAAGAGATATATCCATATTAAACATGTTTGAAGAAAAAGGAAAATTCTTATTTTTTAATTTTTAACACTTTAAAATTAGAATTCAGAAAATAATAAATCAAGAAACCCTAGTTCAACTAAGGTTTTGAGACTAAAGATCAAGGTCACCACAATGTGCCAAATGAAAAGAAAGAAATATAAATTAATTTGATAGAAAAATTGATATTTAAAATAGGATTTTAAGGAAATATAGGGTATGATATAAACAAAAAAAATAGGGAAACAAAAATATAGTGTACAGCCTATAGATCTAAATTTACTAAAAATAGTAAAATGTAAGATTCAAAAAATATGTACAATATTTTGGAAAACAAACATAGATTTTTGTTTATATCATTAGTATTATGAAAAAACTATGAATAATTTTTAAAAAGATTTATTATGAATCGTAAAAAGGCCAAACAATATGGAATACTTCACAAGCAAAACCCTATAATATTTCCAATAAAGAATCAATAAGAATGATAAAACAAGAATTTATTTTAGATATATGAGAGAGGGTTTTGATTAAAATATTATTTTTGATGAAACCCATAAATTAATTATAAAATAAGTACATCATTCACCTTATATGTCAATATTTACTAAAAAGAGTAAATTGCAAAAATCAAAACATCCGTATAAAATTTGGGCGAACAATAAGAGGTTTTTGAATTTATCAACCTGAGTAGAAAATATCTCTAAGAAATTTTAAAATGTATCCGATTGGAGGTTAAAATGAGCTAATCAAGGAGGATTAAATTACAAGTGTATACACATGAAACCCTTGTAACTAGATGAGTGTAAAACCCTAAGGTAAAGTTTCAAATCTAAAAATAAATCATGAAAAGCTAAAACCTTGAGAGGTTGGAAAACCTAGATCAGGTTATGTTTGTAAAGGAAGACTCAGAGGTCAGGTTCACCAAATGTTTAATACTAAATTTGAGATGGGTCAATATAGTATAGGGTCAAGAATATATAAATAACTAAATATAAGGGTGATAAATATATATATATATATATATATATATATATATATAGCATGTCAATTTATTTACAAACTCAGATAAATAATATTATGATTTTAAATACTGATATATGCTAAAAATAGTAAGTATAATTATTGATTAATATAGAAATGAAATGAAAATAAGAGTATTTAGTTGGTTTATTGCATGCATGCAGATCTGAATATAGAACAAGCTCAAAATAGATTAGATCAATGCCCTGGATCAATCATCAGATTTTGGAAATTTGACCTCTCTAACCTTAGACACTTTCATCAACCTTGGACTATTACATCAACACTTCTATCTAGCTTAGATGTAGGTGTCTAGTATGAAATACATGTTGGATTTAAATGTAACCACCTAAAATATTTTGGGTTATGTGATGTCTTCACTCTGGTATGCTCAGATATAGATCATGGGTTGTCACTCCTTATTAAATAGAAAAACCCTAGTACTTCATCTTTATAGTGTTTGTGGGGAAAATGGGTTAATAGGATCACAATATCAAACTAAACCCAAAGACCCATTTATCAGGGTGATGTTTGCATAGCCACTACTCTGAACAGGGCCTCAAACTCATGTAATTCTCCCTTACGTGTTGGTTTATGTGTGTATAAGAATGCAATGTGTGATAAACAAGTATAAATATGACCTAGATTGTAACTAGGTAAGTATGGCTCATGGAGTGTTCCTTCAATACTTTAGACTTGTATATGTGTTTTCCCTGTGACTGATATGAAAATAAGAGAAAATAGGGAAGTTTTGATCACTTTAATGCTTGATTAAATGTTTTTGGTAAGTTACCTTGTGATTTGTTACATATGTGTTAGGTGAAGAATGAACAGGGGTTGATCTTGTGTGTGTGTGTGTCTATGTGTGTGTGTGTGTGTGCATTTTGGAAATATTTCACATTGAATCACTTAGGCTGACCATAGATATACATTTCAAATTTAATGACTTTAGGGCATTGGACATTTACATTATAATAGGACACTACAATTAAAATGGGCGTCTAGTTGGGATGCAAGTGTTCAAGAAGGTATAAAATAAATATAGGTCTCAAACTTAAAAAAATAGTAGATAATCAAGTTTACTGTACTCTAAGCATGATAGAAGACCTGGGTCATTAGAATAACATTAGTTAGATTAGGAGATAAGCAATTTGGCATATAGAGATAGTTTATGTGAGCTTTTCAATAGTGAGAAGGTCTATAATATGAAGGAACATCCATGATATGTATTTGCCAAGTGTATAATATTGTGATGCTATACAATTCATATTTAGTGTTTATAACTAACACTATGAAAGATAAATTATTCTTAGCTTATAAACGAATGTGCAGGAAAATATGAGTAATGTACGGGTAAAAATAGACTGTATGATGATTCTGATCTAGTCATCAAATCATAAAGCTTAGTTTTTTGTTAGCACGAACACTTGTGTTTCCATGTGGACACTTGTGTCAATGTCATTGATCGTGATTTATTTTATATGTCTTATAAAGAGTATTAACTATTGACCAAAATTTCCACTAGGTATTTATTAGTTTTTTATCACCTTCAGATTACGTGTTTAGATTGCATACATAGGCTTTTGATGTCAAAATATGTATCAAATCCTAGATCCTCCTCTTATGTCTTGTTACCTTGTTAAAAATGGATTGGTGAGCTCATGAAGTTTAGTTGACCTTAATAACCCCTCTGTCAATTATCTCTACCTACATAGCCAACACTTTGAAGAGGGCCTTGATCATATGTAGTTGTCCCTTATGTGTTAGCTTATGTGTGAACAATGGTGTAGAATGTTATATGCAAGTGCATGTAGTGATACATCTTGTAACTTGATAAATATTGCTCATGGGTTGTTATTTGAATTTTTCAAAATTGTAATATGATTTCTCCTATGATTGATATAGAAATATGGAATAATAGGGTAGTAGAACTTAGTTATAAAATTGACTGAATGAGCTTGAATATGTGTTTGCTTAGTATTTTCTAAATCCATAGTGAGTTGGATTTAACTTGTATTTATAACATATCTTTTAAAATTTTCATTATAGTGGGTTTAATGAAACATAACAAGTTGACACATACATATGAAAAGATTTGAAAATTTGAGTGTTTAGAAGGCATGGACACTTGCGATGGATAATGTACAATAGCATTGGTGGTACTTTCCAAGTCTTAATGCAATTATCTAGGAATGTAGAAGTTTTTTGGAGATTTGTAACTATTAATGAAGGATATGTATTATAATTTGAGCATATTGTGGTCTACATATGATCTGGATAATCTAAATAATACGGTTGGACTACAAGATAAACATTTAGGCCTAGTGAGATGGTAAATGTGAGCCTTTTGATTGTAAGGTAGGCCAATAACTAAAAGGTGAAGCCTTGATGATATTGATCAAGTGTATAATACTAGTTTAACATATAAATATATATTTAAGCATCTACATTTGCCCACATTCAATCTAGTAATGAATCAGGATGACATTACTAGTTTAAAGGAAAATAATATGTGTACCATGGTGTGTACATCATAACTTACTTTGTTTGAGCCCTATTTGAAATTATTGTATATATATGTCCTATGATGAATATCATGTGAAAGGTTTAATTATTACATATAATCTAAAAATTAATTATTGAAATTTCTTTGAAAGAAAAGAAAGTAGGGAAGGAGTACACATGTGTGTCAATGCAACCATGTTTCCCCTTGATAGTTTGCTTTGGTAATGGTATTTCCTAGATGAATCATTTGAGAGAGGTTCACAAATGAACCTTGAATATGTGAATAATTTAATTGGAGGGTGATTATGCCCCCAATATGATATAAGGTTGTGTTGTTCCAAGTCCATCGAGAGCTCAACATCTCAAACATACAACTCTAGTGTATCATAATCTAGCCAATCTTTCCCATGTCAAATAGTATAACCATATCAACTCACAACAATATAAAAATAGTGCAAATTCCATCTATAGAGCACAATCTTGATCATAATAATAAAATAATTCGAGTGTTATAGTAGATAGAATCTCAAATGGTGCATCTTGGTAGAGTCAATGTATGAATATTGGTATAATGTGAATAATGTATGTATAATTTGATGCATTTACATGGGATATCCACCTCAAATGTGTCTCAAGTTGAGGTATCTATTAAAAATAACCTATGATATATAAAATATGTATGATATGTATCACAAATCTAAAAAACATTGTCCCAAATATGTGCCAAATGTATATAATTGTGTTCCATATGTATATCTGAATCATGTAAACTGAATCAAATTCTACTATTTTTTTAATTGTATGTATGTGGAATCATGTCTTTATGACATTACCCCACTAATATTCCCCCACTTTAGAGGTGATGGGAATTAAAAGGTGATAGTCACCTTATCTCAACAAGATAAGATAACTATGTTGTATCTTTGTGAATCATGTAGTAAAGAAACATATAGTAGTATCATGACAAAGTCTATATACCAACTAAGCTAATAGTATGTATACATAATAACTCATAACATGCTTGAAAAGATAACAAGTTCATAAAATAATCAAGCACACACAAGATTACTCAAATGCCACGTAATGAGGGGTCGAAGGAGATCACAAACAAAGGCCATGTTAAAATGTCACACACTCAAGGGGAGGACATATGAAAATATCCACACACTAAAATAAACACACAATATTGAAGGCATTGTGGCTAAAAATCAAGGAACATGCTCAAATGTTCCTAAAGCAAGACAAAGAAGCAACAAGATTTACATTCAATTAATCCATATGAAAAGATGAAGTAAATGAAATAGAAACAATTAACATAAGCATGTCATGCTAGTTCATGTATACATATGTTAAAAAAATGCCATGTAGAATAACATATATGCAATCTTAGGGATCCAAAGAGATAAATATCATGAGTTTATTATTATTGAATCAAAAGAGAATTCAAATCAAACATTTCAATAGAAACTAAACCACTCTTGCCTAAGTACTTGGTTGAGCTTAACACAAATGAACAAAACTACAAATATAAGATAAAACACAAAATTATGTTACCTCCCTTGTCAAAACTAGTGCTCATTTATTGGTATAGAGGATGTTCTTGTTCGGATTATTGATAATAGATGTTGCAAGTTGTCATTGATGTCATTTGTTTGAGCCTATCATTGATGTCAAGGTGAGATTGGTCATTGATATATGGTTAACTATTTGAGCTTGCTAGTGTGGCCTTTAGTAAGCCAATGGAGTGTCATTGATGTTCCAAGAGTGATCTTCTAGAGAATAATAGTCTAGTAAGGTATTCACAAAGCCTAGTCTTATTTTGGTGAAGGCATGTATAAATAATCTTGGTAAAGTGAGTGAGCTTTCGCATGAGAAAGTGTTTGAGTAATGAGCTATAAGGTGTCTTGAAGTTATTAAAGTGATATGGTACATAGTGGGTCTGTTTAATGGCCTAGTATTTAAGCATGATTAAGGCATGATGAGGTATGGTGATGATGACAATATATGTGTTTGAGCTTGAATATGTACAATGCAGTTTGTGAGCATGGTATAGGTATATATGACATGTTGATGAACTATTGAGAGTAGTAGAAGAGGACTTCAAGGTATATTCAATATCTAAGCATGAATGATAGTTTTACGTCTAGTGTGAAAAGAGACCTAGCATGGCCTAATGGAGGTATGAAGTCATTTTTATGTATTGGAGGATATATGGCATGAGTACAGAGTGCTTGTAGGTCAGTAAGGATAAAGAAGAGGTTGTGAGGCATCCATAAATGTCTTGGTGAAGTTCTGGTGTGTTATTTGATCATTTAGAGAGAGAAACATGATCTTATATTCTAAGGACTATACCCTCACAGACTATCAGATGAGTATGAATAACCTAACAAGTTTGTGCATTTATTATAGGTACTCAAAACATCAATCCTAGTCAAATTAAAATATGGGGATGTTGTTCTTAGTTTTAAGATCCTTCCCTATAAATTTGGTGTCTTGAAGTGTTTCCTAGCTCAAGTTATAAGTCTCTAAAGTTTATTTAGTAGACTGTGATGTGCTAGAGACCATCGAGTTTAAACTACAGGAAATAGCCGTTGAAGTTCAAAAATATGAACATTGGATTTCAAATGATTGTGTGTGTGCATTAGACCAGTGAGCAAAGAAATGCTTGTATAAAGCAGGATATTGGTTAGATAAAGTTGGTGTAAAATACAAAGTTGTATTATACTCCATGAAGATCATCCTCTAGGTGGTTTCATTTCTTAACTATCTGTACAAGTGTATTTATTGCAGGTCAAAGTCAAAGGTTCTAATTGTGGTAAAAACCAAAAAAAGTAGTGTGCAAAAAAATGCATCCAAAGACCAAAATATTGAGAGTTTTGGCATGGTATAAAAACCAAATATGAATTATTATCCTTAATGAACAACTCCAAGTGGAATTTCTTCATGAAAGTTCGTACAATTAAACTTATTTCTTGTCAAAGTTGACTATGTTTTTCAGTGGACTGGCAGATTTGAGTGAACTTCTTGTAGAGATGATTTTGGGGTGATTTGGACAAAGTTGAATGATATAATTCACATTAAGTTTATTTAAGGTCTCATGGTACCATAATAATGCATTATAAGTTCATATAAGTGTTTTAAGTCATGTTCACCATGACTAGTTCACTAGGTAGAATGAAAGTCCTGAGTAAGTGAGTGAGAATGGTGAGTTGGAGGATATTTGCACTTATCTGATGCATACAATTAACTTTATGTTGTTTTTTAAAACATAAAGGACATATAAATGCTTGATGGAAGTTGGAGAGTCTCTTAAGGAGTTGTTATGTGGAATCCAAAATGGCCTATCTGGCTGTGTATGGACTGTGAAAGAGAGAGTTATGAAATTGGTATGAAAGACCAATGTTTGACACCAAAACAAATGATATATATATATATATATATATATATATATATATCACACATGAATTATTATTGTGTTTGATAAGTCATGTAATTACCCTTACAAGTGCTAAAGATAACATTCTACATGACTATGTTTTTGAAGCTACGGGCAGCTTTTTGTGTGCTAATGAGTTTGATGTTCCTGTGTCATTTTGACCAATTTTAAAGTACATAAAGAATGTGGTGATTTTATATAGGTTTCATAAGATCTTATAAATGATTTTTTATTGATTTAAAGTACCTATATAGTTGTCAATGGTCAAATATTCTTGATTGTGTTTTGGTAGTTTCAGACAGTTCTGAGTGAGCTTATGAAAGTTGATGATTTGAGGTCTTTTGGCATATTTTGTGATGTAAAATGGACATGGTTGTTATCATAGGGTATTTAAGGTTATATCCATGTATTTTAAGGACATTATTGTGTGGAATATTTTGTCATATGCTTCAGATATTCAAGGCAAACTTTTTTTGTGTATGAAGGGCTAATTGCAAGTAGTCCTAATGGCATGGTTCAAGGGGTCATATAAGCTAAAATGTGGTATCAAAATATATGTATGTTATAAAAAGTATATTTGAGGCATATTTGATGTGTTCCATATATTTTTAGAGGCTCAAAGTGTTCTAATTAGGTCTAAGTAAAACGTGTACAAGAGTAGACCTAATTGCATTAGGTCTCCATTAGGCCTAATGGTGGTTTTGGCCCTTAAGGGGTATGACCAACCTATGTGATGATTTTTTCACATATTAAATGTGTTATATGAATTATTTCAATTATTATACATGTATGGAAATATATTTTGACAACCAAAGTGCGTGTAAGAAAGATTCAAGTATAAATGCAAGGCAAAATAGTCCTATTTGGGCTAATTAAGGTGAAGAGAAGATAAGTGAATAAGATAAAAATAGAAGAGGGTGTGTGTGAGTAATAAAAATATTTAAATAATGTTTAATACATTTATATAACATCATATTTTCATCCATCATAAGTGAAGATCAGATTTGTACTTGAGATCAAGGGTTGTAGACCTAATACGAGCAAACAAGTGCTAGTTAACAAGAAAGAGTACAAGTGAGTAAAATGACACCTTGAGGATCAAATGGAGGTATTTGAGACCTTAAAATTCAGGTATAATATCAAACATTAACATCTAATATGATATCTACATGTGTCTGACAAGGTCAATTGACCTAATGAGCCTTGTAAGAGGCATATTGAGCTAGTGAGCCTAAAAGGTTATTTGAGAGGGGTAGAAGGTTGAGGTGAGCTGAATGAGGTGAGAGATGATCAAAATATACATAATATGTATGTTAAAATTTTATTATAGATATTTTATTTTAGTATAGAGAAGATATAAGCTTTGATGAAGAGATCACCATTCGTTGTTTAAGCAACAAGGTGTTGTGAAGGTGATCAAACTTGTCTTGGATGGGTTAGTGCTTGGTCAAGAGGGAGTTGGAGTTGCCTTATAAGTTGGATGTTTCAAAATTTTCCTTTAATTTTATGGTTTTTTTCCAATTCACTTAGGGGGTCAGAGCCTCCTTGTAATTTAGAGGTTGTTAAAGGACTAGTTGAGTGGGTGCTTGACTAGGTAGGGGTTGAAGCTCCTTACGGGGTTGGTGCCTCACTAAATGTTGTTTCATTTATTATAAGACAATATTAAAAGTGGTATGACAATGTTATTTATCCCCTATGATGGTTTCCCACATAGATAAGGTGGTCATGTAATGTGTTCTTATCTTTCATGCTTTGTATGAGTATGTTTTCATGATGATGTTGCTAGAGCAAGTTGATATGTGATTGAATGGTTAAAAAATGATGAATGGAATTGAATGAAAATATTTTACACTAACTCACCCCCACTACCCCACCCTCTCAATGGTTTTGCTTCCAAAAATCGGTATCAGAGCTTGTTCCTTTGAAGTAAGCCTAACAACTGGAAGGTGATCTTAGAAGCACAAGATGGCCAAGCAACTAAGGAAAGAGAATCAAGAATTGAAATCAGTGGTCAAATGTCTTAAATATTAGATTAGTATTTTTGAGACAAGGAGGAGTAACACTAACTCCAAGGGAGATGAATGTGAGATGGTCCTTGAGAATCTTAAAGAACATGCCAAGTCACTTATGGAATGTGAAGCAGAGATGAGTCATCTTCAAACTAAGTTTGAGGAAATTGTTGAAGTAGTCAAAGAAGATAAGAATATCATCAAGGATCTCAAGAGTTATTTAATTAATGAAAATTCATGTTTGAGTTCAAGAGAGGAATAATGTTCTAAATTGAAGAAAGAGCTAATTTCTTTGAAGATTGTGCATGAGCAGATCATAGATAATATAGGCAAGGTTGAGAAGGTAAAAAGATAGCTTTAGCCAAGAAGGATGAGAAGAATGTAAATCATATTAATAAATACAAGAAGGTCAACATGAAGAAAATATCTATTAGACAACCAAATGCTATAAAGTATGGAAGTTCATTTCATGGTCATTACTTTACATGTAATCGTTTTGATCATAGAGTGAGAGATTGTAGAAGAAAGAGTAGTTGGTCGGCAAGATGTATGGATAATGTGGCCTACTATAGTTGGCATAACATGGGACATATTTTTATATTCTACCCTAAAATGCATGAGAAGGGTCTAACTTGGATATGGAGACCAAAGGTAATCAATGCTAATCACACTAGTCAAGAGTATGTGGCAATCAAAAGGAATGAATATATTGAGGACATTGAGTCAAAAGAGAATGTCAAGCTAAATAGAGTTCTTGATAAAAACATTCAGTCCTATGATAAAGATTGGGGTACTCCATTGTTATAATCTTATAAGTGGTGAGGTGTCTATTCTAAGCTTCTTAGAGACACTCTTCAATCAATGAGAAGTTAGTGGAAGAACAAGGTATGTCACCTGCTCATAATAGAATATCTCAAAAATTGTGGTCCATTAATCATTTAACCAACAACTCAACCAAATATATCTCTATTGCATCCCATCCTTGGGCTATCCCTGAAATGCCCTATAGGGTCTCCAAATAATATCTCTCGCTATCACTTGATCCAACCCATTGACAGTGCATTGTGCTCCTTGATCACATGGGAGCTTTGCCAATCCATCTCTCCACAAATACTTGGGGATGTGCCCAATACACATGTGGAAAACCCTTTAGTCTAGCCATTGTAATGTGCTCATAAGCCCAACAATGTAACAATGTTGATGATCCAATCTCAACACCACACAACTCTTGAGTAAAATGGTACAAATCTAGATACAAGTCGGCTAGCATGGTGTGACCCCATGAGTATACGGTCCTGTGCTCCTCTATGTCCTAAACAATGTCGTGCATCCTATATGAAATGGATACACCACTACCATCAATAACAATAAAAGAAGCTAGTAACACTACCTAAAACTTATGTATTTACAAAATACTAGCTATAACAAGCACATATAATAATACATCACTACTACTCCCCTAATGATGGGTCCCTACATGTATGGCCATAAAATACCTCGAGGCTCATTTTATGACTCTATATCTAGCTACCTCTTGTAATACAACTTATTGACCATTAACGAGAAATCTAAGTATCTTATACACATCCTCTAAAGTAACAATAATCTCTCTAGTGGGCAAACAAAGAGTACATGTATTGACATTCCATTACTCACAAAATAAAATCACCATATAGAAATCCCAGGGCATCAATGCAAGTGATGCCATGTAACCCAAACCAACCCTATCCATAATTGCTCCCTCATTGTCTATTAAGGGCAATGCGCATAAGCACTCCATCATCTGACCACTATAGAACTCCCTCATGCATGCATCCACCTGTAAAATACCCAAAATGCGACATTAACATCTCCAAATGAAAACTATACATTCTAAATTAATCATTAAATGTAAATTCTAATAAAAAAATTCAATGTTTAGTATACATGACATTATCACTGCATATAGGACCATAATGCTGGACATTAGTGTGGTCTATGGATAGTAGCACGACAGCCCAGGATACTAGCATGGTCCTTAGGATAATAGTGTGACCCTTCAAAGAAACCCTGATCTAGCTCAAATGATGTGAAAAATGATAAAACACATAATCAACAATTAAAAAACACAAAAAATGATGGAATCCTTACCAGAGTGTCCTCCTCATCGGCCTAGATCAACGCCTCCACCTCCTTGTAGCAGGTGATATTCGCACCTTCTCTCCTCGACATATTTTCTTCACTTAGAGTAATAAGTATCTCAAATTAAAAAGTTCAGATGATTTTTGAAATCAATCAATCAAACCTATTTAAACCATGTTTTAAAAATGCCACCCACCTATGGTTGGCCCTATGCATAAATTTCTCTAACTATTACCAAAATCTTCCAATTGCGATATCTTGAGAACCATAGCTCTGACTTTTGACCCATTTCTTGCATGCATAACTTGATGATGATATCCCTTGCACCATACCAGTTATAATTATATCCCAATCAATTTGACTCTAAACATGACAAAACTCATTTTTTCCTTGATAAACTCAATATAGACCACAGGGCTATCGTAGTCTCAATTTATAAACAAATCCTCTACAATTATCAAAATAATCGATCCCAAAATCATCTTATCAATGCTAACTATTCACTAATATGCTTATCGATATCACTTTTAGTTCGATACTCTTACCCTGGTCTTGGATCTCTCACCTAAAGGGGGGCATATATACACTATTCACACTAATACAATTTGGTTCAGATACTTACGTTCAAATATACAAACACACAATTTGGCTCAGATTTCCCAATTTAGTGACTCAGATACACAATTTGACTCACATAGTGGCTCAGGTATACAAATACACAGTTGACTCAAATTTTCTAGTACAATTTACTCGTATACATGTATTTACTCAGTGACTCAAATATACAGACACATAATTTTATTCACTTAGACACTTAGATACTCATATAATTTGATACACAGTTTGACTTAGATTTCTAGAGTTCCATGATATTTTTAGATACTAGTACAGGTTCTCAAAATTTACATAGGATTTCAACACAATTTCAAACTCATATTATGACTATGGGGGCATGTATATGGTACACCATCCCTCTATATACATATAATTTTATACATGGGATACACAACTATGTTACTCAAACATCAAGTTTAGGGGCATGATGCAGAGTACATGTCCTTGACCCCACATGATTAACCAGGTTATATAGATGGAATGACAAATTATACCATTCAATATGTAGATAGTACTATAGTTGTACTTAGATTATCACTAGGATGTCACTAAGATTTCACTAGATTAGGTCATATATCTGTCTGTAGCGATTGATCCATAGTTTTCACCAGATCTAGATTACACAGGTTAAGCAACAGTCTTGACCTCCAAGCATATTTATTCTCATACTCGATTACATATACAAGTGGGGGAGGCAAGGCTTGTTTCTCCACATTTATGGATTACTTCTCATACTCAATTACATATCAAAGTGGGGGAAAGCAAGGCTTGTTTCTCCATATTTACATATTACTTCTCAGACTCAATTACATATCATAGTGGGGGCAAACAAAGCTTGTTTATCCACATTTACAAATTACTTCTCAAACTCAGTTACATATTAGAGTGGGGGAAAGTGTGGCTTATTTCTCTATGTTTACCAATTACTTCTCAAACTCAGTCACATATTAGAGTGGGGGAAAATAGGGATTTGTTTCTCACAATCCAATCGGTTACTGTAATTCAGTATAAGGGACACCCACATTGTGAATTTTCTCTTCACAGCCAGTATTCCAATGCCTATCCACTTCTCTGGCCAAGAAGTGGGTCGGGTCCAGAACACATCCACATAGGTAAGTACTGGTACACATTTTTCTTTTTATTTTACTCTAGTACTTTCATTAATATTGCATTACTAGAATAAAAGGGGTTAAATATACACACCTTGAATTGGTCAAGCAAACACAAGTATTATGTCTTTTATAACTCATTCACAATAAGTTCTTAATGATGAATGGGAGTCTTGTTTGCATGGTCACTTGGGTATTTTGATACTTATTATGACTTATCTTCCCTATTTTTACACCTGCAATGGGCTTATGTCATGCCTATCCTAGTCAAAGGGACCCCTGGCCTATTTATTTCAATCACAACCCAGTGTCTTTCATACAGGATAATATCACGATCTTAGATAGTAGTGCACTGCACTAGTGTCCACTTTAGCGCTATTGTCCAATGGTCATATTTTTAGCTTGTTTCAGGTCCTTACCCTTCTTTGGGTCTCTTCTTATAATTTTATCTATCTTTTCACCTTGTATGCCTATGAACAAGCATCTCACATTCAAATCAAAGTTCATTCTATATAAAGAGCCTCACAAGGCATTTTACATAGATCACTTACTACTTTGGCACATATTTACATAAAAATTAGTTAATAGTATAACTCAACACTTTATATATTACTCAACATCACACATATATTTTCACACTTGATCAAAGAAGGGCCTAAGTAAAACTCATTCTAGCATATCGTGCACATTGATTATGCACATTCCCTTAGGGAGAACTGCATGCGATTTGAGACCCCTATCATTGGGGTTAATGTAGGTAGTGGTTAGTACATCAAGGGTTTTGTAATGTGTGATTGTGATATCACACAACCCAATTTTTCCCCTTCCTTTTGTATTTGCTTTCATTATTGTTTCATTTGTGTAGGTGTTCATTGGGGTTTTAAAGAGAAAATAACCAACTTTTGATACAAAATAATAATAAAAAACTCATGAACGCACCTACCAAACCCAAAAGAACCCCCACAACATCCCAAGAAATCTCAGGGCCCCTATCCACAAAAGGACATTAGCACGGTGCCTCTGCCAATAGCACAGTGCGCTACTATTCCACTGACTGTGCTTTTGTCCAAAGGTATTCAAAACTCCCATATTGGAACAAAAAGACTTCAAACTATTCTCCTAACCTATTTCAAAATTATCATCATACAAAGACACACATTTTACTCTAGATAAGTGGATTTTCTCCTTATACTTACTATTTTGGATAAATCAATTAAATTAACTATTTATAATGTGTGTGTGTGTGTGTGTGTGTGTGTGTGTGTGTGTGTGTGTGTGTGTGTGTGTGTGTGTGTGTGTGTGTGTGTGTGTGTACCCTCTTTACTTATCCCTTTAACAATTTAGGATTTACATTAGTAAACATCTAAAAAGTTAAATCATAAAGGTGATGAGCTTGGCATTGTTCTTGAAATCTTTCATGATATCTACAAAATAAGCAAGCTCAATATTACTTGGAACTTGTGTCTCACGTAATGCCTCATATAAGATATCCTTATAAACATGAGATGACTTTAGGATCTCGAGGATTGACATTTTAATATGTGTATTGCTCAATAATGTCATATCCTTTAGATTATATTACAAGCTCATGTTTATGAGGCACCTATTGTATATTAACATGTGGCAAAATGGGTCGAACAATCTTACCTTTTCGAGTAGTAATAATATGAACTACATAATCCAACATAAGCAGTGGGTGAATAATGGGTGCAGGATGGTAACTATCATTCAAATAATATTTATATATAACAAATGGTTGAGAGCATGCATAAATCTAGATACTAGCTCTATAACATTACAAAAAGAATTTTGAAGAAAGATCAAGTGTTGTTTTTGATTTAAAACTTTATCATGACATTTATGAATGTGATTAACAATTTTGACAAGTGAAATAAGTATCAAATCATAGTAATTATGACAAATTAGAACCCAAAATGGGTGATAGATGTATCCATGTTGCACATATTGTATAACAATCAGGGATCAACAACAAAATATATAAAAAAACCCTAATTGACATAGGGTTTAGAATTTAAAGATCAAGTTCACCAAATGTTTAACCCTAAATTTTTATATTGGGGTTATTTAGGATTAAAAGGGATAGAGATAGCCTAAGGCCCAAACATGATAAACTATCTCTATAGCAAGCCAATTAGATTCTAAACTCATATATAACATACATTAAATTTATAAAATTGAGATAGGCTAAAAATAGTAAGTACAACTATGCTACAAATAGAAGCGACAAAGAAGTGATGTACTTAGTTGGTTCTAATGTTGACATTGTTTTGGATTTGAAATAGGTATGAAGCATATTGGAAGAAGGTTATGGAATAGTCGTCAAATTCTAGATTGAATACTTTTAGAGCCTAAGACACTAGCGTTAGCCTTAAATGGTTGTGTCAACACTACTGTCTGAACCTGACACATATATCTTGTAAGAAATACCTATTGAAAAAGGATGTGACCACCTGGATGCTTTTAGGTTTGTCTTTATCTTCGCTCTAGTACATTTAGATCTAGGTCATGCACTGTTGCTCCTCATGAAGTTGCAAAATCCTAGTTCTTCATCTTCATAGTAACCTTGGGGAAAATTGGGTTACTCGGCACATGGTGTCGAGCTGACCCCAAAGACCTCTCTATTAATGAGTGTTGCCTACATAACCAATATTTCGAAAAGGACCTCAGACTGATGCAGTTATCCCCTATGTGTTGGCTTGTGTGTGAATCATGCAATATGTGGAAAGCAAGTACAATAATGATCTAGTTTGTAACCTGACAAATCTAGTTCTTGGGTTGCTCCTTGAGTATTTCAAACCTATATATGTGCTATCTCTATGACTGATATGAAAATAAGAGAAAATAGGGAAGCTTTGCTTTGTTGAGTGCTTGATTGAATGCTTTTGATAGGTTGCCTTGGTCTGTGGTCGGTGTGGAATGAATGAGAGTTGGTATTGTATTCATATCAATCCCTTTAAAGAAGTAACTCGCATAAAAACACTTAGACTAACCATTAAGATACGTTTCATTTGAAAATTAGATGACTTCAGGGCATTAGACACCTATGTCGGAGCAGGACACCTACATAAATACATGTGTCTGCTTGGGACACTGGTGTCTAGGGAACAATAAAGTAGGTATAAACTCAAAACTTGTAGAGGTGGAGGATAAACATGTTTTAAGCATTATGGGCAAGATAACATGTTTGTGTCATCAACATAACACTGGTTAGACCAAGAGATAGGCCAAGGGACACAAGATAAAGCAAATATGAGACTTTCAAAAGTGGAAAAGGTTTAGAACTAAGAGGAACAACCAAATTGAGTTTGCTAAGTGTATAAGACCGAGGTGTTATATAATCCATAAATACTGTCTACAACTGCTGGCTCAAACTTCACATCCATAGAGTACCACTAAAACTACTAGTAGCCTAAACAAGACCCTGGTGATCTTCTAATCCCACAAATCAACATCTTTGCACTTGTTTTGAAGAGAGTACAACACTCTCCATCCTCTTTGGTTTCTCTTCATTATGCATGTATCCCAATTGAACTTGTTGGTGAAATCAAACCCTAAATACTTATATTCTGAAACTATTTTGAGTGAGCTATTATTAAACATGATGCTTGCATGCCTCTTTTCTTTTTAACGTGAAAAGATTGAAATCTTAATTTTAGTAGTTAGAGTATGTGCGAATATACCTAAAAATGCTAATACGAAAAAGAGGTGCTACACTAAATTTTAAAAAGTGGAAAACACAATAAAAAATTAGTTTTTGTCCACCAAAAAAAGAAAAAGAAAAAGAATATTTATAACTTTCCATTTTTATTTTGGAAGAAAGTTTAGATAAAATTAAACCGTGTATAGATGATGGGCCCCCTTGGGTTGGTTGGTTGAGTGTTTGTAAGGAATAATAATAAGGGTTTAAGGGGGAGTCCAGCCCAGCCTCGCACGGATTTGGGGTGCTGAATGCTGATGATAACAATTAGGAGAAAAGTATATGCTTCCCGATGCGGCGGAAGCGGGGGGCGGGGGAGGAGAAGGGGGTTACAAGGTTAAATGAGGGGGGTGGGAAGGGGGAAGCAAAGAGAGGGAGCAGAGGAGAATAGAATGAATCCGGAGTGGAGGGCAGCGGTGGCAGTAGGGCAGTGGTGGTGTTTCAACGTGGCGGTGATCGTGACGAACAAGTGGATATTCCAGAAGTTGCACTTCACATTTCCGCTCTCGGTGTCGTGCGTGCACTTCATATGTTCTGCCCTCGGCTCCGCAATAGCCATCAGAGTGTTGAAGGCGAAGCCGTTGATCCACGTCAATGGACAAGATCGGTGGACAAGGATATTCCCCATGTCATTTGTCTTTTGCATTAATATCGTCTTGGGGAATGTCAGCCTCAGATACATACCCGTTTCTTTCATGCAGACAATCAAATCTTTTACACCCGCTACTACAGGTTGGTGGCTCTTTCTACTTGTTTCTTTTCGTTGCCCTTGCCCTTGCACTTTGCTCTTACAATGCTCTTTTCTTTCTCTTTCTCGCAGTATTCCTTCAATGGCTTGTGTGGAGGAAAGGCTTTGATGGCCGCATTTGGTGGTCGTTGGTGCCTATAGTGGGCGGAATTCTTCTCACTTCTCTCACAGAACTCAGTTTCAATATGTTTGGTTTCTGTGCAGCCTTCTTTGGCTGCCTTGCTACTTCTACAAAAACAATTCTTGCAGAGACTTTGCTTCATGGATATAAATTCGACAGGTCTGCCAAACGCTTTCTTCTTTATTAAATTGTAACATCTATTCACAATCATTCCTTAACTTTTTTTGTATCACATCTTCATACTATGTCTCAAAAAGATTTCCCCAGTATGTCTAAAAAATTTGAATTTTCTTTTACCACTCATTTATCTCCCCACATATACGACAATATGTTTGAAACGAAAGCTGTTGTACTCACAAGAGTAGACTGCCAACAATACAAACAAACGCCTTGAGAAAGTCAGTAAGGGCATCACACAACAAAACATTCAGACATGTTTGTAATGACAACACATATTCGCTAGGCAGGAGCTCCAACTGACTTACACGGGGATAGTTAGTTCTTAATCCTCCTCTTCCGAAAGGAATTGAGGATCCTTACCTTTGTCTTTTGTATCCTTTTTTTTCATCCTTCACATGGCAGAACCAGTGGTGAATATCATTGCGGATGCAATTCAATTCCCTACTGGGATTAAAAAGGTTTGTCTTCAGGCTTGTTTTTCATCACCTTGGGCCAGAACAGTTACCACCTTTTTTTTAACCGTGTGGATTTTATCACCGAGCTAATCCACCTCCTTTTCATTTCGGACTAACATATCTACCATGGTTTCAAGGGTGAGACTTAGACCTTCTGATGTTCTCTTGCCCTCATTGCTACAGATAATTTGATTCTTTTCAAAAGATTTCAAACTCTTCATGATCTTGTTCATGATCTTGCTTTGCTCCTGGAAGAATACCCTTCTTTGCATGAGTTACACTGTGATTTGTTGTTCCTTTTGAACTTCTGTCAGCATTATTAGACGCTTGCTACTGATCTGCGTCTTTTTTGGAAGGCAGATTTTGCCTTCTTTTTCCAATTTGCTTTCAGCCTCCCGTTTGACAATTCACCAAACTCCTGGCCATTATGAGTCCAAGAAACCCCCTCCTTCTCCGCTGAATCATTGATTTTAATGCATTGTCACTGATGCTTGCGAAGCTCGTCTTCATTGTCCATCTTTCTCTTATTGGCATAGAAATTAATGCATTTATGAATGTTTTGGCACTTTGTCCTCTCTTCTTTATCCTCTGTGCTCTCCGAGTTTGTGCCATTATATTTCCTCTTTGGCTCTACTCCTCGTTGATATCATTCTACATCCATTAATAAATAGATGTGGAATTTATTCCCCTCCTCGTTGCTAGACCTGGAGTATAGTAGGCCTCGTCCATGAATTCATTGGCATTCTTGTTGTGTTCCTTATCTTTCTCTGCCTCCCGTCTTTGCTGAATGTTGAGCTGTTCTCTCAACAAAGCTGCCTGAATGGATGTAGGTCTATTTGGACGTAGAATTTCCTCCACGTCCATCTCACTTTCATCCATACTAGGGCGGTTGCATTCCCTTTCTTCCCTTTCCTGCCGTCTAGTAAGACTTTTGAATTTAGTCTCAGCTTTGCTGTACTCTATCACGACTGATCCTCTTGCTAGATTTACGTTTGACATTGAGGCAATAGAACAGTGCTGAAAGCTACTCGATAACGAGCTGCAACGCCATTGCCCGACTCTGCTGGTGAGCACTGATAACTACATTTGAAATCGCATTGCTCTGATGTCTAAACTGCAAGCTATGATAACTGACACACCTGCTGTTGATGCTGAGTTGCCTTTCATCTTGCTGATTTCTTATACCCTGACGTAAGGATTGGCAACAAGAAAGTTTCCAAAATCTGCTCTTACTAGCACCTTCCTGCTGTTGTTTACTGATGGATAAATCATTTATGAGACTGACGTTCCATTATGCATAAATGCCAACAGCTCTTTCTAGTTTGGGCTGGATTGAATCAATTCTGCTGCTACTTCTAATCTGCACCTGAAGGTTGCTAATGTAGTCATCAAAGCAATTAGACATCTTTCCAAAATGTTTGCTGCTCTTCCTCACATTCTCCCAGCCTTTATGCCATGTGGGATCGGAGTTTAAAATGGAACCATCTGATTTCAAGGGGGGAACATCTTCACCAAAGTGATTAACATGTGTCTTTGAACATCTTGATAGCCAAAGTGGCCTGTTGAGTGTCTTGCTCATATTTACCGTTATCAGCTTTGCAACTAATATTCATTATGATCATTTGGGAGCTTTAAAGTTGACGTGGCCAGTATCAATATATCCCTACATCTGCCATCTTCAGCAGTACTAGTAATACATTCAAAAATTTCAAGCAGAATGCTTTTTATTGAAACCAAAGCTATAATAACTTGGTTTATATTTCTAGCATCTTCTGATTATGACTGCAGTGCATCAATTTTGTCTTTTTATCTACAGGATTCTTCTTACAGAGACAATTATTTATTTCCAACTTACTCATTGCCTCCGCCTTGAGCCTTCTATTGATAAGAATATTATAAAGACACATAATAATCCATTAATGAACATTTCCTTGATCTGTCTTCTCCTTTCTATTATTTTTTTCCGCTGGAAAAAAATTGTAACTTCATATTTATAAAATAAGAAATTACATGTTCTAGATGCTATAACATTCCAAAGGAGAAAACACAAACAAAGGGGAGAAAGCCTCCCAAGCAGAAACAACAGAAATCCTGGCACAACAGGGGGAGTGTCAACACAATATCATGTGATGACAACAGCTAAAAGCAAACAACAAACAAGTAGGTCCCGAGAAGCAGGACCAAGGGCTGACTAAAAATAAGGAATAGGAGGCAAAAAAATATAAACCATTATCCAAAGGCTGAAGATTAATGAGATATATATCCCAGATATTCTTCAATCCTGTCCTTTGTACCTTCCTTCTTTTTAACCTCCTTCCACCCCTTGAGAAGGTTCCCTCAAGACTATCTGGAAATTAGAAGTCTGATATTCGAAAGGTGTGTCTGAAATCAGGTGTTCCGGAATCAAATGGATTGTCGGCTCCTTATTTGAGTCTGAGGTCTCCGATTCGTGAACTCTCTTCGCTCCCCCTATGTGGGTCCCTTTCGAAATATTCTTCATAGAGGTGTTCCGATCCTTTTCTCTTTCCAGCTCAACAGGTTCAGATTCCTCAACCTGAGTATCTGGTTCACCAGATTCATTCTTTCTTAGCTCAGTTGTATGCTGCCTTACCTATGCCTGATCATCATCTTCATCCACTACCTCTTGCTCCGGAGAACTCCAATGTTTGGAGTTTGATTTCGTCCCTTTTTTTGAGAGGAGGTGCTCATGCCTGGGTACAGGTAACTTGGAGGTGTCTTGGAAGTTTACATCTACGACATTGAAATGTTGTACTCTCATAATCTAATACCTGAATGTGTTGAGATTGACCACTTCTGAGAATTGCTTTATCCGTTAACCCCTTGCTAAGGTCTATCTCCACTCCACGCAAATGCGAGCATATGTGCACAACCCCACTGAAGTTCTCTCAACATCAGATTTAATGAAGGCCTCCAAGGATTTTCCTATCTCTTTGGAAGCATAGCAAAAATACAATGACAGGTTTGGAAGATGAACCCAAACTGGGATTTTGGTGATAGAGAATTTGGGTCAAATTATGGAAACCAAGGAGTGATGAACAATCCCATGGTTCCCCAAAACCAAGGACCATCAACAAAGACGCTCTGATAGGCTTCCTGGTCAAAAAGGTGAACAATGAAAAAGCCTTTGGAGCAGAGGGAGATCTCACAATGCTTTGTCCACTCGAATGTATCCATTAATACAATGTCGATGTGGTAGGCCAAAGTCCATTAAATTTGCAAATAATTGCTTCATTTCTAAGGTTGTTTGATACTGGGACGCTTCCTCCCTTACGATCTCCAGTATTGGCACCTCATCGACATGCTCCACGATATAGGCTTGAGGGGAAGGTTATGGATTCAAACCACTAAGTTTGGAAGTTGATTTTTTTACCGCTTCTTTAAATCACACAGGTCTGGAGGATGAGGGCATCCCAGAACCGCAGCTCCTTCCTGCTATCTTAGCACCAAGAAGAGGGTGGAGTCTTTGCCTAAATTGTAGCCAGACAAAGGAGAATGATCCTTAAGTTGTTTGCCCTCAAATAGAAGACGTTGATCCGTTGGAATCCCTTGTGAATGGCCTAGCTTTCGCTTTAGATCAACCATAATATCTGTCAATTGTACCAAAAGGCAAATGGTTTTTCCGAGGAGGGTACGGACCATTAGTTGATGCCTAGTCTTATCTCCAGATATCTTGCCGATAGTAATTTTCTCAAACATATTGCGTGTCTTCATCTTGTCAAACGATTTGCAAACATCCTCATTCCTTTGGCATTGGATCTGTGAAGCTATGGCAGAATGGAACTTTTCTTCCCTTGCCCTTCTTGTCTTTTGTCGTGCCTCTTTGTAGATGCAACTGTATCAACAACAATTGCACAGACAACCCCAATCTTGACATTGGTGAGCAACTTGAGCTGAAGGTTGCGGCCGAGATCAGTGGAGGCCGTAGCAAGAGCATTGCGGTCATCTCGATCATATAAAAATGCCAAATGCTTGGTGTCTAAACCTAGTTGAGGATACCTAACTTGCATCACCTGCCACCAAGCTTCGTCTCGCCTAGATCTGCATCTCCCCTACACTCACTAGTTCTATCTGGCTCAATCCCAAAAATCCACTTTGCATACATGACACACAAAGGTTTCTGCTAATGGCTGCTTTCAAAGTAGGCTATGGCCCTTGATTCCGCCCGAGGTTTGGATTGATTTTGGTTTGGCTGCATTCTCACAAGCTCCGTCATGACCCCAAAATCCTATTTTTGAGCTTTGGTCTTCTCCTTTCCATTATTATCTATATGGACAATATTATTAAAAATTTCATATTGAGGATTGTTCACCATTTCTATCTGGCTACTTTCTATCCAATTTTCTTTGTGCTCGATACCATAGTTGGCTAGCCAATCAGCCACATTATTCTTACTTCTATAACAATGTTTTCCTTGAACTTTCTAGATTCTTTAATAATGCCTTACATCCCAATTTTTTAGTTTTTCAACGTTAACACCATTTATGATGATCTGAGACTCTCCTACTACGAGGTACTTAATTCCATGTTGAGTGGCTAGTGTTAATTTCATTAGTAAACCGGTTCCTTCCACCATGTTATTTAAGTTAATCTCTGTGTACGCAACTCTGAAACCTATAACTTACCCTTTGTGGTTTCTAATAATGCAACCTACTCTTGACTCCCTTGGTTCTGTTTCAAATCCTCGTTTAAAGTTTAGTTTACACCAACCTATGGGGGGCTTTCCCACTCCCCTTGCTTTTCCCTTTTTTCTTTTTTCCTGCCATCTTTTCAAATACAACTTTGATTTCAAGCCAGCTCCTAAGAACGCTGATTTCTCCTGGGTCGGCTTCCTTATTCTTCTTGTTCCCACAATTTGAAATTATTTTTTTGATGTTTCTTCTTACCTCTTTCCAAATGAGTGTAGCCTCTCTTTGTGTTGTTGAAAATCCTTGAGTTTGCTAGAGCCATAAGCCAAATGTCTTTGAGGATATTCAGCCTAACCAGACTCTCCCAACCGGTCAATTGCATCTCATGGTTTTTGTATCCTATTTTCCTTGAGAAAGGGCGCTGAAGGAGGATGTGGTTGTATCCTTCTTCCTTGCTTTTACAAAGTGGACACCTATTTGTCCCTGCATAACCCTTGCTCTTGATATGTTCACCTATGAGAATTTTATTGTGCATAGCTATCCACAGAAACAACTTAGCCTTGGGCTAGGTTCTTGAGGTCCATATCTTGTTGCAGTCCACTTTAGCCTTGGGGTTCTAGACAAGATAGGCATAGCCTTTGGCAATCGTGTACTCTCTTGTCCCCTTGTTCCCTTATGATTCCATCCCACAAGATCTTCATCCTCAGTAATAGGGTTTTTGCAACTTGCCAACATGTCATTCAACTTGACCACCAAATCCTCGTCAATGCCTTATAGTTCCCTGTAGTCCTTCCGTTTCCTATTGACCATCCCCTTGTGGATGCCCTCATTTGAGAAATCCTTCACCTTGCTACCCCATTTTTGTAGAGCTTGCTCTTTGATTTTTATCAAGTCCACATCTTGGCTTAACAGAGCAGGTCTTATCTAGGCCTCATTCCAAAAATCAATTTCAGTTCCTTTTTCGAGTTTCTTGAAAATATTCTTCATGATGAGATCTTTTGCATCCCTCATGCTATTCCAGCATGTTGAGCCTTTTGGACAATATTCCCTATTAAAGATGGTTTCTGGTTCCTATGAGTCAAGATACTTTCTCCTCATAACTTTATTCCTTCCTTTGTCATGTTCTTTGTAAATCTTCACACAAGCTTTACTACAAGAGCTTTATTGGCTAACTCCAAATTATGAATACCAACTCGTCCATCTTCCCTAGGGACACAAACCTTGTCCCAGGAAACTAGTGAGAACTTCCTTTTTCCTTGGTACCTTGCCAGAAGCAAGTTCTCATAATAGAGACGGTCTTATTAATCGTGCTCTTAGGTACCTGGAGAATAGACAATCAAAAGGTTGGGATGGATTAAAAGACCGCTTTAATCATGATTTTTCTTCCTGCTAAAGAAAGCCGCTTGCCTTGCCACAATGACCTGGCTTTGCTTTTGTCCACTAATTTGTTCCACATCTGAGCTTTAGGGCTTCATTTGAACATAGGAAACCCTAGGTAAGTTTCAGGTAACTGCACTTTTCCATGCCAATTTGTGTACTTAGGAAATTTTACTCTCTTTGGTTACAGTTGAGGAAGAAGATTTTATACTTGCCCTTGTTGACGATTTGACTCGAAGCCTTCTCATAAATATTCAAAGCATCTCTGATTTCCCTGATTTCTTGGAGGTGAGGAGCCAAAAACATGGGTTACCATCCATAAGTTGTTGGCAGGTTTGGAACTCACCATCCATCGAACCTTGCAACTCCTTGATCTTGTGTTGGTTTTTGAGGTCTTCAATGTAATGCCCCAATGATTCTGCCATGATAATGAATAGATAAGGAGATAGAGGATCTCCTTGTTTGAGACCTTTGGAGCTACCGAAGAAACATTATGGGTTCCCATTTATGGGAACTGAGAATTTGCACGAGGTGTAGCAGCTTCTCACCCATCTTCTCCACTTGACGCCAAACTCGAATCTCCCCAAAATTTGGTGCATGAAGTGCTAATTGAATTTGCCATAAGCTTTTGTTATGTCTAACTTGATTGTGAGATCTTTCCTTTTGCTATTGGTCCAGTAGTGTATAAGCTCGTGAGCCATAACGATCTTGTCCAGGATTTATCTTCCTTCCACAATTCCTCCTTGTCCCTTTGATATGATAAAGAAAAGGATCTTTTTGAGCCTATTAACAATGACTTTGGAGATTACCTTGTATATAATATTGCAAAGAGAGATGGTTCTGAAGTCTTCCAATATTTTAGCTTTCTTTCTTACTTTCTTTGGGATGAGAGCAATGAAGGTAGTGTTCATGCTCTTAAGGATACTCTACGAGGCTCTAGATTCCTAAACCACTCCTAACATCTCCTCTCCCAAAAGATTGCAGAAATGTTGAAAGAAATGAGCTTGGAAACCATCCGATCTTGGTTCTCGATCCCCTTCCATATCAAAGAGGGCTGCTTTGACTTCTTCAAGCGAGGCAACATTTTGGAAATCTTCGTTCTTAGCATTTGAAATGACCTTGGGGATATTATGCAGAAGATCGTTTTGGGCTGTCTTTCTGTCGATCTCTTTTTCTGCTAAAGAGTGTTCAAAGTGTGAAGTAAGGGTTTCTATTATCTCTTGGGATTCCCCGGTCGTCTCCCCATCCTAATTTTCCAATTTCCCAATAAATTTAGCTTTTCTCTTGAACTTGGTTATCATGTGGATTTTTTTTGAATTTTTATTTCCTGCCTTGATCCATTTTGACATCGATTGTTGGTCTCCAAAAATAATTCTTCTTTCTTGTAGATTCCCTCCCATAGATTTGCAACCACTTGTTCTTCACACAATCTATCAGAGAATCCTTCCTCCATAATCTTCTTCTAAATCTACTTCATAGCATTTTTCATCTACTCCTTTTTCTTGCAAATGTTTTGGAAAGCATCCTTTTTCGAAACCTTGACCTTCCTTTTTAGATCTTGCAACTTATGGGAGAGCGGTCCCATACTTCTTGTTAGTTTTATTCCATTCTCCTATAATCATCTCATTGAACTTGGGGTGTTCAAACCACTTGTAAAAAAAATTAAAGTAGCTCTTTCTTGTTTAGGATTCTCACTCATCTTGAGGGCAATAAGCTAGTGGTCCAAGCTGCTTTCCATGAGGATTCCAGCTTCCAAGACCTTGTTTTGATCCCATCAGTTAGTTGTCGAAAGGAATCTATCCAATCTTTTCTTTATAGATTCCTTGCCTTTCTAGTTTCCTCCTATTGTTCCAAATAAATCAACCCTTTTTGGGGTTGACGTCCCACAAATCCGTGCTTTCTATAAATCTGTTGAAATTAAAGTTTCCTAGAGAGTTAGATCTACCCTCTGGCATCTCCTTATCGTCAGCTTTAGCATTGAAATCTCCTTCCACTATCCTATTCCGTTGCTGCTCCTTTCTTGTAGTCTGAGAAATTTGATCCCAGGTTTCCTCCTTTTCCCCTTGATCTTGGGGGCCATATCAATTGATGAGGGATATATTGTCTTTTTCTTTCTTACTGAGGACTTGACCCTCCATCTAGTTCTGCGATGAATCCATTCTCCTAACTTCTACATGATCAAGGTTCCAAAGGATTTAAACCCTCCCGCTGTTCCTCTTGCTCCAACACGTTTGTGCTCCATGTTAAATCTCCTAGCCATCTTCCATTGCTTGTTAGACTCTTCATTGGGTTTCGTTTCTTATATCAACATCACCCAAGGCCTATGTTTGACTGTCAATCTTTTTAAAATGCTTCCTTTGTTCCATCTGATATTCCAAGGGATGATTATCATTTTAACTGGTTTAGTCTTCTTGGTGCCGACCAAGATGTTGTCGAGTTACAATTGGTTTCCTGCTATCACATCCTTCCTTGTCTCTTCATGAATCCTTTCTATTGTTCTAAGTCTGCCCCTTCTGCTGTTTCCAACATTGGCTTTTTTACTCTTGTTCTTTTTTTGGCCAAAAATGAATCTTGATTCCTCAGGTTCTATTGCCTCATCCTCCCTTCCTAGGCTGCTTGAGTCATACTCTTCTGAGTCTTTCTCCCATTTTGCAAGAGTATCCATCTCTGTTTGCATGTGGATCTTCTTCCCTTGGCTTAACAACTCACAAGGGGCTGGATCCTCATTGAGTTTCTCCAAGTCACGTTTGAATTCATGCTGTCATTAGGATTTCATTTTATTCTTCATTTCTTATGGCCTTTCTTGATTTTCTGCAACCCTTTCTAGTTCAGCTTCTTTGGACATCTCTCCTGCTTTTCTCACATATTCCTCCTTTTTCTTAGTTTCAAAGTCTTTATTCCCTTAACTTTTTACCACATGCTTTCTTTTGGGTTTATCAACCCACCACTTGCCTCTTTAGATTCCTCTACTGGCTTTAGTATCCAAATAGTTTCTAGGGTTGTCAAGCATTCTCTGACTAGGTGATTGTGTGTATGACATCCTTTGCATACAGAATGAGATGCTTTCATAATCCAAAGGTTGGATCCAGTTTATCTCCCTACTTGCAAGGCAAGGTTTTTTGGAAGGGGTTTGGAGAGATCTAACTCCATGTAGATCTTTGCATAGTTTGTTAACCTTTATTGTGGAAAGGTTTTGAGGTTTCCACTGCCTTTCCCACCATATTTGCTATCGTATCAAAGACATACTTGGCCCATGATACTTGTGGAAGAGCATACAATCTGATCCAAATTGGTGCCATAGATGGCATTTCTTTTGTTGGTTTAAAGCATGTGTCAATATTTCATGAAAAGGTTTGCGATTTTGAAGTATGGTCCCCTCTCAAAGACTCTGTCGCGATCTAAAGCATTAGAAAAAACTGGTATGAAATATCCTTTTGTGCATGTTCTAATCCCCTCATCCCCTCATGTCCTTCAATTTTTGCCTGCCCAGCACTGGATCTCCTCCCTCGTTAGTTGTGCAAGCTAGAGATGTTCTTGCTTATTTCATTGGAATCCAGGTGCATCATTGGATCCTCATCCATGGCTTGCATGTGTGGGGTTTTTGTTGCATTTTGATGCCTGTCTTCACTCTTTCCAATTGCCGCCATTGTTGCTTCCACCTCCTTGACTGTTGTTGTTGATTTACTCCCTATAGCTTTCTGTCTATATGAAAACCCTGGGCCCCTCCCCAATCTCCCCACCCTCCGCACTCTCCCATTGATTATTTGGAAGGTTGTCAGATCTGCCTTCCTTCCAGAGCAAGGCAGTTGAATTGAAAATTCTTCAGAAGAGTTTTAAAACTCCAATCAATCTTGGAAGTCAACAGAAAAGGGATTTTAGAAGTTGAGAGAATAGATAGAGACAACAGAAACAAGAAAAGATTTGTGTGAATTAAGATGTCTTCCCGTGCTTTCCAATCTAGCTTCCTTTGCACCTCTCCCAAATTAAAGGGAATAATTTTTCTATAAACAAAAATTTAATGCTAAAGGATTAAACAAGATTACAAAAAGAAGTGTGAAAAATGAAAGATGCCAGGAACAGTGGCAAAGTGGCCTTCATAAAATATAAGAAAGTTATTATCTTATAGAAAAATAAAGATTGACAATTAAACTCAAGGGTCCTTGCATGGAATGGCCAAGGCTCTCCATGGAGAAAGGGTCCTCAAATAAGCTGGGTGCTAGACAATATAGATTAATTTTTATTTGAGAAAAACTTAGGAGCACGATGAAAATTGACTTTAGTGTTTGAATTAGCTTCTGTGGGGAACAAAAGGTATGGGGGTAGAGGGTTTGTGGAATTGCAAGTTATTGCAAAACAAGTCTAAGTGATTCTTGTAGGCATATCAAAAATGATTCAAATCACCAATTTATGTGGTTTCAACTTAAAGATAAAGGCAAATAATTTTTTTTGCCGTCTGCTGCTAATTTGCTCCTAGCAATTCCTAGCAACTCTTCATTCTATAAAAATATAAAATAGATAAATTTTTTCCTTTTGACAACCTTATCAATTATATTGACCCTTTCAAATGGAAAGGTGAAATTGTTTTTCTCGCTGACTCTAATGCCTGAACACCGCACAAACAGGCCACTATATGTAGATGTGATGTTGAGCTCAATCCACTATGGCTTGATGAAGATTCAAATCTAACCCATGATTTTTCTCGAACTTTGGAATACCACACTGTGAACAACTTTGGTTAAGAGCTAAGTAAACTATGTAGTAGTCATGAGCTTATCATCTGCAATGGTTTAAAGTATTGGCCCAACTCTAATTAGTTCACTAGCATTCATGGAAATGTTAGCAACATTATTGACCATGCCACCATTCTTTAAATAACCAAATTGAAAGCATTTCTATTATAATCAACCATTACCTTGAGTCAGATCATCGAATTGTCTTCTTAACATCAAAAACAAACATAGCTTGTAAAGAAATCTCCATGCCCAATACAAATTTACAATGATACCCTTTAAAAAAAATGATTCGGAGCTTTTCTTAAGAGATCTCTAAAATGCTTTCCACACCCATCCTGACGTTTTATCTATTAATGATCTGTACAATACCTTCCCCTCAGGCTAAGTAATTGTATTGACAAACACTCTCACTAAATCTCCTTTAATCACAATCGTTATAAAACTAATATATGGTCTGACCTTGGTTGGAAAGTTGCTAGACAAAACATTAGGCTTGCTCAAAATGATAAACACAAGGAACATAAAATGAAAGAAAACATTAGTTACAAACCGAAAACGACTATCTACTAACAAGAAATGCGAGAAACCTATATATCTATGCAAACATAACCCAAAGAAATATTGGAAGCAAATCTTTTCTAGCAAAGCTACAATTGACGCTCAGATCGATTTAAACAATTGGAATTGGTATCTAATTATATGTTGCTCCTCTTAACATTGATGATGTTGTTAATGAAATACCATTCACACTGAAATGAACCTTATCTCTGAAGATAACATCAAAGATGGGATTAAAAATTTTGCAAAAGAAAAGGCAAAATACATTGAAGGTTATCAATCGGAAACTCATAAGATTGGTAGCTTCATTCTTCCCCTTCACATTTAGACCCTATTTAGCACTTTGCTAAGACCAGGATTCCATAAACAATGGATTGAAAGTTCCATCATACCCATCTGCAAAGCTGGCAACAAAACATCCTTCTAATTACAAAACTACCATGATTTTCCCTTTGATTACCAAACTTTGTGGAACTATCTTAGAAAAGAAAATCTTTGATTTTGCTTAGATGAAACTAAACTAAGAGCAAAAGGCCAAGCTTTCTTTGTACATTACTGTTGATCACATTTGAACTTTTAGGTTAACTGCTGAAAACTGTCTTGACAAAATAAAGAATATCTATTTGCTTGCTTTGTTGACTTCCAAAAGGCTTTTGACACTGTCCCCAGGGGAAATCTATTAAAATGTATGGAAAACATAGGAATTCCTTTTGAGTTAAGAATAGCAGAATATAGACTATACAAGTGAGTTATTGGCAAACTTAAAACAAGTTTGGGTTGGTTTGGGGAGATTAATTGCAACTTTGGAGTTAAAACAAATTTGTCCCATACTATCTTCAAAATTTTCATAACTCGTTTGGAAAAATACTTGGGAGAGATTGGTTGCATAGGTACCAACCCTCGCAACTACACCATTGTATTTCTATATGCTGATGATATTTTCCTTGCCAAACACATTGTTGACCTTGAAACAAATTAAGTGTTCTTCTGACATTTTTTAACACTTGTCTAGTTTGATGGTTTATGTTGATAAACAAAAATCAGGATGATCAAATCTAAAATCCAACTTGTTATATGATTTCCTTCAATAATCAACCTTTAAAGATGGTTCACTCTTACAAATACTTAGGTATTGTTCTTAATCATAAATAAAATTGGAACCTCAGTATTGAAAACATAATGTTTTCCAGTTGAAAGGTCTACTATGGTTTGAAAAACCATTGCAGAGGTGCTGAACTTTGGGATTGGTTAAAAAAGAAAACATTATTCTATAGTCTTATAACATGTGAATTTTATGGCTGTGAAGTTTGGGTTGGAAGCATATCCCAGGAAACTTGGAACAAAATTGAGCAAATCCAAATGAAATTCATTATTATAACTTCAAAATTAAAATGAATCCATCTTACCCTATCCTCCCCACGGAATCCTCATGGAAGTGCTATGTTTTCTATTGAAAATGAAGCTTTAAAATGGTATATGTTATACATGTTGGTTTGTTTTTCACAACAAGGTCCACAAATTTATTCTTTTGAGTATTTTCTATTTTTAGTAAGGTTTATAGTTTGGGGCGAAGGGTTGACATCTAGTTTGTATAGTTTTTATGAGATATCTAAAATTAACATGCCCTATTTTTAGGAGGTATTTTTTATTTTGGTATTGATTGGTTATGAGTGGCAGTTGCATCATAAGTCCACTTTGGGGTGGTTAAGTGTTGATTAAATTAGTAACTAGTTTGAGTGTTATTGTTCGTATGTCAATCAGACGTGACTATGTTGAAGTCCAAAATGGGGGGACTCCAATAGGATTGTTAGATGTTGAGAAGATGCACACATCCAATAACTAAAAATATGCCAACTAATAACAACAATATGAAAAAATATAATATGGGCCAAGATGGCCTAATAATTGATATACTCAAAATTAGAATAATCACCCTTAAGGTGGGGCAACACCATACAATACTTAAGGAATAAGCCACTCTACGTAGTATCTACAACTTGAGATCCCAATCGAATATAATACAAGAATCTAATAGAAAACAAACAATAAATAAATATAAAGTTAATAAAAATACTTAAAATTTAAAATAAATAAATAAAGTTAATACAAATTACAGTTACGAAATGTATCAAATGAGTCTGTGAAATGTTGGGGAAATATTTTCTATTAGATTTGAATACAAATAGAGTACAAAATTACATAATTATGCGAATACAACAACAAATTCATACTTATAATTTTATAATGATTGTCATTGAAAATCATCATCATAAATTGCATATGTAGCAAGATACAAATTACAAGAATCTACAATTTCCTCTTCCCCGTTCTAGTGAAAAATATGGAAGACTGAGAGAGTCTAGTCCTCACATTTTGTTGTGCCTCCTTGCTCTGCCTAGAATGCTCCACCTTGGTACCAGATAACAATGATTCCTCATTTCTCTCCTGGTTGACAACATCTACAAGGATGTCATCCAATCCAATTTTTCTTGTTTCTGTTGTACCACTGCCTACACACTTCATAGCTTGCCTTTCAAAATCAACAATCTCATTTTTTGTGAAATGGGGTCTCCTCGTCTTGTGTAGTCCAATCACTATAGGGATCAATCTCATTCATATCAATAGGCTCCTGTGATGTGTCCACTTTTTTTGTGCTAAGCTGAACGCTGTATTGCACAAAAACTAGGTCATTGAGGCGTTTTGTTGAGTCAAACTTATTGTGCTTCTTCATGTGAATGGCGTCAAACAAACTCCAGTTGTGCTCACATCCAAAAGCGGTATGAGGTTGAAATAAAATTCAGAGGGCTAGCTTTTGAAGATTTGGGGTATTTTTGCCCCAATATTCCCACCACGAACTTGCAAACAAGATATTCAAGTGTTTGTAAGTAATTAATAATTGTAAATTTATAACTTGTAAGGTATAAGTAAAGACTTCAATTTTTATTATTTAGTGAAGATATAAGTAAAGACTTTAATTTTTATTATTTAGTGTCTGGGTGGATCTCCCTCAGCTATCTAGTGCCAAAGAAAAGAGCCTCCCCCTAGCCTGCTTGTAGTTCTGCAACTTTTAAATAATGTGGTCTCTCACTTAACCTCAGGGGTCATATTGTCAATGCATGTTGAGAGAACCTGCATAACCTTCCTATTAGCATCTGTGAAACATTAGAGTAGAAAAACTTGGGATTAAGGTAGTACCCTGTTGCATGGATGGGTTAGTGGAGTTGATTGTTCCACTTTCGATAAATTATCTCCCAAATGGAATCAAATTTGTCTCTATTGACCTCATAAAACTTTTGGAAGGCCTCTTTGGTTCTGTCCACGGCCTCTTAAGTGTATCCCATTAGGTTTTGCTCCCCATCCACCAAGCACAAAACCCTCAACAAAGACTCTTAACACCTACAAAGTACAAACAAATTAAAGTTACGAACTTACAAATAAAGTAAATACTTTAAAAATTTGAAAATAAAGGAATCGACTTGAAATTTGAAGTTACCTTGATGATCTCTATAACTCTCTTCGCAAAGGCATCAAAAACTATCTTTGCGGTCTTATTTTGATCAACTTTTTTTGAAAATGTTGAGTCCAACCATGCTCGACTCTCAAACATCTGTGTCAATGCTGTCAACAAACTACAAATACTTTGCAAAGTAAGAAAGTTGCAAACGTTGTGACATTTGCTCGCATAAAAGCTTTCCCCTTGGTTTGATCTCTCATCAAGTTGAGAACCCAATGGTGATTATAAATGTATTTGGGGATGTTTCTAGCATATTCTACAACCGATCTCACTCTATCAATTTTGCCTATGTCCTCCAAAATAAGGTCAAGGCAATGGGTTGCATAAGGGGTCCAAAAGAGTGAGATGGATGGCTCTCCTTAAGTAGTCTCCCAGCGGTCACATATCCTGCGGCATTGTCAGTGTTAACTTGAACAACATTCTCGATGCCCACCTCTAAGACAACCTCCTTGAGCATCAGACTCAAAATTTATACATTTTTTACTTTGTTGGAGGCATCAATTGACTTAAAAAAAACCATCTCACCATTTGAAGCCGTCAAAAAATGATGAGGGTGCGGTTCTTTCCATTCATCAACCCATCTGAAAGAAAGGTGCATCCAAATTTTAACCATTGCTTTTGATTTTTCATAATTAACTTTGCATCTTCAACAACATCCTAGAACAACCTCTCACTCAAGTTTCTTAGAGAAGGTGCCTTGTACCCTTTCCCTGCAACTGTTAATGCCATCGCTAAATACTCTTAGTATGGGCCTTTAGTCACATTGAAAGCAAGGTTGTTGAAGTACTAGAAATTTGCATATGACTTATCTGCTTCCATTTGTGTCTCCTTGTTCCACCCTGTACTTTGCAACAAAGGTTGTGTCCTAGGTATGTTTCTAGGTACAAAAAACTATATGATTGGGTTTTGCTCGAACTGGATGAAGTGGATGTGCTTCATATGTGTGGACCACAACTAGAGTCCACAATCTTTGTCATAGTTACCTTAGTTTTCATTGTTGATGTGGGATTAATGGCTATTGCTAAGGCTGCTTGTACCTTTGCTCCCTCTACTTTCTTTTCATCCAACAATGCAAACTCTGCAATCGTCTTTCATTTTGCCCCTCGGTTGGTCTGGGACATGACATGACATCGTGGCAAAGAATGCATGCAATATTGTATTTGAGGCGATTGATGCCTCCAAAAATTTTCTTCGAGCAAAACGTACAAATCACACTCCTCCGGGGTGATCCAACCAGTATGGCATACTTCCAAGCAACGGTATGACATTTAGCGAGAAGGCTACCGCTATTGATGTTGACCCTGATGTGGTGCTGGATGCCATCGTATGCTAACAGTTAAATTGTAACATTTTCAAATGTAAAAAAATAAAAAAAAAAAAAAAAAAATTTAAACCATAAAGTTGTAAATGTAAACACTAAATCCTATGTATAAGAAAAATATAAAAACGACATTAAAAAAAACCTAAAACATAAATTTGTAAAACTAAATTCTATAAACAGTAAAAAACCAACATACAAAAATATTGAAAAACTAGGACAAATCATGAATAACAATTATGGAATTGAATGGAATACATGTAAATTTGTCAAACATGTTTAGAAACTTAATATTAATGATTTCCAAAAAAATTGTATCCTTGGAAAGAAAAGAAAAAAAAGAAAAAACTAATCTGGAAATCGAATTTCCTCAAATTTGCTCCAAATGTTTTGTGATGAGAGTGTGGGGGCATGTATGCTTAAAATAATAAATTTGTGTCTTGTCTACGTTTTTGACTGTACTTGCCACATAGACTACGTGTAAACACGCGAGCGATTATTTCTACAGTACTGACGAGTACTAGTGGTGAGTACTGTGGAAATACTTGTCCAGTCCAAAAAAAAGACTCACGAGTTTCAACTTGGGTAATTTCTCAGCGAGTACTTGCATGCTCATAGAGTACTTGCCAAGTATGTGTACTATGATTGGTACTTCCACTTGGTTTATGTAATGGACTTGCTACATTTATGAGATCGATGAATGATATATTTAGGCATTTCATAGATACATATATCACAATGTATCTATTTGATATTTTGGCTTTCAGTGCTACATGGGAACAATGTCTTACTCATATGGAGAAAGTCTTGCATGTGTTGAAAGAAAAACAACTTTTATGCAATATGAAGAAATGCTAGTTTACAAAACAATCACTAGTCTATTTGTTGGAGGAGGAGAATTGAAAGTGGATCCAATAAAGGTTGAGGCCATCATTAATTGGCCCATGCTTGGGAGTAGCCACAAAGACCGAGAGTTTTGTTGTAGTACAATACATGAGGGAATTTATTCTAACTTTATCAACCATTGCGACACCTCTACATACTATTGCAACAAGTGGTAAGAGTTTTCATTGGGAAATAAATACGATTGTGTTTTTGATTCATTGAAATATAAAATCAGCGATGCCCAAGCGCTCGTTCTTCCTAATTTACATCAACCATTTGACGTGGAAACAAATGCGAGGATGTTACAGGGGCTGTTTTGTTGCAAGGAGTTAAGCTAGGTTGTTATCATTGAGAAGTATTTTTTCAGCAATAAGTGGTTATCCTGCATATGATAAAGGGATAAGTGCACTAGTTCAAGAAATTAAGGAATGAAAACATTATTTGTTTGGTTAAGAAACTATTGTGAATGCTAACCACAAAACTTTTCAATATTTGCAAGCACAAAATACCCTGTAGCAAGCAAGACACTACAAATTGATGCTTTTTCTCAACAATTTCATTTGGTGATCAAGTACAGGAAAGAAAGTACACATGTTTTGATAGATATGTTATCTAGGCCAACAATAGCAAAGAAAATTTCGGCTTTGGAAAGAGTATCACAACTTGAGCCTTTCAAAAAAGAAGCTTATGAGGAAGTATTTATACAAGGTGCATATTTCAAGGAGACATTCTAGTAGTTATAGGGCATGAAAGTTGATAATGAAGGCAAAGTCGAATGCTACTTGAAGGATGTGCTACTCTACAAGTTGGGAAAACTGAGTGCTGAAGGAAGAAAGACTTATGTTGATGAGGGAATCACATACTTCCAAAGTTTTAAGCCATTTTGGTGATGGTAAGGCCATGGCTCAATTTGCAAAGGTACGTGTAATTGCCAAATATGCAAGAAGTATCTAGATTCATTAGAGAATGTACATTATGCCGTACATGCAAGCCTAAGGTCATGACTATCTATATATTGTTTTAGATAGATACAACAAAATATGTATTTTGATTCTTTTCTAGTGTTTGGGTGCATTTCAGTTTGCCTAAGCCTATTGATTTGGATAGAGACTCCAGTTTTTTGGGGAGGTTTCGGACCACCTTGTGGAGTTGGATACCAAGCTACAAAGAAGCACAACTTTCCATTCTCAAACTGATGGACAAACATAAGTTGTAAATAGGATGTTGGTATAGCTGATAAGAGGCTACAACAACAAATATCTAAAAATTTGGGATGAGTCTATCATAAATCCAACACTTATACAATAGGAAGGTACACACATCCACTAACAAGTCAACTTTTGAAGCATCTTTCGGTTATTACCTACCACCCCACTTGATTTTGCAATGGGGGAACAAAGAGAAGGAGAAGAACAAGATATAGAGATGACAAGAGCAACAAGATTTATTGAGAGGATTAGGAAAATCCATCTCAAAGTGAAAGAACAATTAGACAGGTTTCAAGCCAAGTACAATGTTATACGTGATCAACACCAAAGGCAACAAAACTCAATGTAGGGGACAAATTGTGGCAGTATTTGAGCAAAGAGAGGCTTCAAGGACAATCTAGGAAGCTCAAACCTCTAAGACATGGCCCATTTACTATCTTGGAGCATATTGGAGAAAATGATTTCAAGTGTGATTTACCCCCATTCATGAGGATGTACTTAGTAATAATTTATGACAATTTGAACCTATATGAGCCATCTATGTTGGATGAGGAAGAAGGGGGGAAATTGATACCCTCTATAGAAGACTTCGCCTTTGATGCACAAGAGGAGTTGGAGGAGGATGTATTGTTGCAGTGAAATTTCAGAGAGACCAGAAGATGGCCACAAGAATTTTGGTAGGTCGACACCAAGGCAAGCAAGATGGCACCTCAAGAAAAAAGTAGTAGAGCTCTTCCCACATCTCCTCAATCATAGTTTTTGTGGGACCAAAAGCCTCCTAGAAGGAAGGCATGATCCATAGGGACAAGTAAAATCAAAACTCTTCATCATCCAACCATAGAACAATTGGTCTTAGTCATAAAACAAGGCTCAAAAGGAGTATTTCTTGTATGGTGACGAAATTTCAGGGACATGTAGGGGCAGTGGCATAATCGCCAGTTCCCTTATGGGCCGGTTGTGTAGTTGGTTGTTTGTAGATATTGGAAGTTTCCTAACCACTTGTTAACACAGGGGCGGTTATGTAAATGCTGGTTTGCCTAAAGCGGCGTTTTCATCTGCATCAGTTGCATGGGTAGAGTAATGATAGAATGGCATTTTCTCTTCAGTTCCAAGATATGTGGAAGCTCTTTAATGCATGAAAGGACCCTCCTAAGGCATAATAAGTAAGAGATACGAACCCAAATGAAAACAAGAGTATGTGAGTGACAAATTTGGTGTTCGATTGGTTGTAGGAGGAAGAATAGTTGTAGAGAGGAGCTGAGTGGGCAAACAACAAAGTGACTATTGTAATTATTCTATAATCTCTTTGTATAATTATCTTTGGCTATAACAAAGATAAGGAAGCTATGCAGATGCCACTTCCAACTGGTCTTCCTCACAATGGGGGTTTTTAGGTAAAAAATCTTGTGTCCATGTCCTATGCTTACTATTCTTGTTGTTCATGATTGTTTTACATTCTTATTTCAGTATTGCAAGTTTTGTTCATGTTTCCAACAATAAACTACACTGATTCTAAGTCCTTAAAGCATTTAACTTTGTCAATTTGGAGTATAGTCTAAGTCGGACAACATATTTTGATTGTTACGAGTCTCATATACCGCCCATCCCTCACAATGATATTCAACTCCCATGTATAGACGTCCCATTAATAATAATGGAGGGTTAAACCACTAATCTCAACACAGGACTAGTCATTCTCCAATATAACCAATTCCGCAAGTTGTCCATTTGATTAATATATTTGACCCAATATAATTAAAGGGGATGTGTGCCGCATGTTGACATATCCATCAACCCATATACATCATAATATTATATCCCTAGGTGCATAACATGACATCCCTCCTTGACATGCCTTGTCTCTGAAACGTGAGACAAAATTAAGTAATAAGACTTTCTCAAATTATTGCACACTTTGCTGCCATGCTTGATCATCCAACCTTCGGTATGTGATATTGGTGGGTGATAGCTCTCAAACATGGTCTCATATTTTGTTGCGCTCCTTGGATTCCATTTGTGTCCATAGTTGTTCCTCCTTGGCTTCCATGTATAGCCATAGTGTTTGTTCCTTTGATTCTATGCATGTCCATAGTTTTTTCTCCTTTGATTCCATTTATAGCCATGGTGATTGCTCCTTTAATTCCATGTATTTCCATAGTTGTTACTTTGACATGTCGTGACATGCCTTAATGATTGTTGCCTCTCATGATGATGCGGATGTCTATATGTCGCATCCATGGTTTATTTTTCTGCTACTTTGACCTCTTCAACCTTTTCGTTTGCTAGTTCCTTTGTCTATTAAGCAGATGAAATTTTCATTTCTTTTTTTTCATAATCTTCTTGTTCTTCTTTTGTTGCTTCCTTATATTTTTATTCACAGTTTTCAGATTTATCCTCATGCTCCACCTTGACCTTGATTTGTTCTTCATTATGTGTGATATTCTGCAAAGTTACCTTCTTTGTCCTTTTCCAAAGCTTCACGAGCTTCTTTTTCACAGTAATATTGACTGCCCCCAATGTCTCCAACCAAGGATATCCAAGAACAATAGCCAAGCCATCCATAGCCAAAGCATAAAAAATTGAATGCAATCCTTTAGCCAAGTACTATATGCAGAAACATTAGTCTTCTCACCATTTACTTGTGTCTCCTTGATATTCCTTGCATGAACTTGCAACCCTTTAGCTAAGTCAATGCTGATGAAGTTATACCTACTTCTGGGTTTGTGGAGACAGTAACCTTATTTTGGATGCATCCATGGACTTGCAAGATTGAATCTCCATTAGTAGGAAACTAAGATCTTGGATTAATTTTTTTCTTTTCTTGATCCAAGGGTAGGGTTTTCTTTCTCTTTTCTGTTTCTGCCTGCTCTTATTTTTATTTGTTTATTTCTACAAGAAGTTACTGATTCCTATCTTGTGTTGTGGAAATCTCTTCATCTTTGTTATGCAATTCCCTTTTGTAGATTTCATTGTTCCTTCAACAATCTAAATTTATTTGCATCTTTGTAGATCAAATCTCTATTGTAAACTTCTTGATCCCTCTTTACCATAAGAAGTTTCTCGTGTTCCCATTTTACTAAGAAACCTTGTTCCACTCAGTCCCAAACCAGAAAATACTTTTACATTCATTAAAGTTTTGCCACCAAATAGAAGCTTCCTCATCTAGGTTATTGTCCAGAACCTTCCAATCAAAACACCCATAAATTTTTTGTTTTGTAAATGTATACAATCATCCTCTAGTGTCATTATTTTCTTTTCCATCAAATTTAGGTATCTCCATAAAAATTAAGTCTCCATTAAATCTTGCATTCACTAGATCTTCTTTCCTTCCCTAGATGTGAGAATAAAAACATGTAAAGAATTTTAATTATGAAAGCTCTCAAAAAACTCTTTCTGATGGTGCAATAATCATCTGAATCAAAAATTTGGTAGGGAAAACAAAGATTTTGAAGTTGACTGTTTTTGCCCTAATTTTGTTTTGAATTTTTTTTGCCAAAAATCACATTCGTAGGGTCAACTTTACACCGCCATATCTCTCTTGATTTTAATCAGAATCTGTATTGTGACCACTTCTCAGAAATCCTTCGAAAAGTTCCTAACAACACAAGAATTGTTTAATTAGACACTTATGTGAGGAGAACAATCCTCTGCAAGATAGTTTTTTTTTTTTTGATTTTGCATTGTTGAGAGTCGACGAAAATCTCCCCAGCTATCTAGAGAACTTCTCCCACTTTCCCAAATCGTTTGGTTTGAGACCACTTGATAAGATCCACACATATAATAACATAAATATGCAGAAACATAAAAGAGATCACACAACATGAGATTTTTGTGGGCCAAGATGCCCTAATATCAAATATATTCAGAAATTAAATAATTACTCTAAAGGTAGGGCAACACTATACAATACTCCGTAAGGGAGAAGCCATTCCACGCAGTATCTCCAACTTGAGATCCCAATCGAATAAAATACTCCCCATATACCTCCCATCCCTCACAATGATATTCGCCTCATATATATAAACCCCTAATCCCAATATACGACTATTCATTACCTAATATAACTAATTCCACAAGTCACCAATTCGACCTGATATATTTGACCCAATATAAATAAGGGGGATGTGTGCCACAACTATACATCATAATTTCATATCTCTAGGTATACAACAGTTGTGAGTGGATATATAGCAGTTTATTGCTGTTATAAGTTCACATTGCTGATTTGATCTTCAGTGAGAGATGGAGTGAGCTTCAATTGAAGATGTGATTTTTCCAAGGAGGCTATTTCCCTATTATTATTATTTACTTGCTGTAATCAATTATTTCTTGTACTGATTTGACATCTAATAGAATTGTATCTGCAGTTTGGGCATGCAATTTGTCAATTGAAATGTGATTTTTCCAAGGAGGCTATTCTCCTATTTATTATTCTTTACTTGCTGTAATCAACTATTATTTTTGTACTGGTTTGACATCTAATAGAATTGTATTTGGAGTTTGGGCATGCAATTTTACGGTGGTAATTTGCATTTCCACCAAGGCTGATTTTTGGGGATATCTTCCAATCAGTTTGAAATTGAGGTCAATTATTTTGAACATGCAGTGTCTCTTCACTTGATCTATCATTGTATTTTTTTTCAAATGTGGGCAATTTTGATTGGTGCTTAAAGCGAGTTTGTGTTTAAGATTTTAGTGAACAGAAATGCCACCATGTTAATGTAGTTAAATTTTATCATGATATCATAACCTGCTTTCTAGAATCTTCAGATCTAGTGAGTGGTGAATGGCAAGCTGCCTGGGAGAGGCTAGTAGATGTCAAGAAGATTCTAGGCAGCATGGCCCAATGATTTGTTCTAGTGAAGGGAGCTGAATTAAGGCATATGCGTATGTGAAAGGTGATGCTTTTTGTATACATGTGATAGGTTGAGGACTTGTAAAAGGCATAGTTACAGATATTGGTGTTGGAGATGGGGACAGATACTAGTACGCCAGTTCAAGGAAAACAGGAGATGGGTATTGGGAGATGCCAGAAATTAAAATATATATATGAAAAATATTAATATACCATGCATAAAAAACTTTAAAAAGACGGCATAAAAGAATTAAAAAATTTAAAATACATAAATGAGATTAGGGCACAAGGGTTAGTCAATTTGGGTTAGGTAGTAGTCACAGTGGCTAGTTTGGCCTATTTTTAATCCTTTTTTCAATTATCTTTTTGTTTTTGATAAGAAACTGCAGCTCAAGTTAGGAGACTCTACATACGAGACGTAGGGAGACTTGGAATGAAGTATCAGGGCATCGAGAGACGTCTCCTGGTAATACTGATAAAAGCTTATTTAATATTTGTTTGAGCTGAAGTAATTGTCCCTTGAGTTGTGTTCTACAGGGTTGCTACTGTGGAAAATACAAGCACGATTGGTCTTAGAGAATGTGACGGGTTAGAGAAGTCTCAAAACTCACCCGTTGGTGTTTTAGATTCCACACTCATGGAAGAGCTGGATCTTTGGGGTATTGTGAATGGTGAAATTTCTCCTCCAACACATCCACAACTTGTTGCTTACAAGACGGCTGCCAAGGCAATGAAGACAGCATCAAACTTTGTGAAAGACCATGCGATTTCTCATATTGGTGGGAAGCCGATGAAGGATATTTTTGATGCTCTTCCAATTCTCTACTAGAGTGTGGACATCTATAGGAAGATGATGTTAAATAAAAACTTGTTCCAGGTTCAGAACGTTTGAATCCAATATAGTAACCAACTACCTTATGAAGATCGATGAGTATGAGATCAGTTGTATGCTATTGGTAAAAAGATCAAAGATGATGAATTAGTAATAGTACCTTCTGCACTAAATGGTTTCAAACCAACTTGGGAATATTTTGTCACAGTCATTCATGCTCGGGAGAAATTACCTTGATATGATCAGCTCTAGAACATCTTTGTCCAAGAGGAAACAAGAAGGGAATCCAATTCAATGAGAAGAGAAGAGGCTCAAGAACTTGCTTTGATAGGGAAGATGAAGAAAGGGGCAAAGAAGAAAAGACCCATGAAGGGTAAGAAAGAGGAAACTTCATCCTCAAATTATGGGTCAAACAAGAAGAGTTTAGCTACTTGTTACAAATGTAACAAAAGGAACATTCTGCTCATGAAAGGGAAGGTAAATTACAGCCTAAGCAGTTTGCAGGGTATGCAGATGCATTGGTTGAGGTCGATGAACTGGTATCTAAACTTGATAGCACTTTCTCTATGGTTTCAGCTCTTTCTAGTAATGCCTCTTCTGGGCAAAGTTGGTATGTGGATAGTGGATCGTTGAGATACATGTCTCATGACACAATGCTTTTTAGCATGCTTTAGGTGGAACACACAGGAATTCAAGTCGCTATAGGCGATGATACTACATATCTTGTGATGGGAGTTGGCACCATGATACCCATTCAAATGCCTTCAAGTGATTTGTTTGAATTGAAAGACGTTCTTTATTTCTTAGGATTGACTATGATATTTTTTGCTATTTCAGCCATTGCATATGAAAAACGTACGGCTGAATTTGATCAGAAACATTGCATCATTAAATATGGTAGCCATGAACCCTCTCTGGTTTTGGCTAAGAAAGTGCGAGATGGTGACCTTTATAGGCTTGTTGTAGGTACACCAACTCATGGAGCTTTGATGCATGACAATTTCAATTTGTGCAAGATATGCAGTAGGAGAGTTGGACATTTGCACTATGGTGCTCTACAACTTCTGAAGAACATTGTGCAGGGATTGCATGATTTTAGAGTGCAGTGAATTAAAGTGTGCAAGGATGTGCACTCGGGAAGCATTCCATAGCTACCTTTTCTACTAGTGAGTGAAGGTCCAGGGTGATCTCCGAATTAATATACTGATGTATGTGGACCTATGTTTTCACTTGCTTTGATAAGTAGCTTGTATTATGTCTCTTTTATTGATGATTCTTGTGGAAATTATCAGATTTACCTTATGAAGACTAAAGATGAATGTTTAGCATTTTCAAGAAATTTTGGGCTTTGGTGGAAATCCAGACAGGGAAGAAGATCAAAGTACTCAGGTCAGACAATGGAGGCAAGTATACCTCCAAGGAGTTTAACTGTTGATTGAAAAGAGGTTGGGATAAATTTGGAGCTCTCAATGCCATATACTTTACCAGAGAATGGGGTCTTTGAGAGGAAGAATGTGTTCATCGTACAGACAACTAAGTGCATGATGGATCTGCCCATGTGTTGTTGGGCTGAAGCACACAACACAACTATCTACAGCTTGAATTATTGCCCAAAAAACATATAAAAAGACGAAAACACCTGAGGAGGCATTCACGTGTGAGAAGCCAAAGGTATTTGTTTTTCAAGTTTTTGGTTTTATGTACATACATATAGATAAACAGACAAAGATTGAGCCTTTGGGTATCAAAGGCATCTTTGTGGGGTATAGGGAAACATATAAGGGCTACTGTATCTATATTCCTAGGCAGAGGAAGACAACGGTAAGTAAGGACGTGAAATTTATTGAGGAGGGATAGTCCTCAAGTTCTCAGGAGCTTTCTGTGACTGAAGAGGCCGAGACACATGTTGTATCAAGTTTAGATCAGAAATCAGATTTTGATCTGTGATTGAATCCAGCCATGGAGAGGTTGCACTGCCCTTCAATTCAGCCATGAAGCCAAAATGGCTTTCCCAGGTATTACATGTTGTAAAGAGAATGTTGGCATTCCCAAATCATCATTCAAAGCAAGCCATCCACCTGAAAAGCTTTGTGGCCATCTTGCTTTGATGATGTTTACTCTCATAGTTACCAAATCGAGCCAGATCTGCACAAAATTCCGCCGGATCCAGATTTTTTAGCTGGCCTGGATAAGTTTGTCCAGTTTGGCCCTGTTTTTTTCAAAAAATTGTTTTTTTTTTTTTTTTAAGGTTTTTTGCAGAAAAAATTGCCCATAAACCATAGATATAATATAATATTAACATTTTGTATTTACTTTATTAATGTTTTTCATTGTATTTGTCACTTTTGCATATTTATAAAACTATGCTCACATATATGAAGTATATATTCTGGATCGGATTTTTCCGAACTTTTTCATGAATTCTAGATTTTCGTTTTTTTTGGCTCTCCCGAACGGATCTGGATTTCCAAACTTGGTAACTATGTTTGCTCTTGATGGAGACAAAAGTTGAAAGAATTTTGGATTCAATCGTGAATAGTAAAGTGAATAATGATTATCAATAATAATCTTTTTGGCCGCACTTGTTCTTTTATAACTTCACTTTTCTAATTTCACTTTAACCCTAAAAGTAATTAAAATTACTTTTAATTAAATATTCATTTTTCACCCTCATAATAGTAATTACTCTGGCCATTTAATTAATACTCTTTTTAATGATAATACACCTAAGCGTCCTTTTTCCATGTTATAACATAAAGTAACTTAGGACAACTTAAACATGTTATTATTAAATTATTTCCCTTAGCCTACGGGAAATAAAAATAAGCTTTTGTCCCTTGATTTATTTTATTCGAAAAAAGGGATATTATATATTTGCCGCTCTCTTTATGTAATCAAATTTTAACGATGCAAATTCATGCTCGCTAATTTAGTCAAATATAATTCCCATCATTGCACAACAATCATGGCTAACCCATCCATGTCTAAAGAGATGTTGGAAAAAAATCGTGATAAATAGTGAAAATTTGGGGCATGCATGATCATATGACTTTCTCATATGATGAAAACCTAAGGTTTAAAATTGAAAACAAAGTCTTCAAAAACCTTTGGAATGATGAAAAAATCAAAGATAAAAGGAAAATATGTTCCTACAAAAGCATCATCAATCCCAGACTTGAACATCTGTCCTATCCTTGTAAGGTGTTTAAAAAGAAATTAATGATTGCAAATCTAAGAACTAACTCTGAGCTACATGGTGAAATTGGGAGATATACACTCCCAAAAATGTCTTGGGAAAAAATAATTTACAAGCTATGTGACTTAAAAGAAATAGAAGATGAAGCACACTTCCTTCCAAAATGCCCATTATATAATGGTATGAGGTATGACTACACGGATGTTTGCCTTCATATCCTTTTTCATGAAATCATAATTCAAGACGACCAAACAAAACTTGGATATTCTTTTCTCCAAAATTTGTCTTATTTTAAGTTTATGTATGTAATCATTTATTATTTTGTCTATATTTCATTACTCCTTTCGAAGGATTTCAATGATAAAAGGTCGGTGAATGTTAGGTCCTACAAACCAAGCTGGTCTAAAGGATTTTAAAAGTCACCATCATCATCAATTTTGTTTTGAAACATGGCATGGGCTTTGTAGGCCTGCCTGTAATTCCACTTCCATTTTGGGAAAGACTACTATTATTCTTCTGATATGTAAAACATTTTCCTCATGCTTATAACAAGTAGTGCTATATACTTCATCTATAGTTGGTGTGACAACTCCTCCACATGCCCTAAAAGAGATAACTTATGGTAAACAAAATTATACAAAGGATATTCAATAAGATGATTTAATAGTACAAGCATTCATGGTCAGACCTACACTAATGCAATAACCGACTACATTATGGAATGGTCTTTGAACCTGTGTTGTTAAGGTGGGAGATAGTCACCACGAGTGCTACGTGGGGATGCACCCCCTGGATTTTGGTGAAGTTCCAAATGTTTCAAGAACTTAGGGGCTTGGAAGGAACGTCCCCAAATTTTAAAAATTGTTTACTTTTTAATTTTTTTTGGCACTTAACTTTAAAACATAGAGGTAAAATATTTAAATATTAATTTTTATATATTATTTTAATAGCCGTCTCCCCACTGTCTGCAAAATATGGGAAACAATTTTTCATCCTGGAAACCCCGTTCCCCCATGTCTACCTGTCCCTTGGCTCCAAGACTTAGGTAACTATAGTCATCACAAGCTTTCTGCTAGTGATGGAGGAAACCTCAAATTACAAGATGCCCCAATGGTTTGCAGCATTCTGTTGATTGTCGACATATCTAAGGGATTGTTTCATTCAATGCCTCCACAATCGACTATTCCCATGAGGGTCACATGACAAATCTAGTTTGTGCTCCAAGTCTTCCCATCGAAAGGACAAGATCCGTACTCATGCCAAATAGTTCTGCCTTTCTGTTGCATGTCTTTACTTTACTTTTACCTTATTGACTTTGTGTCTTAGAACTTCCTAAAACAAACATTTTACATGCAAAAAGAAACAACTTGTGATGGGGTGCGTTATAGGTCACGCCCTTAGATTATTATGATAAAATGAGAGCAGACATTATTGTCTCACTGGGGCAACAGAAACAAACTCACATATTAAGGCCACAAGGTGTGTCCGTACCACAGGTAAACATTTGGGCTTAAGTGTTATGATCCTAGGTGTATTTAGGGTGAAAAATAGTCATTGATTTTCTGTATTCCATGGTGCATCCAAATAAATGCCATATAACAAAGACATTTATGTATCATGACAACAACATACAAGTAACAAAAGTCCTTGTCACTGAGTTCATAAGGAGTGAGTTGCAAGGGGTCTTGTTATAGGTGTTGCAAAGAATATTTAGGGAGTTTCAAGGCATCTAAGGTGTTGTAGGGAGTACAAAAAATCCTTGCCATAATGAGGAAGTTGCATGCTATCCCACATGCAAAAGAAACGAGCAATAAAAAGGCCTTTAAGCCATAGAAGAAAGGTGTGTTTTGGAGGGCTAGGTGGAGAGTCTGTCAAGACTTTGCTGTGGCCGAGTGCGATGTCTATACCACCCTTGGAAATCTCATAGGTCTGATTTGGGTTCCACACTTTCTCAAGAAGCTTTCTTTTGTACGGTTTGGAAAGTTATTTTAATAATAGAAAAGCTTTGCTTCATCATTTTCTTGAATAATTCATTATTTTTTGGTTGGCATAAAATAATTTTTGATGGTGCAGCTAAAAAAGTTCCTGGCCCAGCAGGGATCGGAGGAATCATCCGAGCTGGCACATGATGGTTCAGTCAAGCTTATGCACAATACATAGGGGCTTAGACCAACAACTATGCAGAACTTACGTGCTTGTCAGTTTGGAATTCAGATTGTGCGAATGCTGTTGGTTAAAAATCTTATTGTAGAAAGGGACTCATGAGTCATTCTTAATATGCTTTCCAAAGTCTTTCAACAATAGCATCACCAGTTGGGCAAAATTGATATAATACATAACTGGAAGATGACGGGTATTGTATATCGAATAGTGAATCATCTCAATCAATTTGTTCAAATAATTATCCAGCATCGACCCCGATGGGGCAATCATGTTGCAGACCAACTGGCCAATTGAGCTATTGCTTTGCACCCCTTGCACAATCACCAACTTTTTACTGCTCCAGCCTCTCTTCCACATCATATTTCCCAGAAAACTACCATCACTGCCCAATCAAATGCATGGCCAAATTGGTCCTAAGTATGGAATGATTCTTTTGAGCGACTTCATCCATTCTTTTAATTTTTTAAAGCCTAGTCCCTTGTTCCCTTGGCACCCTCTTCAAACTTGCCTTAGCTGTTTTGTTTCTTTTGTAATTGTACTTTTATTCATTTAAACATTTCCACTTCTTTTGTCTTAGTCCCCTCCCTCAGTTTAGATTTTCCCGTCTCTTTTCCATCCCCCTTACCACTTTAACAATTTCACTCTTTTCTGTATCGCCCCCATTTATTTTTTTATCATTCTCATTCCTCTATCTTCAAATGTCATCCTATACCCCATTCCTTTTATCATCAACCTCCGTTTTACTGAAGTTTTCCTAGACTTACATCAACATCTCCTTTGTTTTCTTCGATCGAATCCCAAAGTGGCTTTTTAAAGCTTTTGCATTTTTTATAACTGTTCCCTTCTTGAGATTCCTCTTTGATGCCACCTCCACAGTTCGACAATCAAGCCACCAAATGGATCTTCCTTCCTTTTCCACACGAATGATAATTCCACTTGGTGTATCTCTTTGCTTAGTATCCCACTTTCCAACATGCTATTTAATCTAGCTAACCACCATATCGTTTGCTAATACAGCAGGTTAGATTGTCCTGACATGGGTTATCTCCATAAAGTCCGAATCACAATCTAATCAAACCAAAAGATGGACCAGTGGGAAGTGTGGGAACATGGTCAAGATGACCCCTTCATACAGAGAGGATCTGTCAAAAAGAATACTACATCCCACCATGCTGACTGTTTGAATATCGGGCCATTAAATGTCCGCCCACCACATACTATTCTACAAATCATTGCTAAGCAGCCTCTTGGCACTGCAACCTTATCAGCGGCAATAAATTCTCATCAAAGTGTGGCTTAAATCAGTCAAAATCTCTATGAAATGATGCAATCCTCTCAATATCATCATGGAAATACTCACATCAATCTCTCAACAGTCATTAAGCTGGGCATAAAGAAACAACGACCATCAAGGCTTATAAATAGAGGAAACAACAAGTGAAAGAGTAGCGACAGTTTTCATGAAGTGTATCAGAGGCAAAAAAAGGAGCACTAAAAATCCCTCACCAGCAGCTGCAAACAATGTTCAACACCAACAGTCTCCCAAAATGAATGTTCAACACCAACAGTCTCCCAAAATGAAGTCCACTAAAAACATATCCTATCAATGTTGAGGAATTAGAGTGAACGCTCATTTAGGAAGAGCCTTCGACCAGAATTTGACCTCAACCACGTCCGCATCCTCTCTCTTAGTCTCATTGGCCTCAAGAAATGGACCTCACTAAGGTACTGGAGTCTACCCCTGCCTTTACTCACTTCCCTACTGTCAAGAAACATCCTGTTGTCCCTCATATTCCTCAGTTTGTTTAGCCCTTATCTTAAGAATTGTTCACTCAAACAATACCCAAATGCCTTCAGCTCTCAGCACTTCATTCAAACACCTTGGCGTTAACCCTAATGTGATTTGTATCCATAAGCTAATTAGCCTGTCTACCCCTACTTGAGCTTTCAGCCTTCCTTTTGCTCCACAAGGAGGGATTGCCTTTACTCTTCCACATCAAGTCCATAAAAATTTTTTGCCTTCCAGTCACCTAAAGGCTCAACATGGCTACTCCTCCACTCCTTACCCTCCACATTCTAAAAGCCATGAACAACATATCTGCCAAAATTCAACAAGTGGCCAACATCCTTGACACCAAAGGAGTTAAAAACCTGTGCATAGAAATGGCCTTGGCCCACATTCTCCAATTCACTGAGCTGCAGCATGAAAGAATGGAGTCACATCAATCATGTATTGAACATTTGATCAAAAATGGTGTTTAAACATGAGAAAAATTTAGAGGCAGCTAATGCTATTATGGTTTCTGAATCTGCTAAATGATGACTGGAGGATACAATCACTGCATTCCATCCAGACAACCCCCCAGCCAAGAGACAAGCCCTCATTCCAGCAACTCAAAAATATAGCAAAGCACAAGGAGCAGATTTCCAGCCCAGCAAGTCCTACCCATTATGTCTCCTCATCAAACAAAGAGTGCACATCTCGCTCACCTCAGGAGGAGGGTTGTCTGTTTACTATTGCCCATGTGGATTAATACCTTTCTAGTACTTCTGAAGGATTTTTTTGGTTTCTGGTGTTATAATTATGATGTGTCCTAACACAGTGTAGTGCTTTCTTTCTTAGTTCCTGCTCTTTCTTGTTGTCTTCTTTTGGCTAAGCCATTGTTTTATCATCCCTCTATGTAATTCTTCTGTTCATATATATATAAAGTTAACCTTTTTTTTAAAAGTGCTGATTTCTTGAAAATCTCAGATTTCAGTTTTCAATAGAAAAAACAATATATATATTGATTTTTTTTTTCAAAGTTTCTATGTTGGATGTAGTTTTTTTTTCATTTATTATCTGTTCTCAGATTTTGCCATTTTCAGTGATATCATAACCACTTTCTTTGCTTTATGGATCAACACCAATATTATGGTGAGGGAATTCTAGAAGATACCTGATCGATTCAATCAGAACCTCCTTCAATGGAAACATGAATCAGATCAAAGGATTGCTGCACATTATGCATGGAGGGAGTACAACTTGGAGGTCAAAATCTAGAAGAGGATATCGTAAATGTTACAAGAAAATAGTAATTAACAAAGAGGGTTTTAGATAAGGATCAGTGCATCTGTACCTTAGCATCGATAGGAAATTCAAGAACAATGGCTCAACTTCTGGATGCAAGTTTTATAGACGTAAAGATGCAAAAGCCTGAATTAGCAAAGAAGATTGAGTTTGTAGATCTCAATAATGTTGGCATGTGCCTCAATCCATTATCTACATTTAATGTGTATTCGTTACTTATTGAGCAATATAGGTTGCTTACATATTTAATATAGGTTGCGTAGACATTAAGCAATGAGCCAAGTGACCCTTAGGCACTTGGTTTTGGGCCTCAAAAAATTGTATAAATACTTGATGCAAGGAAGTGTTATATGTTTGTAGTTGAGAAGGTGTGAAGAGTAAAAGAGGACAGCAATTTGGCCCAATTTCTTTTGTGCTGTTGTTGCAAATTGCCGTTAATTATTTATTTATTTCTTGAAATAACTATTACATTCTTTAATCTTTGTGAGGAATTTTTTCTTTGGCACGATTTTTCAACTTTTGGTACCATAACATTGGCTGGAAGATCTCTAAGCAAAGCAAAATCATTTGTTTCTTGGATCCAAAAAATAGGCAACAAATATAGGTTGTTTGGACACTAAGCAATGTGCCAAGTGGCCCTTTGGCACGTGGTTTTGGTAGGCATATGATTTTGGGCCTTGAAAACTTTGTATAAATACTTTTGTAAAGAAGGATATATGTGTATGTTTTCGAGAAGGTATGAAGATTGAAAGAGGAGGAAAATTTGTCCCATTTTCTTGCGTGCCTTTGTGGCAAATTATTGTTAATTTATTGTTTTCTTCTTAAAATAATTACTCTGATGTTCTTTGTTCTTTGTGAGGATTTCTGCTTCTGCATGTTTTTTCAACAAATAAGGAGTCTGTGGAGTGTCCAAAGAGAGGCAATGGAAACACAGGTATGATAGAGCAGGTTGTTTTCCAGCATGATCATGTACCATAGTTTGTACCTAATGCCTTGACAGCAACAGCAGGCTGTGCAGATTTTGTGGGATTTCAAATCCCCATGGTTGCGGACGATAGCCCAATGGTCAATTAGTATAGATATTCATGCTCTGCACGGAGCATTAGGAAGTGTGGGCATTGCTGAGAAACTAATAAGACTGCTATAAATCTGTGGTCATCCAAGTTTCTAGGTTGATTTGATTATGGTTAAATTTGGAAGTGGAAATATGGCAATTGAAGTATTTAGAAAGCTTTTGATAAAAAGCTCTTTGGTCTTTTAGAACTCGACGTTGATGATTTTTGATGACATTGTTAAAAGGGCAGTAATCGATCTTAATTAAATGATTATAAATTAACAAAGAACCAATTTCAGTAAACAAAGTGGTCAAACAACTTGCTTAGGATGTATTTCTGTTCCAGTTTATGGGCTACCACTAGATAAAGGAAAATAAATCACTCCATTTGCCTTGGGAAAAAGGAATGCAAGGATTGAGCACTCTTATGATTCTAGATTGTATTTAGGGCAAAAAATAAGGTTATCTTTATTTGTATAATTATATTGGATAGTGTTTTCAAATGTGAGTCATGGGACAAATACTTTTGTGTCTTGACAATGCCATTGGAGTTGCAAAGGATCTTGTCATAATTTGAATTACCAGGAATATTGCTGTAGGAGTTGCAAAGAAAAATGGAGTTGCGAAACATTTTAGGTGTTATAGGTAGTTACAAAGAACCATGCCATAATGAAATATTTACAAGCATCTACCATCCCCACATGCACAAGAAACAAATTATAGAAGGGATTTAAGCCGGAAAGGTGTGTTTTGTAGTGTCAGGTGGAGAGTTTGTGATATCTGAGCTTTGGGCAAGTGCAATGCCCATATTTCTCTTGAAAGGCTTCTAGACTGGAGTTGGAGTCTCCATAAACTCCCTGGAAAGTGTCGATTTTTTGTGTATTGTTTGGCAAGTAACATTAAGCACATTAAATCCTTGCTTCAATGTTTGTTTACTAAATACTTCAGTGTTGTTTTGGTTAAAATACTAGCTATTTAAAAAATAAGTTACTCAAATCAATCAATTAATTAATTACTTAAATCGATTGATTAATTAAAATCAAATAATTAAATAATCTAATTAATTGATTAATGAATAAACAATTACTTAACCAATTAACTAGTCAGCTCATGGTTAACTTATCAATAGATTAGCCTGAGGGAACAGAAAAGTAGATATCACCAAGGCACAAACTCCCTTAGTTTGAGTTGAGTTTGTGGAATGGGGGTTTCTAAGTATGGCTAAGTTTGTATCCATCATCCCTATTTAGATTGTGAGCTCATTTTTTAATCCCGATAACTTATGTAATTCTCCTATCTGTCTATCGTGTTTCAAAAGTGAAGATCTTAGCATCACCAATGAGCATTACATAATTAGTATTGTACATTCTCATCAATGCCAATTTCATAATATTACCACGTTGTAAGATTTGCACATGTTCTTTGAACCTAGTTTGAAATGATCTTCCAGTCTCACTGATGTAGGGGACACCCCATGAATAGGGGATTTCATATACTTCTTTCTTAATATTATGTCTCAAAGATAGTTTGCATTTCTGGGACCATTTCTAATTGTCTTGATAGGTTTAAAATAAGTTTTGAGGCCCTTTCTTTTGAGTATTCTGCAAGTTTCAGTCGTACCTTAAACATCCCGGTAAGTAGGCTTTCTTTCCTTCTGTGTTTGTGTCAGATTATGTTGCGTTTGGCATCTTTTGGCCTTCCTAAATACTTTTTTAATTTGCCAGTTTTTGTACCCATTCTTCGTAAGTGCCTTGTGGAGGTGTTTCTCTTTGGTCTTTAAGTGTTTAGGATCCGAGATTCTGAGGTTCCTAGTAAACAATGTATTAATGAATCCAATCTTTTGTGAAGGATGGTGGTGAAACTTTACTCTTAAATAAACATTTGTGTGTCTTCTTTCTATATACTTATTGGGTGAGCGAACCATTTGCTCCCCAGAGCATAAAGACGTCTAGGAATGGAAGATATTGGGATTCTTCGATCTCCATTGTGAACTTGATGTGATCTGATTGAGAAATGAGGCGAGTCAAAAAGATGAGACCACCTCACATTAGTGTCATCTACAAAACAATACCGACACCTAGGTTTCAGACTGGAAGACTAAAATGCATTCTTCTCAAATTTCTCCATGAATAGGTTGGCAACAATGGAGGAAAGAGGAGAGCCCATTGCCACACCACCTAGTTTATAAATTTCACCTTGAAAGCTTAAATAGGTGGATCTAAGGCAGAATTCCATGACCTTTTCTGTCTCACTATCTGTTACTTCTTTAATGACTAATGTGGCCTCGTCCAATGGGATTTTTGTGAAGAAGAAAACAACATCATAGCTTACCAGAATATCTTTGTCATCAAATCTTAGGTTCGACACAGTATTAACAGATTTGAGGTTTTTTTTGTATAATTCTCAATACTAGCTATAGTTTGGTTTTCATTTTTTTATCAATTTTGAGATTTGACCCATAAACGTGGTATTATTGCCACTTTATTCGCCTTGTGAGTGGACACCAATATTATGGAGATGACATTCTCAAAGATACTTGATAGGTTCTATCAAAGTTTCCTTAATTGGAAACATGAATCAGATAAAAGGATTGTTGCTCCTTATACACAAAGGGTTACAACTTGGAGGTTAAATTGTGGTTGGATCTAGAAGAGTAATCTTGTAGGTACAAGAAAATACCAAAGAGGGTCTCAGATAAAGATCAATCCATGTGTACATCAGCGTCTATAGCAGATCCAAGAACTATGGTTAGAGATGTAAGGATGCAAAACTCTGAATTGATGAAGAAGATTGAACTAGTAAATCTCAATAAGGAGTTTGTGGGGTGTCCAAATCGAGGCAATGGAAGCACATGGATGATAGAGCATATGGTTCTCAAGCATAATCACAATTCCAAGTTTGTTTCTGATGCTTTTCCACCAAAATTAGTTTGTTGCAGATTTAGTTGGGACCTAAAACCCTCATTGGTGAAGATGTAAGCCCAAAGGTACATTTATTTGGTATAGATAACTACATGCTCTACTTGGAATGCTGAGAAAGTGTGGCCATTATTGAGAAACCTACCAAACTGTCAGAATTCTGTGGTAATCCAATTGTCTAGGTTGATTTTATTATAGTTGAATTTGGGAGTGGAGATATGGAAAATGAAGCGTGTAGGAAGCTTTTACTGAACAATCTCATGGATCTTTTAGACAGTTATATCGACGAGTTTCCATGGTAGTGGTAAAAGGGTAGTAATTGATCTTAGTTAAATCACTGGAAGTTAACAAAGAAACCGATTCCAGTAGACAAAGCAGTCAAAGAACTTGCTAAGGATGTGTTTCTGGTCCAGCTTATGGGAGGCAACTAAATCATTTTAATTTCTTTGGGAAAAGGAATGCAAGGAGTGGCCATTGCTATGATCCTAAGTTGTATTTAGGCCCTAGGGTGAAAAATAAAGTTATTTTTATTTGTATTTGATAGTGTTTTCAGATATGAGCCATGGGACAGACCTTTATGTGCCTTGACAATGTGATACAGGTTGCAAAGAATTTTGTTGTGGAAGTCTATTGGCGGAATATTTTGTAGAGAGTACCAAATAGGGATTTTCTGTCAATAGTATAGGGGACAAGAAGTGCCTCCTCTATTTGCAAGGGAGGCTCCCTTTATTGAAAACAAGGTAATGCAAAAAATTGAATATTTACAGTATACACATTCAAAATTGTTTGTTGGGGGTTTGTTTTACGAACATAAAAGAATGTATGATAGAGAGGAAAATGAACAAGAGAAACAGGAAGAAAGTAAAAAAACTAAGAGCGGAAAAAGTATACGTGATTAAATAAATGCAAATTTTAATCACTTTTGTATATTGGAAATAGCAAAGAGCATGAACAATTTAACATTGAACATTTTAATGTGAAGGAGATGCAAAGAATAAATGAAAGTTGAACATAAGGAAAACAATCATTCACTAGGAAGACAAAAGACACTAAGTTTTATTGAAGCTTCTTGTATTAATCTTTACAAAAAGAATACAAAGTTTTTTTCCTTTCTTTATTCACAAAAAAATCTATATTGTCAAAAAGTTTTGATTACAATGAGAATCCATGGATTTATAGTTTGGGGGATGAATAACTACCTCATAGCTTCTTGTAACTACCTTCTTTTTTGAAAAAGGTTTCTATTTCCTCATTTACTTTTTGAAAATATTTCATAAAGTACTAAATAAGTACATTGCAATGACTTTATGAAAAAGTACAACAGAGAAATAGAAAAGGAAGAAAGAGAAATCAAGGAGAGAGAAAAGCAGAAGGTTTGTCTGAATGAGCTGTTGGCTGTTCCGAAGCGACCATCTGCCCTTGCTTCTCAACTTGTTGTTTTGGAAGGCTCTAAATTTATGGATTGCCACACCGATTCCTTGTTTTGGAATGATTGTGTTTGATTATATAGTTATCCAAGCAATTATTATCTCATTTTTTTTGTTGTTCTTCTTGAAAAAGTTAGGAAGATTTCTATTACATTTGGCGAGGGCCTTATGGATATCACTCAATTTATTCATGGCCGCTAAATTGAAGTTATCTGCACCGAACAATTCTTCTTTAATCATCTTTTGGAATTGTTCTTTCATTTTAGTGGCTGAAAATGGTTCAATATCTCCATTCTTCATTAATTCACAATGAATAGCGTAGATACCAACATGGATTTCAGCTATGAGTTCATTGCAAAGTTTATTATATATTTTCAAATCTTTCGAGGCTTCATCAAGAACACCGAGTTTCCATTTCACACTTTGAAACCATACGAAAGACATTATCATCTGCCTCACTAAATATTTGTTCGAAAATGAAAACGTTCTCATTAAAATGGGCCATGTCTTCCAAATCTCTGATTATATTCTTCAACATTCCACTTTCTTTCAAAATTGTTTTTATTTCTTTCGAGAGCCTAGTTTTATCTTCTTGTAGAAGTCCATATGCTCTTCTTTTTTCATCAATGAATTTTAGGCCATCAATAGCAAGTTGCTCGATCCAATTCTCAATCACTCTTCCATGATTATTATATTTACGAATGTTGGCAACAACATTCTTGTCAATATCATCAATAGGAATAGATTTTGGAAGCAAAGCCATTGAAACACTGTGTTGATTAAAATATGTGTTTATGTATGCAGAAAGTGTCCGTACTTTTTCTTCAAGTTGTTCTTGGGTTTGCTTCCTCAACTCTGTTCTTGTTACAAGTTTTGCTACGATGACATGAAAACTGTGAGTATCCCCTTCATGGGTAGATTCCCCAGTGTGAATTCTACTCAAGTTGTAATCTGTGAGGGTCATATCCTCTTCATCTTTATCAGCTACGGGCTTGGCAATTTCAACAATTTGCATCCCTGAAGGTTCAGATACCAATATTGAAGTTGTTTTGACCTTTTCTGGTGGTGGGCTTTGCAAGAGGTTAGCCACTGCATCAAAATTAAGAGAAATAGCCTTCACACCACTCTTCTTCCGCTTGCTTGTCATCTGATGAACCCAAGGATGAACTATCTGAAGAAATGATAACTTGAGTATCTTGTGCCTTGGATGATTCAACTAGAAAAAGAGATTGTTGAGAGGCACTTGTGTGGTCTCCTACAACAACATGTTGTTATGTCACTGGAGGAGTGGGAGAAGGAAGTGGAGGAGGAGGTGCAACATGAGAAGGAGATGGAACACGGGGTGAAGATGGGAGGGAGACGTGAGGAGATGGAGGAGTTTGTGGAGGAGCAACAGAAGAAGCAAGAGACACTTGCACAGGAGCAACAAGAGATACAAAAGGTGCTTGAGTTGAGTCCACAGAAGAGACAAAAGGAACTTGCATTAGAATTGTAGGAGATACAAGGGGTGTTTGCATTAGACCAACAAAAGATGCAATGGGTGCTTGTGTCAAAGCCGAATCAGAAGCAAGAAATTGTTGAGTTGTATTGTCAACAAGGATCTGATTCTTTTGAGAATGGAGCCTCCCCTGAGGGAGGAGCTATATGTCTCTTGATGACAAGATTTGGAGGTCTTTTTGCAGTTACACCAACACAGGGTTGCTCTGACAGCGTCTTCTTGTTTGGATCTTCATCATTTCCTCCACTTGCTGCTTTGCTTGGTTGAGGGCTTTTTGTATATCCTTTAGTTCTAGATTGTTGAGCAACAGGGGCTGATTTTGATTGTTGCTAGCTTTTAGAAGATCCAACACCCTTAGAACTTCCAGTAGCTGTGTACTCAACCAATTTCTTCTTGAACCAAGCCCTTGATCTTTCCAAAACAAATTTGGTGCGCTCATTCAAATCAGAAGATTCTTTGATTGACCAATCAATAAGTGGAAGAGGTACAAGATGTACATCATCAAAACGAGGATCAATCATGTGTGATCCATCATCAATAATCCCCTTAATAACCCATTCCAATTTTAATGCTTTCATTTGATCTAGGGTCATCCTTGAATAGTCTCTCTTTTTGACCTTAAATTCATCTTCACAATTTTCCCAATAATCTTCAAGTTGTGGGACATGTAGGTAACCAGAACCAAGCTTGAGATTAATTTATCACAAAACTTACTGTCAAAGGGGAATGTTTTTGTATGAAATTTCATTAGAAATTCAATCATGGAATTTTCAATATTGGAGGAATCTTGAGATGATTTGCACATATAATAATTTAGGCCAATGTGAAAGGAAAGTCCTCCTACATGGTTCTCATTGCACTTCTTGTGAATCTTGCTTAGTTCCCTGCAAAGCTCAATGAGAATGATTTTATCGCTTACATATCTAGGCAACTTATATGGGAGACCTAAGAACCCTCCAACTCTGATATATGTGAATTTTGAGAAATTGAATAAAATAATTTCCATACTTCTTTACTAGAGTAGTAGTTTCTTTGGAAATTTGAGTAGCTATTATTTCCTTCTAGAGTACTCACAACCAATACGGTGAAAGCATCGTTCACTCTTCTGAAATGGTTATTACCTTGCTCATGAGTAAGTTGTGGCAATTTATCATAAATTAGCTTTTGTGGAAAGTCTTGTCCTTTCTCATTCAATCCCAGCCATTTTCTCAAATCAGCAATACAATATACCAAGTATGAGGTCATATAGAATGATTGGGTTGACTTAAGCCTTGTCAACTGATCATGAAGATTATCACTGATTACCTCACATGAGTCAATGAACTGGTTTCCCACATAAACAGTATTGATGTAGAGAAGAAAAACCGAGTGTCTAAATTATCCATAACTTTATTCAAAAGAGTTATGACACTGGATAATTCTTCTTGGAATTCATCCCTGATTAGGACCTTATGAAGCTTTAATGGCCCTCTTCGTTTCTTCTTTAGCCAAGTTTGATCGATCATGTTTAAACATTTATCATTGTTTTGGTTGCAGTAGTTCAATGCAATATCCCTATTTATGTCTATTGTTTCTTCATGCGTAGGTTTCCAAATGTTGCATTAATTGATTGGTTATCAAGCTTGTCTATTAATATATCATGGACAAATTTGATCTGCCTCTTCTCTGCATCATAGTACTTGGCACAAGTCAGGGCCAAATCAGCACATTGGATAGATGTGGGAAAGCTAGTTGCATGTGCAAGCCCACGGTAAAAAATGCATTGTCCTAACGCAATTCTCTTTTCATCTGCCATCTTCTCCCAAAATTCTTTAATATCAACATGTCCCATCTCACTGTTTGAGATTTTAAAAATGTTTGTCTCAAGAACGTAAATCTTGGTTCGTAGCCCATGTATTTGAATTTCATTTAGGCAGAGGAGATTATTCACAGGGCAGTCTCAGCTAGCAGTATTAAATTTCTGATGGCAATATCAAGAGTCAAGGAATATTTGTGTGGGCAAGAGGTCTGGGTCACAATGATCATAAAAATGTTGACAATTATTTCAAAGACTTTTTGAGGATTGTGTTTAGCTAAACCAGAGATAATGAGTACTTGTGGCACTTAAGAAACCCGAAATGTAGAAATTTACAAAATAAAAGCCGAAATCCAATGGGCAAGGTTGGAATTCAGTCAAGGGATGAAAACCCACAAAGTGAGAAAGATGGAATGGGAGAAAAATGATTAGAAATGCAGAGAATGGAAAAGCAACAATGCAATTAGAAAAACTTGTGGAAAATGAATGGAATGAACGAAACAAAGTGGAAAGGACAAGAACAAGAGTGACCAACCTTGCAGAGAGTGAGAACAGAGGAAGATGAGCCCAAATTTGAGAGCTAGAAGTCTGGAATGTTGTTGGCCACGCTAGTAGAGTAAGCCAGGGTGTTGGTGTGCAAATGACACTTCAAACTTTATTTTATAGTGTTTGGTGAGCTCTTTTCTTTTTCAAAAAATGCACTTCCAATACAAATCAGGGTTTCAAAGTACCGATGACACTTGTTCAAAACATTTAATGTTTTAAATGCTTTATTTTTCTTCTTGAAGTTTTCAGGATTTGAGGGTACAAAGAGCACTTGCCCTGATTCTCCAAAATGCCGAAAACAACCAAATGTTTTAAACTTATATTGACTTACCGGGTTTCAGGGTTCTCGAGTACTTAGGGTACACGAGAAACTTCCCCAAGTTCCCCGAAATCCTGAAAATTCTGAAAATAAAACATGACAATGAACAACTTCAAATAGACTATTGAATATTTTGAACATTTCGGGGTCATCGGACATGTCGGGTTTTTTCAAAACTTGAGAAAGTTCCCAAAATTTTCGAAAGTCATAAATAATGAAAGACTTTAAAACTGCATTAAGTATAAATAGTGAAAAATTCTCGCTTCAACCTTGTCTACACAATGGTGTCAAAATTTGGAGGTTTCAAAGAACTCAGTTTCAACGACAACAAGGTCATAGCGGAATCACTAGGAATCTTGTTGTAGGGATAACAAAGAATGATGAGGGAGTTGCAAAGCATTTGGGTGTCATAGGTAGTTACAAATCATTTTGGGTGACATGTAGTTACAAAGAACCATTCTATAATTACAGAATCAAAAACGTCTACCATCCAACATGTGGAAGAAACATGTTATAGACGTTATAGAAGGTGTGTTTTAGAATGTTAGGTGGAGAGTTTGTGATGACTTAATTTTTGTTTAAGTGCGATGCTCATATGTCCCTTGGAAATCCTTTAGACCCAAAGTTTGAGTCCGTACCTTATCTGGAAAGTGCTTTTGTTTTTGTATATTGTTTGACAAATAATATTAAGAAGATTAAAGCATCACTTCAATGTTTTTCTATATACTTGAGTATTGTGTTGGTTAAAATACTGTAGATTTCTTTATTTTTTCAGATGTCACTAGAAAGAACAACAGATTTGAGTTTTTTTTTTTTTTTTTTTTCAGATTTCTCAATGCTAGCATCAATTTTTCTATTTATTATCAGTCTTCATATTTCACCCATAACAGTGGTATCATAGCCACTTTCTTCACCTTGTGAGTGGCATTGATATTGTGGAGAGAGACATAAAGAAAGAGATTATATTAATCTGCAAATGACCAAAATAGGTGAAAGGGAATCAGAGTTGAAAGTATAACTAGTTACAATAGAGAGCTAGGGTAAGAGGATTGTAGGCCATGAAAGTAACTAAACACAAAAACACAAAAGTGAAAGCAAAGAAACAAATATAGAGAAAGTAAAGCCATAATGGTAAAAGCTGCCTAACCACATCTAAGTACGGTTAACCAAATAAGGCAGGACCTCCCATGAAACATGGAGTTGAGGAAGATCAAAACATGTGACCAAGAATGAAGAGAAACATTGGCACATGTCAGCAGTAAGGCTTGGCCCAGCAGAACCAACAACATCGTTGACCTTCGTGAAATTCTTACATGTTCATCTATTCATTCTTTCATAACTTCCCATATTCTAACTTATATATATATAATTATTCACATATTTTGTATATATATTAATTTTGCATATAAGTGGTATTAGAGTTAACTATCATGCGACTCGTGGTCTGGAAAATCGTTGCTAGCTTTTAGTTGTGGTTTGTGACCAAAATGTTTTTCAATGTGTTGCAATTCCCCAACTTGTGGCCAAAAAAACCTTACTTGAAAAATAATAGCAATTGTAAAACTTCAAAAATTCTTAAAAAAATTAAAGGCCCTTTACCTAATGGTTAGCAACCAATTTTACATGATAAAAAACAAAACAAAACCACGTATGAGAAATATACAAATTAAAAAAAACAAATAAGACTTGTGACGTATAAAAAAGTTAACACTTAAAGAAAAAAGAAGAAAATCTAAATTAAATTTTAAAACAATCAAAACAAACCTACCTGTGTTGTCTTCTACATCTCATTTTCCATATGGACACGTTCCATTATCTATAGGTATATTCCTTCTTATTAAATATATTACGTTAATATATTAATGAGGCTTAATTAATCCTATATTAGTTAAAGTCTAACTAATGTAACTGTCAACCACCTCAACTGTTTGCAATTTGTTCATGGCATTAATAAATGAAGGATGCACATGTAGTTCTAAATGTGCCTTCCAGTTTCTCTTCATTCTTTCAGGAATCATACTTGCTTACATTGGTATTACATCCATTGTTCAAAGAAGCCCTAGGAGAGGGTATGAATAAACGTGCAGAGTTTGAGGAAGCCCTTGTTTGGGTACAAACCTACAGAGGAGGAGGAGAAGAGGTCATGGAGGAAGTGCAGTCACATCAAACGTCGAAGCTAAGGCACTGAATAATGCAATCATAGCAGAAGAACGACGAGTTTGCAGTTGAAAATGTGGGAGTGAAGGTAGACATTGACGCAACATGTGATTTGCAGGAGAAGAAACTAGAACAGAATCGAAGATAAAGTCGTGGGAAAGCATGGTGATGCTGAATAGATCGAAGGAAGATAAGGAACAAAACATGCTTGATGCAAACAAGGACACGGTAGATGAAAGGCACGATAGAGGTAGTAAAACAATTGTGGGAGCATTGAGACCGAGATAGAACAAGGGTGTTACAGTGCAAAACACGAATGAATAGTGCCTTGAAATTCATGTTTCAGTGAAAAATGCATCGAAGGGCAAAAATGTGATGTAGAAAGCTACAGTCGTGGGTGACGAGGGAAAACACAGTCTTCTAGGACACAAAACAGTGCCAATACTATTATGACATCCAACATACAAAACATAGTAAAAAATCGTGGGTGATGAGGGAAAACATAGTTGTCAAGGGCACGAAACAATACCTGTACGAGTACGACATCCAGCATACAAAACATGTAGGTAATTTATGTTTTCAGAAATTTCAGTATTCTCAGCATCTTCAAAAATTCAGAATACTTGCAGAATTTTCAGTGATCTCAACATTTTAAAAATTGAAAATACTCGCAGAAATTTCATACTGTATTCTTTAGAATTTCAGAGTAAAATTTCAGAAATAACTGAGAACTTGTTTTTCCAGAACTATATTTTCTCTGTTGCATCGATTTTCGGGTCAGTCAAACAACTGTACTTTTTTTGTTGAATTAATTTCTGGATCAGAAAAATTTAAATGCATTGATTTCTGGGTCTGTTGGGTCAAAAAATTGTAGTTGCATAGATTTTTGGGTCAACGCTGTATTGTCCTTTTTCTGTTCACAATCAAATGTTTTGTATAAAATGGCCAACATAAAAAATATGGTTCTGTTGGAAGTGCAAAAGTTAACTGGTCAAATCTACAATGTTTGCAGTCCAAAGATTTTGACAATCACGAACTATCATGATTGTGATGAAATCACTCTTGACACTGAAGCAAAACTGACAACAAACTTTGTTGATTATGACAAATGTCATAAAGAGGCCTTTCTTTTATTAAGACTATCTGTGTTGGATGACATGATTATTGAGATCCGCAATGTCACTTAGGGAAGTGCGTTATGGACCAATATGAGGAAAAAATATCAAACTTTAGAAGAGAGCAGAGTCCTATATCTGAAAAACATGCTTTTCTCTAAAAAAATGAATGAGGGTGGGTCTTTGTCAAAACCCTTGATTCGGATGAAAGAGCTCTGAGACAAATTATCAATTATTAACAAAAAAGTGGATGATGATGATATGATGGTGTTGGTTCTGAACAATTTGACATCCTCTTATGAATCTTTTGTGGAGACACTACATCTGATGTCGGAAAGTAACACTTTGACATTTGATCAGGGTAGTTCTTATTTGTTGCAAAAAGAAAACAGGGAGACACAATTCAGTGAGTCTAGTTTTGGCCACATAGAAAGTGCACTTGCTACTCAGTCGAAGGGGAAGTGGAAAAGAAATCCAGAAGCATCTACATCTATATCCAAATCTAAGGTGAAATGTTATGATTGTCATAAGGTTGGGCATGTGAAGGGAGATTGTTGAAAACGACAATATGATCTTTCACATAACAAAAAGTCAAAGGGGCAAGCAAATGTGGCAGCAATTTTAGCTAAATCTGAAGAAGAATATGCTCTCATTGCATCATGCTCTGATAAAAGTACTATTAGTTCCTGGTTTTTTTAATTCCGAGCATCCAAACATTTCACAAGTCGCAAGGATTGGCATGTTAACTTTAATACAAAAGCAAGTTTTTTTGATTCAGTTTCCTTAGGAAATGGAAGATCACATGCTATGGAAGGGATAAGAGATATACACGTTGTATTGAATAATGCTACAAAATTCATTAGTAAAAAATGCTAGGTATATCCCTAAAATGAATAAGAATATTCTATCTATTAGTTAATAGAAAATCCTAACATTTTAGTAAATTTGTCGGGGAAGAAATATATTGTCTGATGTTAAACTTGACAGAGTAATAGCTTGAGGCATTGGGCAAAATCGCTTGTATCGGCTTGTTGATCTTGCCACAGTTAACTTGCATGCATTAGTTGTGGAGGATAATACCAACATTGTGTGGCATGAGAGATTGGACATCTCAGCGTTTAGTATTTAGCTAAACTCAGAAGAACAAACCTGGTTCTTGGTTTGCCTTATATCCAAGAAAAACCATGTTATTTGTGTAGGGTGTTTGGTTGGCAAACAAAAATGTAAACCATTTCCCACTGAAGGTGCCTAGCGAGCAAAATGACTCTTAGATCTTGTTTATGTAGATCTTTGTGAGCCATCTTGGAAATCATGTACAGTCCTCAGAGCTAGGTATTTTCTATTGTTGGTGGATGACTTCTCTAGAAAGATGTGGGTCTACTTATTGAAAAAGAAGTCTTGACTATTTTGTTGAGTTTGTGATGTTCAAAGCATTGGTGGAAAACCAAACAAGCCGATGGATCAAGACCCTTGAGATCCGACAATGGGGGTGAATTTACTTCCAAGCAATTTCATAACTATTGCAACGAGGGAATTTATTGACAGTTAACAACCCCATACACTCCACAACAAAATGGAGTGGTTGAGCGGCGTAATCACACTATCATGGAGATGGCTTGGTCCATGATGCACAATAGGGGCGTGTCGTACACATACTGGGGAGAAGTAGTGAACACGACAATATACATCATGAACGATGAGCTTAACTAGAATATGCCAAGTCCTGACATATGCTAGTCGAGAACGTCGTTGGCGAAAGTCCGGTGAAAAGTCGATACCCAACTCGACTAGCGTTAAACGTTGCCCCCCTCTCCGCCCCCGACAACCCACGGTGACTGTCATCGTTGCAGCTCAATAGCCACCAACACACCACTGCAACGGTCAACATTTTATGCCCTTCATAAGCCGTGGTTAGAGCAAAGTGGGAAAAATGAGCGGGGTTTTTGAAATGGTTGACCCTGCCAACTTTACCATTGACCAGCCCGTGCCTAAGCTCATCGCACTTGCCTTGTATCTCTTGCCCTGTATTGCGTTTTGGATTTTGGAGAGGAGCATTGTCATCGAGCATTTGCCGTTGTCGTCCAATTCATTCGTTGCATTTGTCGGGAGGAGCATTGCGTTTCTACAACCGGCGTAGACATTTCCAGGTCGTTATTCACACTTTCATTTTTTCAAGGGTAGACATTGCATTGCGTTTCACTGTGTATTGTGCTTTAAAATGGACATTTAATTTTTTGGCACTTTTGCCTTAAGTTTGTCCTCTTACTCTTGAAAATCAATGGAAGAATGGGATGTTTCGATGTTTTTTGAGTCAGTCCATTCCATAAAGCCGTCTTTGCTTCCGTTGTGCTCATCTCCATTTTGTGAGCCAGGATTTGCATGGAGATCGATGATCACTTTGATGCAGTGTTTCTTGTAAAACACATTTGAAGCCTTCTATAACATTTTGATTAAATTCGCCTCCTCCCCTAATTTGCACATTTTTGGAGAAATTAATTTACCGAGCCCACTTAAAGGCTCTATTAAGCACCCGAAGAGATCCTCCAACGAAAGGAGCTGGGGGATGTGGGTCACTTGCAATCCACTATCCCACTGGAACTAGATCTAGCTTAGAAAACAAAGGAGTACTCCGAAATTATTAGCCCACATGGAATAAACAATACAATTCAATGTTAATCATTCTTTGGAGAGTTTTTTTTTTTTTGGGAATTATATTTTTTTTTATAGGAAAGTATCTTAGAGTTTTACACCCAAAATCCATTTTCAACCCCTGTTGTTTTCTCCAGTCTTCTCGTTAATATGTATAAATTATTTATAGCTCCAATTCTGTTATAGTGAAGTACATTAAATTGCCATTAACATGCTGGTGTGCGTCTTTTTGTTTTTGATCTAAGCTTTTCTCCGGCATAGTGATTTGAATTCTTGCAATATTTGTAAGTCGGAGGGAAATTTATTTTCCCTTCATTCCATCCTTCAAATATCTGTCCTGCTTTCTTCTCAGTTTGACGCTGCCATGGAACATTCCAGATTTTATTGAGTTTGCAGGGGTTTCGAAAGAGAATAATTTTCAAGATTCATTCACAATTATGTACTTGCTGCTAAAATTTAACATTTTATATGAAGATTGTGTACATTTTATTCAAGATTCATTCAAAATGTAGTAGCTACTTGATCTTTCTGCAACAGAGTTTCCCACTCTTGTTTTTTCACCAATTACTTATTGTCAACAAAAAGGAGTGCAAGACGATAATTCAAATCCCCAAGCCAAATAATTGATTGCCAAATATAATCACAAGGTCAAATTAGATAATCAGCACGCCATAAAAAGCTAAGACAATGCACTGTGGAGGAAATTAGGAATATCGTTTTAAAATATATCTATTCAATTTTATTTTTTAATACAATGGCTTAGTCTAGTGATTCATCTCTTCATTCCTACATATCATTGTGCATAGTGATATATTATGACTAAGGTGACACATAAAATAAAATCTCCACCTGGTTTATTGATGCATTACAAAGTCTAATTAGAACACATAAATGAAACTTATCACTCTTTGTAATGTTGCTTTGTGCAAAATTTATAAAATGATTCAAATAAATAATCTATCTATATTTTAGATATGTGATAACAAAATTAAATTTTTTGGCACTTTTTTGGATCCTTTTGCGTTGCAGTTTATAGTTAGGGATGAGGGCGCCAACACCCACCACTATTGTCACAGGAATTTCCTGCTGGTTGAGTAGTTTGACAATTATACATTTTTGTGGAAATTAATTTAAAGGGGAAGGACCCCAACTGAAAGATTCAAATTTAATGAAGAGAAAAAAATCAGCAATAACATCAGAAGTATTGTTTATTTGAAAAGAATGAATTTAAGAATTTCATTAATAAAATGACTTAGGTTAAGAGAAGTCGATAATACAAGCCTTTGAGGTCAGGGATTCCTATTACTAACACTAGATGACGTTGAACTATTGTGGTGTTGAGGTAATTGGTAAGTTAATCACTCAAATTACTCTTTAATTCCTCAGATGTGTGGGTTAATCTCATGCTCTACAATAAATGTCAAAACTGCTAAAACATGGACCATATCGGGTGCAATTTGTAAAGATGTTTTTCGATATACAATCTCTGTAAATACAAGGTAAACTTTTTAGTCAAATGCTTTGTTTCTGTGCATACATGGTAGCAAACTTCAAAAGATTCTGTTAAATATGTACCAGCTTTGTAAATATATGGCAAAAAGTACGAAGATTTTTTTAAATATACTGTTATTGTAAATTTAGGAAAATTTTAGATTTTATTTTATTTTATACAAAATATATAATAGGGATAGATGTGTACAATAAACATTGATTAAAGATGGGTACATAAAATAAGAGTAGAGTTGATTGTATTGTGATCAGGGGTGGTTCTTTTTCAGAATGGAGCTCCCAGTTTGTTTATCAGTGGTGATTAGGATGAAACTTCTAACTTGGTTCCCTTTAGGATGGTGATTAAAATTTAATGGACCTGCTTTAGTACGGATTTTGGCTTTGATACACCCTTAAATTTTTATGGACCCGCTTTGCTACAGAACCTGGCTTTCATACACTTAAATTTTTATGGACCCACTTTGCTATACAACTTGGCTTTGATAAACTGTTAAATTCTTATAGACGTGTTTTGCCACGGAAACAAGTTTTGATACACTGTTAAATTTTCATGGACGTAAAATTTTTGGATTAGGGGTTATATTGTAATTATTGATGATAAATGTATATTGCAATTGTTATACAAATTTGAGGAGAGATTTCAAATAAATGGGACGAGGTGAAATTTGATATTTTATACAAAATATATGATAGGGATAGATGAGTAACATGAATACCCATGAGGCTTATGGTGTTGATATCAATCCCATATATAATATCCTCTTCCCATTTATTTTAAATCAACTTATTTTTTTTTGTAGGGAATTGGTATTGATATCAATCATGTGCCTCCTAATACATTTTCCATCAAGGCACGGTACATGTTGATATTCATAAATGCATAAGAGATGATATATAAAAATCTTATATAAATCAACTTCGACAAAACCATTGAAACTATTATAAAAAAATGGATCACTACTTTTTTCATTATCTTGAAATAGAAGATGGATTGAGGTTTGTTATGGGGAAATCACTAGTATGCTCTCATCAGCGTTTCATGAAGTCAAATCACTTTATTCCACACATCAATGTATTTGTAAAAATGGTAATAAATAACCAAAGTCAAAGGAACATTATGTATATATGTTTCCAATTTATTATGACATTCATGGAAGGGTTTACTGCCTCTTTAGAGGAAATCATTGCTCTATATGAGATCTTTATGAAGGTCAAAGATGTGTAGCTCTATTCATTAGAGATATAATCCAACATAGAGTTGGCCTCCTTAAGATTCGTCAACACAACTCTTTATTTCATTGTTCAGATTTAGACTCTTTTCTCCAATCTCAATTTTAGAGGCACAAACATACCCATTATTCTACTTAACAATCATAAGTTGTTAGCAAAGAGATTTTAAAAACTTAACTCTTGTGCTTTATGTTAAATATCCCCTTTTTCTATTGCAATGCCTTACTTGAAATGTAATTTTGAATGAATTCATTTTAACTTACATTATGGTTGCTAATGTACAATATTATATATTCATATTCTTAACACATAACAACAACGATAGGGCGACGATAAAACAAAATCAACATTTATGATCGTATGAATTCTATTAGTTAGTTTATATAATTTATAAATGATATGATTTACAATTGATGACCCATCTCTCCTTTTATATTTGTGTGTTATTGTAGACACCTAATTCTAGTACAAGACCTTTTTACATTAGGTATGTTTCATGTTTTATCACATATGGTCTATGTGCATACATTTAGATATTTTTAGTAGACTTTCCTTTTTTTGGGCCTTATGTCATCATCCCTAACAATTTGAATTTTTGTGAACCCTATTTTCATATAATAATATATCCATTAGATGAAAATTGTATGAAAACCTAAGTATTGACTATTCGTTTTCCTTTGTACAATTCTGAATGCTCTCAAAATGTCCAAAATATTCTTTTGGTGTCTTTTCCTTGGTTAGCCCATATGGCTATCCCCTTAATTTATGGGTCCTTTGTGCCTTGATTTTCCCCTTTTACTATCTTTAAGTTCAACTCACATGTATATATGCCCTTGAGAAGTGCGCGTGCACATGCACGTGCACACACACACAGAGCACTTGGTCATTTCATCATTTATATTCTCATCCAACCCTATTATAAGTAGGGTCTCTTATGCTTATTTTATCATGTATTATCAAGAGGTCTTGACATTCAATCAAAGGAGTTATACATTGATTTAATTTTTCCCTTACATATCTAGTGCCAAGTGCTTGTATCAAATTAAGGTTATATTAAGAGCATGTAGTTGCATTGAATTATTTGGGATATGAGGTGAAGCCCTTTATCTCATGGTTGAGATTCCACTCACATGCACGTTATAGCTCCATCTCAGTATTGAGGCCAATAAAATACCTGTAAAGTACTAGTGTTGAATGTTAATATGATATTTGTCATATTGACGGATTGTGTGTTTGTTTGCAGTATGTCGCTATTTTTGCAACCCCTCTCCAGTTGGCATTCCAATCATTTATGGAATTCCCTACTCCAACTTAGAGATGTAACAAGAAGAGACTTAGATCAAGTTGCAGTCGAATTGAATGAAATTTTCAGTCAGCCACCACCTTCTTGGGCTACTTTTGCAAATCACGTTGCCAGGATTTGGTGGAATACTAATAATGCTTTTCCTTTGGAGCTATTAAAAGGCAATCGATCACGTTGACAAATGGAAACGTTGGATATAATTTTTAAGTCTAATCTCTTATCGGAATTAATTATTTTGCATCATGAAATATCATTGAATCCCATGATGAAAAGTTGGTTTGACATGTGCTTTGATAGAACTAGTTATGCAACATTCTTGCCAGAGAGATTCTTTCGTACATATCATCTTGTGATTAGATTTCAACTTTCAATGTGGGACGGTCTTCATGATAATTGTGTACAATTGTGAAATTCTCCGGATTCAAATCCTGAATTAGATCTCGAACATGTGTTGGATGACCTTACATACCAAGAAGCAATGTGGCGAAGAAGTCATTTTCCAACACCATCAGAAGAATTTGAGGATGATAGAAATGCCCATGATCATGATGGGTACTATTCGGATTAGTTGTAAACAATTGACATTGGACAGTGGTATAATTTTTACATGTAATGAAGAAGATTTTTGATCATGACAATCTTTTGTATAATTTTGTACTTGTAATGAAGAAGAAGCTTTCATTTTGTTTCATAATTGTGTTCTGTCTTTTCATGGGCCTCCCTAAATTTCGTGGCCAAAAATTGTGCTCCGGTACGTGGGAATTATGGTAGTGGTGGTTTATGAGGAAATCATTTAAATAAAATTGGTGGCCTATTTTGTTACATTAAAGCTCTAATAACTCAATATGATTTATGCCCTCACCTTACTGTGGTTGATAAGGCAACCTACCATTACAATTGAATGGGATAAATTGCATCCCATATGGACTCATATAATTTGTAATGCACACATGTACAAATTTTTCTTGCGTCGCCTACTAACATTTCCTTTCACGTGCTATCCTTAAATACCAGTATGCCCATGCCTCTAATTCAATACATCAAATGATTAGTTGATGGACAATGAGAATATCACATGGGCTTCTTAGCAATTTCACTTTTTTTTTGACTCTCTCCTGATTCTATGGGCTTTGTAGCAAATTCCCCTATTTTTAAAACCCTATCTTTATTTTATGGGCTTTCTAACAATTTTTCTTTTTTTTAACCCTTTCCTGAAGCAATGGGCTTCGTAGTAAAATCACATTCCTAGGCCCGACCCACATGCACGCAGTTGCGTGCCACTTAAGATCGTCGATAAACGCAACTACCTCATGCATGCACTATTTTGTCCATTTCTATGTTTTGATGCATTTATTTTGATATGTTTTATGAAGGGTTTTATATTGATTTCAATTGAAAAAAAAAAGTCCTCTACAATACATAGAAACTTGCGTTCATTCAATACGAAAAGTCCATTTCTAATTCGTTAAATGAAATGTTCTCCTTGTAGGCTGCAATAGATGGCAAAAAAGTGGGAAGAAATAATACGCCTTGAACTGCAGAAGTCAGTGGAGGGTCCATTTGATTGCAGTTCTATCAAGTGGGCCAATATTCCTGACGTCAACGAGGAAGACTTGTGGGTTCCCTGGGTTGACTAGGACAGGGTTGATAACTTCATCAAAGGAGAATCGAAAAGGGTGTTGTTCCCTACAAATTTTCGTGTTTCACATTGCAAGAGAAATTCAGATTTTATTGGAAAGGATATCAAGATCAGCACAACCTCTGAATATGTCATGTCAATCACCTGACACTATAGATTGCAAGCTGGTGTCTGTTTAGATGCTATTATGTTCCGTTCATGTATTCTTTTTTTCATCTTGCATGACTGTTTTTTGTTCCCCACAATTGTGTAGGTATTGGTGTTCATATGGCCCCGATGACTTTCGGAAAATTGATGCCATGCCAAAAGACAAGTCTTTAATGCCCAAGTCGGGAAAGGGTAGCTAGCCGGGTCGAAGGCATATAGGGTGCGGTTGTCATTGTCATTTCAGCACACGACGCATGGTCCATAGACTCGATTGTGTGCTGCTCACATACAATCAAGTAGAACACATTGACAATGAGCAGAACTATTGCCACGGCCAACAATATGATCAGTGTAAGGGCAAGAAATGTTTTTTTGCTCCTCACATCAGCACCCAACTTAATGAATGGGTTCATAGGCTACTATTGTTGGGAATGTTTGTTGATGCTATCCACCTTAAACACCGGGAGATGGTGCATGACAAACTTGTATTGTTTAGTGGTGAAACAGAGTGAGACGATTTCTTTAGCAAGGACGACATATACAACAGAGAGCGATTGATCAAGGAGGCAAAATATGTGTACAATGCTGAGGATGCAACTAGTGTTTGGGAGTGGGCGCTGACGAATCCCGACAAGTGGTTTTTCTATCAGGGATACAATGGGGGAGAGTTTGATGGGGATGGGGAAATCCCCTTCATCTTGGGCATCCAACTCCCACAATAGCTAGAATGGTTGTTGAGATTTGGGAAGCATAGCTTATTGGCGATGGATGCAACGTTTGGGATGAATGCAATGAAGGTATTGTATCAATGTTTGTAAGAGTAGATGATAATATTAGTTGTTCCGATTTTTGCAATAATAGCAGTTCTAATGTTTTTATTTTTTTGGTACAGTTCCAATTGTACACACTATTGACATTTGATTCCAAATACGAAGGTGTGCCCATTGCATGGGTCATCATGTCTCAAACATGTAATGTCGACATAAGACAATGGATGCAAATACTTTTTCAAAGAGTGCATTTGAAAGACATTGAATGGACAATCAGTGCCTTCATGGTCGACGATGTTGATGCGGAGATAAAAGCTATCAGGTTCATTGTCGTTATTCCTACACGCATTATGGACTTCATATTGTATGTTCATAGACACCATCCCCACCTTATTCCATTTGCTTATGCAAAACTATTGTGTTATTTAGGGAGACATTCGATTGTGAGGTCTACTTATGCATTTGGCATGTTCGTCGCGCGTGGTTGAAAAATTTGATGGCAAAAGTGAAAGACGATGATGTCAAATGTGCGATGTTTCAGGACTTGGGGCTCATAATGCATAGTTGTGCCGATGAGGACATGGCTACAAGGGAGTCGAAAAAGTTTGTAGAAAGATATTGCTCCTCTCAGGCCGCATTTGTCGAATATTGGGAACAACACTAGGTATACAGGGTTGGAATGTGGTCGCAATGTTGTCGGACACTTCCGCATGCTGGGCAAGACACCAATGCATTTATAAAATCTTACCATTCCCATTTGAAATGTCGTTTCCTAAGCACAGTAAGGACTTCTGCACATCGCAGGGTGGATTGGTTGGTTCACCAACTAACATCGGTTTGCATACATTATTGGTGGCTACAGTTATGCAAGGACACTGGCTTCCACAGGGACTTTAAAGTAGAAAGACATGAAAATCTTTCATGGGTACAGGCTTTGAACATCACAGATTCTCATGTTACCTTTGACAATAGCGACCTTCGTATGACATGGGTGCAGAGTACGAAAGATGAGATGTTGCATTATTGCGTCTTCAATGTAACGCCTTCTATGTCGATGTGCAATTGCTCATTTTCAATCCAAGGATATATTTGCAAGCATGTGCTCAAGGTGGACTTGATGAGAAAGATGACAACTCAGGGAGTTGTAGAGGATGCAACCACAATGCATGGTGTTAATGAGAGCATCAACAACATCGATGTTGAGTACCATGTAAGTTTTGTTTCCCTCGCATATTGTATGCATTGACAACTTCGAGATGATTGTAGTTTATGTAATACGTTTTCATTGCCCAGGTCAAGGATAACAAAATTCGAATTGAAAATGCGGGAGAAGGCATGGATGTCGGAGATTTGCACATCGAAATGCACGATGTATCGGATATGGGTATGCAAGGATCAGGTCGTAAACTAGAAGGTGTTGCGGCAAATCTGGCGGATGACGCTGAAGACCAGCTGAGGGGGTCGATATTGCAAGTTTAGTAACTAGTTGCAGTCATATGTTTTTCATATTTTTCGGCATTTCTGATTGGATGCTTTTCACTTTATGAATAGATCTCATATACTGCCGGAGTTGATGATGTTGAGGCCCTGATATGCGGAGCATGAGAGATATTGGACTGATGTTGTGTAGTGGACAGAAGCATAGAAACCATGGCATTCTTCAAAAACTGATGGAATAGGTTTACAACAAGGTGTAGAGCAGGGCGATATTAAATGCACAACACCCAATGCCTCATCCATTCCAAAAAGTGCAGGATGGGCATGGAACTTCCACCTGTAGACAGAGAGGTTTCATAGAAAATATGAATAGATATAGATATCAGAGCATGTCGCAGGAGACCACACTTTTTCCAACCCCACCTCGTAACAATCCAAAACGACAAGTCTGGGATGACGAGCTTAACACGTTAGCGAAGCGAGATAGGGGTAGACATAATAGAGATAATGCATCTTGATTGCAGCCGTTTGTAGGTTTCAGTGACAACACAACAACAATAGATGCATGTAACAACAATAAATGCATGTAACGAAAAATAAATACCTTTTTTTTAAAGGTGAACAGTTCTCTTAGACTGCCCACATGTTGTAACATATTGCATAAATGTACTGTCTTTTAAAGGATTTTCTGAACAATATTTGAACCCTACCCCGAGGAATGCAGTAAAGCTAGCCATTGTTTTTAAATTTAAACATAAATTGAATTTATAAATATTATATAAAGAAATGATGTTATTGAAATTATATAAACAAAGAATGCAATAGTTCTGAGGTTCATTTGATTTGTTTGTAGCTTTAATACCTTGTTCATGCTTACAAGAGTCTCGTTAGTCCTCTTTTTACAACTACTTTTTACGTCAACTACCTTTTGACAACTACTTTTGTGATGGTGGTCATCTTCAATTATATTACTTTTGCGATGGCGGTCATCCTTTATCCCTTAGTGGGAATATTCTTTTTACCCAAGCTCTCTGTGATTCCCTCATCTCACCTTGTAAATGCAAAGAGAGTACCCCTTAGGGGACTAGGATGAACTAAGATGATCAAATGCAAGAAAATATTACCCATTGGAGGATCACGAAAGAATTTATGCAATGCCCAAAAACAATAATATAATGTACATCATCACCAACCACTCTTGTGGTAACATAACCGTTACCGTTATGAGAGTGTCCATACAAATGGAACAAAATATGTCTCATAGCAGTATCTGAAAATCATAAGTCACAATAATCAAACAAAATGTATTTTAGGATCACTAATTTAACCTCGTGCCCATTTAATAGAGTCGATGATTGAGTTAAGGAAAGTCCTCTAGGGCATGTAAACTATGTTAATAGATACTCTCCTGTTCTCTTCATCACATTTTCCTATGTTGGATATGACCCAAATGCACCTTAGATATGTAACAATATTTGGGTATGGCCTAGGTAAGGTGGGAAAATTTATTGGATATGGATATGACAAAATTTGAATTGTATCCTATGAAGATTGAAGAAAAAAGTGAAAAATATAAAAAAAAAGAAATAAACCACTCATTGATTATGAAGAGGCGAATCACCCTTCTCTTAACACACACTACTCTTCATTGAAAACTTTTTTTGATAGACTTTTGGCATTGTGTTGGTCATTTTGAAGGGATTCGGAAGGTTTCTACAGCCAATCCTTCGTCGTGAAAAATCGCTTTTATTATGGATTGTTCCACCAGGATAGCTACTCAAGACGACAAAAACACAAGACAACAATTTGGTGCTCACTTGTACTTGCACGTAAAGCACATATTAATTTCTTGCAATGTTTGTCCTTGAAGGTTCCATCTTCTCACAATCTTTCCTTGGTTCTTGGGCTAGTGGCCTTCTTCTTCATATACCTGTCCCTTACACATTTTAGATACACTTCTTCGACTTAATAGGCATCTATCATGTCACTAGCATTCACTCCTGACTCACTTCTTAACACTGGTCTCTCCTTACCACTCTTTTTCTATACATCATTCCTTTCATCTAAACCATACACCACTTTGTGAGAATCAACCTTCCACTTTCAAATTGACTGTCATAAGTGAAACGGGGTATAAGGACAGAGTTAACTCTTATTGCTGACTTCCAATGAGGGTAGAGGGTACTTTTCCTTTCCTGACTCACAATGTTTGTTTTAGCTTACAAACCTTTCCTTCTCTTTTCATAAGTTCACATTCTATGCTTAGGTGGCCTTGCAAAGTCCCATCTATCTATTGGAATCAAGACCATTTCATAGATTGTTTGTTTTAGCTTAGAGACCTTTCCTTATATTGGATTAGCCTTCCCTGTGAGTTCACAAAAACTATTTTAGATCATTTTCAATCCTTCAACTTTCATTGGTTACAACTCACACACTAGTTCCTTCTTAGGCAACCTTGTCCTTGACTTTGACTCTGACTTGTCCTTGATTACCCTTGCATCACACTAGTTCTTCCCCTTTTTACACTATTCTTGTTGGTCTAGTTCCTTAATTGCTGATCCTTGGGGTTGCTTTAGACCTTATTGACATTAGTATTCTTGTCACATGAACCCAAACCTGCATTCCATAGTTCATAACATTCATTTCCTTAAAACACAGCCTTATACCTTCACTTTGTATTTCACTAGGTCACCACCTTGTAACTTGCAAGGGTAAAATCTTGGTTAGGCTTAAAGGAATCAATCTTTGGTTTCAGATAGTCTTGAATGATCTTAGCACACTTGCCTCAGTCCATTTTAAGGGCTTAATCACTCTGTTCAACTCCCTTTTGTATCTCAAGTCACATTGCTCCTTCATTGCTTGTAGCCTATTCCTAAGCAAATGACCCTTGGTTTCATCAATCCAAGCACATTTCCCAATATGTCATTACATTTTTGAGCTTTATTTACACCCCTTGAGATGTGGTTAAATATTCATCTTCAAACTCCATTCCTTTCTATCACTTCCTTTATAACACACCCTTCTTTAAGGCCTAATTAGGTCTCTTCCAAACCCTTTATTGTAAATACCGTACTTCTCTGTACTTGCTTAGTGCCAAATCACTTGCATCACGTCAAGCATATCATATATGGCAAGATTACAAAAATTTAGCCTTTTTGGACGGTTGCATTCTCAAAAACACTAAATCCTTGTTTCTAGGGTTTCCTAGGCCTTCATAGATCTGTGGGCTTGTAAAATTTGTTTTCTTGAGCAATAGGTCATTTCAAAGGCTCAAATAAACTTTCTCAACTCTGTTTTCACCTTGTTCATCTTTTCCATTGGGTGTGAGCCTTTACTTTTGTCCTTACCACGTTAAATATCAACTTTCTCAGTTGACTGGGCATATTTGTGGATTGTGCACAAGGTTAGTGCACTAATACATTACAATGACCCTTAATTGAGTCTTTCCAATATTCACACCTTCTGATGCCTGTGTCAAGCAAACAACATTATTAGAAGCCATGATTGCACTTCTATATGAGAGAACTTGACCTCCATACGTTGATTATGCTCCACTTTGTAACCTGTAGGTCTTCTAACAACAACAGGGTTATGTATTCACGTGTCAAGTGTTTCACAATGCTTCTATAGGATTTCAAACCTATTTTGCTGAGAGGGCTATTTGACCATACCACTCCATTGATTCAATTGACATGACAAAGAAATAAGTCTTATCCCTCTATACAAGATGACTGTCAACCTAAACAAGGCTCTCATTGACCCTTTTCTCTGCTATATCTTGTACTTGGAAGTCATTACTTGTTTGGAATCACTTGAATTCATTACAACAAACACTTCACTCACTAACTATGGTTTCAATAGGTTCACAATATATCCCCAAGAAATAAGTAACCCTTTCTCTCTTGATAGACACAAAGCAGGGCATAAGACATAATACCACATTTTAGCTTCCAAAACAGTTATTTGAATCCTTCAACCTATTCTAAGTCATATCAAGGACCTCTTTTAATTTCACAACAATGTTATTATGTTACTCAATACATTTGGACTATCAACACCAAATAACACACTTTATTTGACAACTCAGTCCCTCACTAGGCAGTAAACAAAACTCTCTAACGCTGAGTTGTTTCTCAACTGTGATACATTCTCAATGCCACCACTAACATATAAAAGGTTCTAAGGACCAGTTACAAACCCAAGGATATTGTTCAAACATTCTCTCTGTACTCACCTCCACCAAATGCAAGTGGTTCTCTCGCAACGAGACTATCAGCTTTTGCTCAAATTTCTGTCCTGCAATGTCTATTATAATGCCTTTCCTTGTATACATAAGGAGTTATTCAATCCTTATCAAAGACAAGAACACATTATTTCTCCAAGAGATTCAACCAACAACAAAGAACTTTTCCTTTATTCATATTGTCAATTTTGATAACATAATTCAGTCCATGAGAGGACTTGTCACTCTGAACCTTGTATTCTTTGCACTCAAACCTGTAACAAACACATTAGAAACCTGCATTTGGATTCATGGATCCATCAATACAATTCATAATCAATTTGAAGCAATATTAAACAGAGAAGGGGGTAACAAAACTCATACAACTTTCTTGTTTCAATAGTTTATCTTCTCTTTATTCAATAGTTAAGCAGAATGATTAAGTTATGTTTGTGAATTATTTTTGGAAAATATCGCTAATTAATTTTTGTAATTGTTTTGCAGGTGGCATTAACACTACATGGGGAGTGTTGTAGAAATACGAGAGGAATTCCATAAATTGATATGGAAGAAATCAAATGTACTGGAGTAGCTCAAAGTAGAACGACAAACATTGCACAAAATCTCGTGTGTGGTGGCCGAGGCCATCAATTGGAGGAGGCTTGGTACCACAACAAATTTCAGGGACCCTGATGGATTGAATTGGGTGAATGTTCGCCTGCACTATGACATGACGTATCCTGCCTACCACGTTCCGATGGCGAGCTATGAGTACACGACATTCATAGACAGGCTGGATAATGATTTCTACATACAGTGGTCATATGAATGGCCACAAAATGATGCCGTTTTCCCTGATGCGTTTGGTACTTCTGGTGCCATTTCAACGTATGTGAGGCCCTTCTAGGAGAAGTTCTTGCCAACGAAGGTGTCTAATGATCCGAATGTCTATGTGCATCTGGATCAAGTACAAAATATTTTCATTGGTGCCAAATTACCATTCAGAGTGCGTTTCGAACTATATAGTGTTTGGAATAATCTGTTTCAGGCCTCCAGTCTTTGTCTGGCGCAACCATATGCAGTATTGTGGAAGAGATACACAATCTCCCACAACACAAACTTTCCTCTCATACAATCGAGCCGAAGTATTTCAAGAACGGAACTGCTGTTTTTTTACACGCATGTTCTAGTGGATGAAAGCAACGATGATTACGATCAATGGATGAAAGTGACGGTTCTGAAAGTCAATAGAACAATTTTATAAAAATATGTTTCAATATTGATAAATAGTTTAATTTAATTGTAAAGAAAGTACATATTTGTGTATTACATATTTATTGTTGATCTTGATGTTGATGTTAGTTGTTGTTCTTAATGTTAGTTGCTGTTCTTGATGTTTATGTTAGTTGTTCTTAATGTTAGTTGTTTTTCTTGATGTTGATCTTTCAATATTGATGCAGACAATAAGCTACTTATCTCACACTTTGCATTGTTCTTGATTGCATTTCTTTGCAAAAGTTCACTTATTCATTGCTCATTATGTGGTTTATGGTTCTTCAACATATCTTTAGGTTCAAGGTATCTAAACATGCTCTTTGACTGTGTTTTTAGGACCCGAGGGCATTCAAATTAATCTTACTCTCTTCATGTAGGGTTTCAAAAGGATTTATCAAGTTTCATAAGGTCTATATGGTTACAAGACATCTCTTCAATCCATTAGATTTCCACACTTGAGCCTCCATTTAACTTTTCTATGAAGATATTTGCGTCACTGTACATTTAGGCTCTATCTCAAGGTTATGACTTCACACAAATGTTTACAAACGCTGTCAAACGTTGCAAAGCGTTTGAAGAAAATCCTTATACCTTTCTAAATGTTGGATTCCATTTCTTAATCTCGAATTTCAAAAGGATTTTCAAGTTTCATAAGGTCTATATGGTTACAAGACATCTCTTCAATCCATTAGATTTTCACACTTGAGCCTCCATTCAACTTTTTCTATGAAGATATTTGCGTCATTGTACATTCAGGGTCTATCTCAAGGTTATGACTTCACACAAATGTTTACAAACGCTGTCAAACGTTGCAAAATGTTTGAAGAAAATCCTTATACCTTTCTAAACGTTGGATTCCATTTCTTAATCTCGAATTCCATTACACTATCCACGGTATTTTCTCTTCTGTGCACACAGTCTCCATTTACTAAATCTGCACGGGACTTCTTTCAAGTTTCTATTCATGGTTTTCTGAATATCATTGGTTTCTTAAGCCTATGAAGGCTCTCTAGGCTTGGTTCCAATATCAAACAGCTTTTCAAAACACTTGTTCTTCACTAGAACGCTCCTATACTCCTCTTGATAACTTCCTGGACTCCTCTGTTTGCGCAATGACCAATTACAGGGCTGTAAGTGTTCTCAAGTTTTAGATCACTGAAGGGATTTACCAACTCTGTCTGAAGGTGATAGGTCCAAAGACACTTTGTGACATCTTTCAAAATTGTTCCCAACTCCTTTGATATCTCAGTTAACCTCTTTTACTACAATTTGTAAACTCACAGCCGGAGTATGCTCTTTCTAAAAGGACTGTGTTGTCCCGAAACTGGTTAACATAAAAAGTAACAACATGAATGGTCTCACATATGTTTAATAACATAAAAAAAGTACTCACCAGATTCAAACTAAATTTCAGAAAACAATACACTGTGAAACTTTTCCCCTTGAACAAACAATAAGCAGTTAATCTTCATTTCTATGCACAAAAAACAGGGTTGCAGACTTGTTAAAACTTGAAGTCACCATTCATTTGTTTTGGGTCTTGAGCCCGTCTTTTTTTGAGTACACACGAAAAACTGATCACAAAACCAAATTGAACTATTTTAGAAACAAATGTAACTACCTAAAGTACCTATCAACAGTCATTTGCAAGACATTTGGCACCTTGGCACAAGTTCCGAGGTTGATTGTCCGTACAAGTGACCTATGCATATGTGTAAATGTGTCTGCTGTAATTTTTATGATTTACAAATCATTTGATGTTAGTTGATGTTGATGATAGTTGATATTTGTTTGTGATGTTAGTTGATGTAATGAATAAAGGAATTTAGCCATGTAAGTTGATGTTCTTGAACTGTATTGAGTGGTTGTGAATCGTGTATATTGCCCTTGAAGGCTTTTGAGGCCATGTATTTGTTCATCTTTATATGGAGTTGCAGGTTGTTGAATGATTGGTGGACACAACCAATTTAGGGCTGTAGGTTACACTCGTAAAAGGAAGATATTGGAATGTTTGGTTACAGATCAGAGTTGGAGTTTAGTGTGGCAAACATCATTGTATAGGTGGAGAAAGTACAAACCTTCAAAGAGTTGCGATAATATAAGTAACAAGGTGAGAATGAGAGTAAAATGGACCATTGAATCCCTAAGTCCCTGTAGACTGTTGTCTCCGTCATAGAATGAGGTAAACCTTCGGCTTTAAGACATCAATCAACTATGTGATAAGATGATGATTGAGAGATGAATGTGTGGTCCTGTAGAGGGGAAGATTTGTTATTTGAATACAAAAGAGGTCGTGAGCTTCTATTCATAGTTCACAAAAGGATCAACTCTGTTACACAGTTCATAACCCTTGTTTTGGTAGATGTTGGAATGGATATACATTGGTAGAGAGGTAATATCATTATGCTAGCAAGTTTTAGATGTGAATAACCAAGAGAGATCTTAATGATAATTCTTGAAAGAAAGAGACCCCAGAATGGAAGTTGATAATATACAGGTCTTGTTTCTATACTTGCATTGTTGTTTCATGATTACAAGGATTGATTTTTCAGAGAATCCATATGATCAGTGAGTTCTTGGCTTCTAAAACGTGTTGGTAAGTTCATTGTGGAGGTTTGAATTGGTTTATTATCTCTCTTTGGTTGAAACATTGTTGTTGGTTGTCTAACAGGGACATAGTCTTGTAGGAAACCCTTGTAATTTGCACATTCCAAGGGAAATTGAGTTAGAACGTGTGAACAGAGGATTGGATTTTGATTTTCAAAGGTTGGAGGAGTTGCATTAGGGTAAGACCATATTTATGCATTCAGGGCATACATACCATCTTTTATGAAGATTCATAAATAATCCAACCTGTATGTTACAGGATTAAACAAGTTTGCAATTAATAGAAAAATTTCATGGCTCCAAAAACGCCTATAAACTATGTCATTACCACTCATTTTTGCTGAGTTTATATTTGAAAATAAAAAATAAGCCACATGATTAGAAGAAGCTTCAAAAACAGGGCAGTCACTCGAGGGAATTTAAACGCCATGATAACATAGCCAATATGCTTATCAATAAGATGACAGCAGATTTTCATAAGAAGTCAATTTGCATTTTTTTGGCTAAACAACTTTTGAACATAGTCATTCGTTCGTTCATAAAGGACTTAAATATACAAGATGAACTAAGCAACTGGTGGCAAATAAACATCAATTTTGTAGATTAAAATGTGAACAAGCATGTGTTTCAATTGATTTCCATCCAAAGTCATAAGCATACATCATGTAATACCAGACACATGAGTCGTTGCACACAACTAATTATCATTGTTCGTGTATGGAATACCACGTGGATTGGGAGACTTCTCATTGGCTTGTGCAATCAAGATATCGAACTCCGTCTTCAAAATTTGCAACTGCTGCTCATATATAGCAACTATTCCTTCGTGCTTCGTTTGCATGGCTCGCAGTCTCTGCCTTGCATCACATAGTGCTTTTGTGTAGGCATGGGCAGCTTATAGATTGACAAACTTTATTTCAGCATCCATCTTCTCATCCCTCAGTGTGAGAAGTGCACGGTGCAACTTCTCGACCTCTCTGGTCTTGTTAGCGAATGCAGTTTCCAACTTGATAACCTTTACCCTTCCGCCGTCAAGAAGCTCAGTCAAAAACTACTTTTCTCTCTCGAGTGATTTTTTTCGCAGCCGCTAGTGACAGTTGCAAACTAAGATATTCTTCTGTGCCCATTGCGTTCTGGGATCTCATCCTTGTGAGAAGTTCTTCCATGTCCTCAGGAATTGGGTAGCCACATTCTCTTCTAGATTTGGGACTTTGTTTGCAAAAAATACGATACACGTGAAGAAAAGCTAAAAAAAGCTAGACATAAACGAGGGTCCATGAGAATATTCAAAAGCTAAAAACATCCAATGTTTTATAATTACGAATGGTTTCCTTACACACAAAGAGTTTTCTAACTTAAATGAAAACAATGGAATCATTATATTGGAGTATGCAATCTTTACCTGTGGCATGGTCATTTTGATGTATTGGAGTGTTGTCCCATTCTTTCTTGCCCCTCCTCCCCTGCCTCGAACCGCGGGCCATAGTCATCGACAGTTGTATCGATTCCCTGACCAGACAAACACATGATATGAGACAAAGGAATGTTAGAGAGACAAGCCATGCATACAAATCTTATATTGCACTCCTCCCCACCATGGTTACTTTTATATAGACATAGAGACATGCAAACATGTGATCGTTGTCACCAACATGTGAAATAATGAAAGGAGAATAAGGTATACATATGAAGACGATAGATCACCAGTCGAAAACATCACATATCATACGCGAAAAATATACGATGAGTACACGGGAAAAACATTGCATCATTGAACCATGCATGATTGTGCAATACATCGGTAAATGCAAATTAACCACCAAACCATTGCTTGAATCTTACATAAACAAAAAACTATGTATCCAACACAAACCAGAAACAAAAAACTTGTATTCAAATCCCCTGTCCAAATAATATGTTTGACCACACATCAAACATGTCATACATATTATGCCAAAATGTATGTATATAAATAATAGTGTCCAAGGTAATAGCCGCAAGGCAATATCATTGTTCATGTCGTGGCCTTTAGGCTTCTGGAAATGGATAAAGAAGTGGAAGCGGTCAACCACATGAATGCACGCATATGCATGTCGCCCTGGACACTTGCATTTCAAAATGTGCAGTTTAGAAATCTTGACAAAATGCAAGAAGACACCAACATGAAGAATAAACTTGTCGGTTTTGGTAAATAAGAAGTAACTATCATACCTCCTAAACATGGTCCATCCATGGCTATAACTGTGCCAACTCGTCTCCACCAAAAGCCTATATGCAATAACAATATACATCACTATCAAAATATTTAATGGCAGGGTTGACAAAAAGATATGGGGAATAAACAAGAGTGTATATAATACAGAGTCACCGTAAGAAATACAATATGAATTTGTGGAAAAACCTGTCATGCGCACTTTCATTTGTTACGCCCCCCCCCCCTAACGAACATATCTACCATTCCGCAAATGCATTTCTCTCAAAGGAATGTGATCCTCATCAGTAGAATGGGCTTGAGGGTCGTCCCTTTGTAATCGTAATGGTGATTGTTGTAAAAATATCAATGTTAATATTGAGTAAGTTGAATTGAACTTAGCATTTAACTTGAGGTCCATTGTTGCATGCACCTTGCTGTTGCTCCACCCGTTCTCTTTCTCGCTCCATTTGTCGACGATATGCTCTTCGTTGAATGTAGGCTTCCCTTCTTCGTGCCAAGTTTTCACTCGAATTGTATGCAGCCATCTCGTCTTCGATAGAATTCAACGCTGTCTCGTTGAGATAACACGCAACTCGGACACATCCTTCTTAGCCATCCACGATCTTTCTAGCCTATCTCTCTTGCTAATGCTCTGATTTTTCAAGAGTCGGTCTATGGGCCTCCTTTCTGTTTGCCTTTTGTTGTTTTCTCTTCCCTTAGGCATATATTTCCCACTTCCGACATGCCCAGGGGGCCTCCTTGGAACGGGTTGCCGACCATGAATCTTACAATGGTGAGTGTTAAGCCTGTCTCGGGACCAAAATGGACGGTCACCATCAGCTCTAAATGTGTCGCATGGCCTCAACAAGCAAAGGTGCACATTCCACCTTGCAATACCCTGATCCTCGATTCTATACTCCCTTGCATATTGTCATTCGACAACGAAGAGATGTGAGGTTAAGAGCATAAAGCAATAAACAAAGTATAATGTCATCAAACACAATATAATGTTGAAAGCATAAAACAATAAACATAAGATAACGTCATCAAAGACAATCAAATGTTGTTACAGCATGCGGTTCCTCCTCCCTTTCAAATTGCGAAGCGTCTGGAAGCCAATCACCGTCATCATCATCATCATCAACATCCTCATCGTCATTGTCATTGAGGTCATATGACTCCACCTCCCCCTGCCACACAGGTGGACATATATATGTGAGTCTATCTCCAAACATATATGGAACAACAAACACGGGGCTATGAGCATGTCAAATGAAAGAGAGACTAGAAAAAATACGCACATTTGTAGAGATGCAGTCATTATGCAGGTGACTATCAACGACGTCCATGTGGTTTTGCTCCACCCCTTCCAACTAAAACACAAAACAAAAACATAGAAAAACACATGGCGTCTCGAGAGAATTCTAATCTTGATTGTTGTAAGAGGGAAGAAAGAAACATTATTTAACATCAGGAGCAATCAAACATTAAGGGCAGCCAAAGGTTCCCATACATCTCTTGAGAAATAGTCATTGGACACTTCGGGGACACCTTCACCTTCAGTCTGCTCCACCGCCTCTTGCATTATTAAAAAAAGATATAACATATAAAAATAGAGATGCATGGTTTGTAATTATTGAGCATGACAAATGAAAGAGAGTACAAAAATACACACATTTGTAGATACGAAGTCATTAGGCAGGGGACTATGAGCCATGTCCACATGGCTCTGCTCCACCCCTCCCAACTAAAACACAAAACAAAAACAACATAGAAAAACACATGGTGTGTTAGTCAAAAGTATTGTAATTTTGATTGTTCTAAGAGGGAAGAAAGAAACATTATTTAACATGAGGCGCAATCAAACACTAAGGGCAGCCAAAGGTTCTCATACATCTCTTGAGAAAAATAGTCATTGGGCGCTTCGGGGACACCCTCTTCACCTTTGGTTTGCTCCACCCCCTCCTCCTGCAGTATTAAAAAAGGGCAATGTAACAAATCAAAAGAGGGATGCATGGTTCACAAATATTGAGCATTTTATATATGCGGCAAGAACATTAAAGCAGGCTTTGAAAATACACGGACCACCAATAAAATTACTTGTGTTATCTCCTTGTTTACATCTTTATTCGGTAAAGATTCAATCTCGCATTGGGATTGCACCCCTGGTTGTTCGCAGGCAGGGGATGGCTGTCTCATAACATTGGGAATACCATCCCCAATTGTTGATCCTCCATATAGCTTCCTCCAATCTCCGAGGGGGCGAGGGGAACGTCTAAATTGAGCACTTGCACACAATGAGGACTTTCGACTGACTTTTTTCTCCTAACACAATGCATGTCACAATAGATTAGCATCAACAAAAAAAATAATACAACTCAAATTCACGTGCGAGTACAGTAGTTGAAGATGCATACCATTTGTTCGGTCTCAGCATAAAGTTCTTTGAGGCTATCGTCTAATTCCCACTTATCCATTTTAAATCTACAGCAGTTAACATTCATAGTATTTGTTGCCAACAAACAACTTGCATTCAAACAAGTCAAGAATATGCTTTACAACACTAACCCTTACCAATGAAATGCTTATAGAAATCACCATAAAGGTCGCCACGAGAGTACAATGGTGTGTCGACAGCTAGGGCAATCCGACTAGTTGACAACGTAACGTAGCAGTCACGGAATAATTAGGCCAACCACTGTTCATGAAATTGACACCCTATATTGAAAGTATATATTATGAGCCTCCAACAAGGAAATGTACATATGAGAAGGCATTACATTTTCTGTACATAGTGTAATGTTCCAAAGCAAAGATTGTCTTTTCACATTATGGAAACTTAACATACCAATTCATTTGGAAACAATCTATATAATATTGCAACACCTCATGTGGCGAATCAAGGACAAGCTAAACGAACCTTTGTATGTAGTGTTAAGTAATTTGAACTGTCAAGGCCAAATTACTACCCCTATTATTCGAAACTTTCAACAGAACGGTCAATTTCCCTATTCAGTTGGTCAAATTGGTGAATTATAGTCTAAAGGCATGAACAAAGGGAAATGTAGGCAGTCAAAGTATCAGGTACAGTCATGATGAGGACCTGCAACAGTATATACAGCCATGTATTCCTAAAGACAACCTACAACAGGTTAAGAGCATGAACGCAGTCATGCAAATTTCAAAGACACAGACATAATTAACAACCACCCAAGGGAAGGGCCTACAACTAGGTAAAGGTCTTTGGTCATTCAAAGGAAGCTTAAGGAGACTTAGAAGAGTATGAAAAATGTTCACCCACGACCAAGACTAAATGTCATCCTGTAGTGATTTATGGAGCGAGGACCTTGGCATTTTTTCTGGAAGCAAAGAGAGAGCCTACAACAATTTTTATGAAAGCAAGACCATGACAAGAAATCCGAAAGGGCACAATTCAAGAAGTCTGAGGCATTTTGTAGAAGAGCCGAAGGGTTCTTTTCCTTCAGGAAAGTGATTTTGAAGACAGTCCGAAAGATTAATTCCTTAAAACTAATTGTCTGAAGGACAAAGTGCCCTATGTCATTTTTTCGCAGGACCTTTTCAATTCCAAAGGGCAGTTCTTTTTTCAAAGGGAAAGTCCTCACAAAAGCCCGAAGGGTATGTGCCCTTCGGGAAGGTCCATTCCAAAAATCTCGAAGGGTATGTACCCTTCGGGAAAGTTCACATCATGATTCCGAAGGTACATTTTGCAGAAGTCCGAAGGGACAAATTCAAGGACTCAACTTTTTCGAAAGAAAGGCCAAGTCAAAAATCCGAGGGGCTTCTTTTCAAAGTAACGGTCCATTACATTTTCCCAAAGGGTATGTACCCTTCGGGAAAGTTTCATTCACAGAAAACCTGAAGGGCATCTCCAAGTTGTCAAAGTGCATTTTTGGAAAAAGGACGTTTTCAAGAAACTCGAAGGGTATCTGTCCTTCGGGAAGGTTCACTTCGAGATTTTAAAGGACGTTTTCAAAAATCTCGAAGGGTATGTGCCCTTTAGGAAAGTTCATCTACAAGACTTCCGAACGGTAGGTCACTTGTAAAGAGGCAGAAGAGAAGGCAATTCCTTCGGACGTTTTGTCCGAAGGAAGAAGGAACAAACACAATCAAATGGTTGCGAACAAAAAGTCCGAAGGAATTCCTTCGGACATGGTCTCGCAAGAACTGTTCATTTCCTTCGGAATTTCTTCCCCTTGGCATTATCCATTTCTTTTGGACTTTCTCTTGGTAATTTTCCCGCGGACAAATTGTCCGCAGGAATTACTTCAGACTTCTTTTTGAGCTTCCCTCTCTTTTTCAAAGGAATTCCTTCGGACAATTTGTTCAAAGGAATTCCTTTGAAAAAGAGAGGGAAGCTCAAAAAGAAGTCTGAAGTAATTCCTGCGGACAATTTGTCCGCGGGAAAATTACCAAGAGAAAGTCCAAAAGAAATGGATAATGCCAAGGGGAAGAAATTCCGAAGGAAATGAACAGTTCTTGCGAGACCAAGCATGAAGGCAAAAAATTCCTACAAAAAATAGCCAAGGAAAAGTGCATAAGAAAGAAGTCTCGGACTTTTTGTCCAAGAGACAAAAGTCCGAGACAAACAAATAGCCAAAGGCCGGTAAGGTCACAAACAGATAAGTGCCAAGAAATGCATGCACATAAACATAGAAAAATCCGAGAACAGAAGGCTGAGAAATAACAAGGTTAAATTTGAACGCATCTCTCACTCATCAAGATCCTTGTTCATGCAAGTAAGGGCTATTTACAGTGGACTGGTTAGGGCTTCAGTTGACTGTTTGACTAAAATCACTCTTCTCCTTGGTTTTCATGCAATCCAAAGCTTTCAACTTTTCAGGGAGTTCAAGCGGAGTTCTTTGTCCAAGATGTGACATGCAAGTTGAGTTCATTGGAGGTTAACTGATCTTGAGTTGGAGTTGACTAAACAAGCTTGTTACACATCTTCCTTGTTTTCATGCAAATGGAATATCTCTTCCTCCGGCTCAGCTTTCAAACGAATCAAATGGAGTTCCTTATTTAAAGATTTGGCGTAGTCTTCCATGCAAAGGAGAAGTTTGACTTTCCATGGGCCCACCATCTACACTTCTACGCCACCTTGGATTCATGCATGTTTGAAGATTTTTGGAGAGTGTATTGTTTATTTTAAAAAACTAATCTTTTAAACTTGGCTCCACCTCTTATTTTCTACGCCAAAGTTTGGAGATGCATGCAGATTTTGTAAAGGGAAAAGATTTTATTGAATATTCTAAATATTGTGAAAGGGTTAACTCTTGAGTTAATTAACCAAGACTAACCCTTTCCTTTTTTAGAAACACCACATAGGCTGTTTTAGATTTTGGAAAGCTTATATATTGGCTTAATCAAGCCATTTAGAAAGAACCCTAAAAGCTGGAAGAAAGAAATTGTAAGCTGGACGAGTGATCAATAAAGAAGTTATTGCTCTGAATCTGAGTTTTGATAGAAGATAGTGTGCAATTTGATTGTGCATCAGTGTATAAGTGAGATTTATCTCCTTTTGCAGGGCCCTTCCTCACCTATCTCTCCCTTTCTCACCCTTTTGTAGGTCATTTGAAGAGGTTTTCAACCCTTCATCTGAAATATTTATGCTTAAGGACAGAATTATAGATTTCATTTGATTATATGTGTGCATTGATTTCAGTAACTTCAGAAGGTTTGGACAATTCAGGCGTATCACCCCACTTTAAATTAGAATTTCTTTTAAGTTTCCTTCCTCTTTTCAACGCCAAAATCACAGTAGTAAAATTTATTGAAAAATCCAAAGGGAACCAGCCCTCTTTGAAGGCTCTTCTCATCAAAGAGTCACCCACACTCTGAGAAGTTCCAATTGTATCAGTTGGAGTGAGGGTGTGCTTGCATACCTTTAATCAGGGTGCACTCCAGAGTGATAACATGTAGTAGGTGAGATAGAGCAAATGTAATGGATACATTACATTTTGAAAACTTTAAAAGAACCAAAACATGCCTGTTGTAAATTTCGAAGGTTAGCAATAATATTTTTGAAGTCTGGAATATCAAGTCCATGGAGATTGTATGCAAAAACTTTAATTTTGCAACTTCTATGAAAGACGTTAATGGCAATATTTAATAAGCTCACTGAACATTCTGAATGAAGAAGTCAACAATAGTAAGCATACATTGCATAGTACAATGGGAGTACTGCAAACACAAACATGGATTCACACACTCTTTGTGGAAGTCTGCACAAACACATGAAATATGATAAGAATAACACTTTCAATGTACTTAAAAGCACACATATATGATGACCCCATCACAAAGAATAGAGTACATTTAGGCACTTGCAAGCATAAATACACAGGAAATGGTGAATAAACACACAAGAATTAAAAACAAAGCTCAAGAAATTAAAGCTTGGAAAATACTATAGAGGCTCTTAAACACCCAACAACAAACATGGATTCACACACTCTTACTTTGTGAAAGTCTGCACAAACACATGAAATATGATAAGAGTAACACTTTCAATGTACTTAAAAGCACACATACATGATGACCCCATCACAAAGAATAGAGTACATTTAGGCACTTGCAAGCATAAATGCACATGAAATGGTGAATAAAAACACATGAATTCAAATCAGAGGTGGAGATATTAAAGCTTGAAAAATACTAGAGAGGCTCCTATACACCTTGTTCTATCCTGTTGAACAACTCTCTTCCTCTAAATTTGTAGTGCATATGACCTTGCATATAATAACTTGTCCTTATGTATAAAAATAACTTATTAACAATGACAAAATCCTGGGCGAGCTTAACCTTATGTATAGTGGGCCTCTGCCAAGGAGAAACAGGGCCTGAAAAACAGTAGGTATGGGTAAAATTGAAGACAAATGTCCTTTTAAAGGATTTATTACAATCTTCCCTACTTTTCTTTGCATTTTGATCTAAATAATTTATGCCAAGGAGGCTTATGAGCATACTGTGAATGTGCTTATCTGAAGTGTTTTCTTTTTTTCCCCATACCTATTCTTGCTTCCTATGTTTTGGATTTTGTCTGTGTTAATAAGTTATGGATTTGATTTTTTTCACATTTTCAAAAAACTATGGGATTTCTTTCCTTGTTCAGCTTATTCAATGGCCACTTGCCCTTTTGTGATCACAAATATGAACGAATCTGTCCTAAATAAGTTAGGGATCCATTGCGTTTCTGTTCTAAATAATGTTCGTTTGTTGCATTTGTCAGGAGGAACATTGTGTTTCTATGACCGGCATAGACATTTCCGGGTCGTTATTCACACTTCAATTTTTTCAGGTGTAGACATTGCATTGCGTTTCATTGTGTATTGTGCTTTAAAATGAACATTTAATTTTTTCACACTTTTGCCTTCTGTGATCACAAATATGAACGGATTTGTCCTAAATAAGTTAGGGATTCGCTTTTATGCAAGGTCATATGCACTGCGGTTTTAATAAGGTAACATTGAGCTTTGCTTTCTTTTGTCCTTTAAAATGATCGTCTATTAAAGGATATTCTGTGTTTGAACAATACAACTCTGTTTCCTTTGAAAAGGAGCACTGAGTATGTGTTTTTTATGAGAACTTGTAAACTAGGTGGAAACTCAAGAATATTGGTTTTAAACAGAGTTCATAAACACAGTTCACAATCATGCAGACCACTGTGTTAAGACACAGTCTATAGAGGAGCAAGGGTAACCTTGAACAGGGGCATATGGAACTCTCAGGCAGAATGAAACAATCACTTGACTGTGTGAAAATGATAAAACCTTCCACAATTTTCCCTGACGTTTGACTAAACACTGACTCCTCTGCTCTTGTTCGGATCGCCTCTGTTTGAGCTCTCTCCCTTCACCTTGGATCCAACAGTGAGCGAATGGTGAAGGACATCTATTTGAACCTTAGGCTTGGCATTACCCGGTTAACAGTAAGCCATAGGAGATTAAGACAAAGCTAAGAAAACATGATTATCTACATGTTAGGGCATGATAATTCGGCATTACCATCTCATGATTCGCATGCCATGTTGGGTCATGCCACGTGACAAGTTCAATGACACCTACATAGTCACGGTTCGCGGTTGGGTCCCAGGGGATGGTCGATTGGTGGTGACCGCAGCGGGGACGGATAGAACAAAGCGGTGGTGTCGGCATCAATTTAATTGTGGTTTGTTTTAAGCGGAGACCAACCTCTCGATGACCGTCGACAATCAACGCCCGATGATCGGCGACGACTAGCCCGCACGGGGAGTTGCATGTGCTGGTTAAGGTTTGCCCATCATGAATAGGAGTCTCGGCAAAGCTTTGCTGGTTGTCAAACCTAAGGAAGCATGGTATGGAATCAAACCTGAGGTAACACGTTTTCGTGTTTTTGACTTTGCTACGTATACTTTAGTTTTTGATAGAAAGAGGAGTAAACTAGATTCCAAGAGTGTTAGATATTCTATTGCTATTTGTAGTGACCAATCTAAGGCCTATAGACTTATTAATGTTTCCACTAACAAGATCATTGTTAGTTGAGATGTTGATCTAAAGGAGACTGAATCCTTTTTTGTTTGTAACCAACAAGCACTCTCTAAGATACCTGAAGTACCTGAATCTAGTGCCATCATTCCTTTGAAAGATAAGGAATTGAGATCATTAAGTACTCTATCCCACATTTCAGTGCAACAAACACATGGCTGATAGTTCACATACTCTACTGGTATATCAACGATTCCAACTTGCATTGGCTAACACTCACGTTGATATTCAACTAATACACGATTCTTTGATACATTGGAGTCCTAAGTGGTAATACTTCACTTTACATGATGTGTGCGAGGATGAAATTCCTCAATTAGATGCACGACTTTGGAGGACAGACAAGAAAGTTGTGGATTCCACGGAGGAACATGTTCATTTTGCTCTTGCTTCTGATCTTTTCACAATATCATAACCACATAAGTACTTTGAAGCAAAAGGTAAACCTTAATGGGAGACTGCCATGCAATTAGAATATGATGCCTTGATGAAAAACAATACCTTGGAAATTAGTGAAGTTATCTCTAGGTAAACAACTCATTGGCTGCAAATGGGTGTACAAAGTAAAGTGCAACGCTGATGGTACTTTGGATAAGTACAAGGCCCGTCTTGTTGCGAAAGTTTTTCCCAACAAGAGGGAATGGACTATGAGGAGACATTTTATCCCACTAAAAAAATGGTCACATTTCGGTTGCTTCTCTCCATAGCAACTCAGTTTGGATGAAAAGTGTTTCAGATGGAGCTCACAAGTGCTTTCCTAAACAGAGATTTGGATGAGTTGGTGTACATGGTGCAATCTAAAGGATTTTGGGTACTTGGTAGTGGTCATCTGGTCTATATATTGATTAAGTCTCTATATGGACTTAAGTAGGGTCCATGACCTTGGTATATCAAAATTGATCAACATCTACAAGATTATGGATTCAAAAGAAGTATTTCTAATCCGAATCTTTATGTCAAAAGCAACAGTTATGACATTGAGATACTCATTGTCTATGTTGACGATCTTGCAATCACAAGTAATGATGCCACTACAATTCATTGAGTGAAATCAGATTTGTGTGCTAATTTTGACACGATCTATCTAGGGCTCCTACACTATTGCGTAGGTGTAGAATTCTAGCAACATGACCATCTCATTTTCATAGCTTAGGTCAAGTATGCCACAACTCTTTTGAAGAAGTTTGGAATGATGGATTGTAATCTTGATTCTACACCTATGGAGGTTGGGCTGAAGTTGTTAGCCCATGATGATTCATCACTAGTCAATGAATCACTTGATAAATAGTTGGTGGGCACCCTGATATATCTTACATCCACATGACCAGATCTATGTTTCATTGTTAGCTATATTTCTCTTTTTCCCCCCCTCAAACGAAGCTCATTTATTGGAAAATAGCAAAAGGTGTTTTGAGATATGTCAAAGGAACTCGACTTTGGCATCCTATATCAAAGAGCATAAGTTTTCATATTGATAGGTTATACATACTCTGATTGGGGAGGATTGGGTATATCTTTCCTTTGGTTCATGGGTTGTTTCATGGCAGAGCAAGCTTCAACACACTGTAGTTATTTTTTCCACCAAAGCAAAATACAAGGCAATAGTCAATACTAGTTGTGAAGTAGTTTGGCTATGTCAGATTCTAGCTGATTTGCAACTTCCTCCCTCTACACCTACTCCACTTTTTGTGATAACCAAGGTGTATTGAAGTTAGTGAAGAATCATGTCTTTCATGCATGCACCAAACATATTGAGATCCATCATCAATATATTCGACAATTGGTTGATTCCAATGATATTTCTCCACTTCTGTGCTTCTATAGAGCAGCTTGCAGATCTAATGACTAAAGCTCTTGGTCCTTTTTTATTTATAAAATTTTGGGACAAACTTGGTGTTGTTTCAGGTTTAGTCATTAAGAGGAGGTATTAAATATATTACTTTAATAAATTAACGAGACTTAAATAATCCAATATTAATTAAAGTCTAACTAATGTAACTATCAACCACCTCAATTGTTTGTAACTTATTTATGGCATTAATAAATGAAGGATGCACACGGAGTTCTAAGTGTGCCTTCCAGTTTCTCTTCATTCTTTCAGCAATCATACTTGCTCACACTTCTCTACTTTCCTCCTCAACTTGTTCTTCAGACTTCCTTTTGTAGTTAACCATATCTTGTAACTCCCTTTTGTCTCTATCTCACCCCGACTTTCAAACTTCTGCTTCTTGCTTCTACTCCTCGGCCGTATCTTTTACCTCTTCCACACATTTGTTGGCTGGTTCATTTTTCCTTTACCCTTCGTTTCTACTATTTTCTATTATGCTAGTTTTCTATCATTTTCAGTGTGCACCCTCTTTCCTCTGTCCTGCTTCATTCCTACATCATTTTTTATCCATTCACCTTCTCAGCAATTCTTCACTTTTATTTTCCATTCTGCAAACTTTTTATTTCTCATTGAACAATTATTATTATTTTTTCCAACCCAATGTGGTAAGCCCATTTGAAGGTTGCATCTGTTGTAACGTTTTACCAAAACTGTGATATTTGATTTGCCTCTTAAGCTTTTATAAGAAAAAAATAATTAAAAAGTAAAAAAGAAGATTTTATAAGATTTTAAAGAGTCGAATCTTTAAAAATTCAAAAAGAAAGAGTCCATGTGGAAGGCCACATTCCTTCACTTATCCGTAGTGGCTAAAAATTAAGAAAGAGATAAGGGTTGATAATTAAGCCTCATTCCTTCACTTATCTGTAGTGGCTAAAAATTAAGAAAGAGAAAAGGGTTGATAAATAAACTGAAGTGTTGGTTCCCAGAATTGTACCCCTAGCCTCGTGGGTCAAGAAGCAGATCTTCAACTGAATTCTACATATCTCTCTCTTAATTCTCAGGCAGGGTTCAATAATGGAAGGCAGTTGCTGAAAGGGGGTTTACTTCCCTTACTCTTGGCTCTGCAAGACCAAGGGGGCATCCCTATTAGTTCCTAAGAGCACATGATAAACAACTTGTAGTACTCCTTAGATATATATCAATGAACAAAACCATGTCTAATTGCTCAATTTATCATCACTAACACCTTATGCTTGTTCATCTACTGATTCATATCAGAATTGAAATACAACGGATAAAGATATATAATCTGCCAGATCTATACGCATACCCTTTCCCATATGAACTTTATACATATTAGCTTAAGGAAACTAAGACAATACCAGATCTATATATATTCTTTGCAGCTCAAGAGAGAATTCATGAATAACATTAATTCATCATACAAGAAAATTCTCATAGAACAGAAAACAAAAATATTTAATAAATGGGTGACCTAATCTATTAAGACTGGCACCTTGAACCCATTGGGCAATTACATAACCATTTTATCCATGAACAACAGTAGATAAGTTTGGAAAGTACAACTTATAGAAAACCTACACGGAATGTAGAAGACATCAAGTGAAGACCTTGAAAAAAATTTGGACAACATTTTTCATAATCATTCAAAACAATTCTCAAATGTGATGGAAGAATTTCTTATATATTTATGTGTCTAACACAATCAAGGTATTACTAGAGATCATCTAAACTTCATACCATGCTCTAAGAGAGGTTTTTTACAATCTTGCTTGAAGCATTCCTACACATCAGGCCCAGACGTAATGTGACTAAATTCAAATACTATGTAATCTACTAATTGAATTTGAACACTAAGTTTTTCAGATCAGGTCCTCCCTATGAACTCCACAACTCTTCAACAATTCTTCACACAACTTGAAATAATAGCAAGACAACTCGATCACAATCAAAACTTCTAAATGACATGGGCTTAGAGGAAAGGTGGAATACACACTAGAGCAACGTCATACCAGAATAGAACTAAGATGAAATGTTAGGAGAGGGCTCCTCCTTTATAGTCTCCAGTAGCTAGCAAAGGTAATCTTGATGTTCTTGACAATTGTCCCTTTGGCATACTTCTTTTCTTATAGCCTTCACCTTTCATGAATGATCACATAGATAATATCAAAATTATTTTTACAAAACAATAAGATATCTTCTTTAAAAAATAAGTGTGCACATGCACCTTTGTCCTTTAGTATTGAATGTCCCCCTAACCTGTTGAAAGTGCCCACATGTGCACTTTCATGTCGCAACATCTTCCTAGGGAACTGCAAAAGGCACACAATGTGTGGATTTCAATATTAAAAATGTTTAATGTGCTTATGCAAAGCACATATATGACATCACAGAGCTTGTATAGAAAATTCTACATAGATTGGAAGACCCATTCAAAACATATACCAATTCAAATAGAAGATGGTAGTTCAGAAGTATTGGCGGCCCTAGATATCTCAGGGAAATCTCTGACAAGCTTATTCCACATTTATACATTGGGAAGCTCAATTCTCAAAAGCATCAATAATACTCCAAAATTATGGATTCCCACGTTGTCTAATGAGATGTATCCATAGACTTGACAATAAGTGTTGTAGTAGGTACACCAATATGTTTCAGATCTTGTGAGACATTGGCATAATTATATCTAGATATATCAATTACCTTTTTGGGTTGCTGCTCTATAGTCACATCCCCAACTTTTGTAACATGAGGATTTTCTTTGAAATTATCAAGCTTGATTTGATTCATTGACCTATTAAGTGGAGGGGCAAAAATCCATTCTACTAACACTTGTTTGCCAATATCAAAATTTGAGCCAAGGAACAATATAGCAATGTCAGGGGAAATCTAAATTGTCTCATAGAATCTTTCAGTCATCCTGCCCTTGCATGATTTCATGAAAGTACAAAGGCCTGGGCTAGATCCCATCTAGGCAACATGGACTCTTTCCTTTTTACCATTTGTCTAGCATATTGTAGGGTAATATCTTCTAGACTGTAAATAATCTTGGCTTGTTTGGAAACTTGCTCTTTTTTACCATTTGTCTGGGATATTCTAGGGTAATATTTTCTACATTGTCAACAGTCTTGGCTTGTTTGGCAGAGGGTTGGAAGATACATGCAGTTGTGTCAGTATCATCATCACCCATAGTGTATTCTACTAACCCTTTCCCTTTTGTTGATTCATTGCAGTATAAGGCTTTGGCACCTTGAAATTATTTGGTATTAAAAAAATTATTATATGCCGGTAATGTTTTCTTCATTGATTCTATCATCATTTAAAGAATATTCATTAGGGATTCTTAGTTCTTCAATCTGCTCCTCTTCTTTAGGAGCAAGTTCATGTGTACGTGATGCCTCACACATTACATCATCTTCTAGAAGTAGATCTGACTCAAATACATCCATGGGCTTAGTGACCCTTGCCAAATTCAAGTGGAAGAGTGGCTATAGTGTATTGAGTGGCATCATCAACTTTGCCTTCTTTTCTACCTTTTTGGGTTCAATAAATTTTCCAATGTTATTCAGAATATGATTTTGTTTATAGCCAAGGTCCTTCTTCATCCTTTCATCCATTGTTTAGTCGACTAAACCTCCTCCAATGCATAACCTTCTCAAGAACTTTGTTTTTGTCAAAGCAATTTGCAATTGCATCTTGTTTTTCATCAGAGTCATGTTCATAGCTTCTTGATTTGCCAATATTCTCTCTCTTTTGACATATGACATCTTCGGGGTCATATTTTCTTGGTTGTCTCATTTTAGCCTTGATCTTGATTGATGCACCTTTGCCAACTTCAACAAACTCTTCATCTGCAGAGGCCATGTGCCTTATGTGGAGATGCCTTGGAAGTTTATAAGGACAACAACTAGTCCCAAACACATTGATATATGTGCAACCAGTCATCAACCACCAACTAGCCCAATTGTGACATGTCTTATCATTAGGATCTTCCTATTTAGGTCACATTGCAGGAGAAATTCTCAGTACTACTCCAAAGAATAATATCTGCAGTGGTGTGAAGAAATAGTCTATGAATGTGTTACACAATCTACTCTTTCATGACGTCTATCAAGATGCATGCTCCACAATTCTATAGGTTTTTGACATTGTTTGCTAGTTTTTGTGTTACTACCCATATGATTGACATTCAGCCTCTTATGGAACATCTTTCTATGGGTAAATAAGTACATGAAACATAAATGTGAGTAATGCCTGAATTTTCTTTTTTCCTTGAGTTACATCAGGTCATCATGGATAGCATCAAACAATAGCTTGGCAATGTCAAATCTACATGGAGTAAGCATGCTTAATACTCTATCCAAGATGATGCAATGATATTTTGCTACAATCAGATCATTATCCTCTTGTAGGGCTGGACTCAAAATAGACAGAGTCATTGGAAAATAGGGACAAAACATAGTGGATGGGAAAGGTTCTCTAATATTGTCATTCATAAATCTCTACCCATGCGGTTTCTTATACGGGTAATCCATATATTTTGCAAAGCTACATCCCTGATTGCTCTTGCGGTGTTATCATATTTTATCCTACATTGCCTTTTATACAAGATGGTCAATTTTTTAGTATTTATGTTAAACATTTCCCTAATGATGTCGCATTGTAGGCTTAATACTCCCTGTCCTACGATGTTCTTAACTACTCTCAACTTTGAATTATACCCAGCTAGAGTCCATTCAACAATGTTTGGCTCAAAGAAGCAATTGGGGGCAACAACCTTACATAGGTCATAATCCCATACATTTGAAATCGGGTAATGAGCCTTGCTTTGATACCATGCATGCAAGAACATCTCCCTCCCAATGGCTTGCAATTGTGGGTTATGGTAATCTCTGATGAGCACACACCACACTGAGAAGGGGGGAGGGGGGTGAATCAGTGTGTAATAATAATCTACTTTCTTTCTAATTAACTTTTATAAAGAAACCATTTACATAATAACAAGTAAATGCGCAAAACAAAATTTACGTGGAAAACCCTCGGTGGGGAAAAAACACACTTGAAAGATTGCTTGGATCTACCGTCCAAATCCAAGCATAATGTTAATAATTATTTTTACAAAAATTCTGTAAGCACCAACCTACTTGGAGACACCAATCCCGAATGCCAAGCACCAACTTAGCAAGAGACCGATCTCTTTGAATTGAAGCACCAAATTCACTCCCAAGCACTGACTTAGCGAAAGACACCGATCTTTCAGTTTTGAGACACCGATCTCACTTAAACAATTCCCACCTTCTCACTGTTGCTTTGTCAACAAATGATGGCACAATCAAGTTTCACTCTTCTCTCTCTTCTTCCTCTTCTTCTCCTTGTATATGATAGAAAGAATTATTTATACTTATTTTCTAACTCCTGTTCATTTCTCTTTTATACCTCATTATGCCTTTTGGAAAGGGTGTGATTTCTCCCAAGGGATACGATCTCTCCAAAGGTGGTTGAACATCATTAATATATATCTGACTGCAAATTAAAAACATTTTATTGCTGGTTGGCCTTGTTAATTGTTGTCCGTCATATTGGGTGAGTTTGGTGCTTTGGGCGAGTCCGAAGCTATTGAGTGAGTTCGAAACTTTGGGCGAGTCCGAAGCTTGCCCTCCACTTTGCCTTTGACATCAATGACAATATTCCAACAATCTTCCCCTTTATCATTGATGGCAATCCTTGTAGAAAAAATGGTACATGAACTCCCTCTTTGTTGTAGTTCTCCTCCTTTGCTCCCCTTTTCTGTAATTCTCCCCCTTTGACATCAATGGCAAAAAGACATGCTACATAATCACAATGTATATCACCAAAATATCCATGGAGCTGAATAATACTGTGATTAACTCCCCCTTAATCCATGATTTTCTTGATGGATTTAATGACTAGATAAATAATGGATAACTCCCAATTTCTGCGTTAAAAACTCAAAAGTTTCTTTTGGAAGGGGCTTCGTGAAGATATTTGCTATCTGTTCCTTTGTGGCAATGTACTCCATCTTTACTTGCCGATTTGCAACTTGTTCTTTTAAAAAAATGTTACTTGATGGAAATATGCTTAGTTCTTGAATGCATAATTGGATTCTTGGAGATGCTTATTGCACTTGTATTGTCACAGAAAATAAAAATTGGATTGACCTACTCAATTCTAAAATCACTCAAGGTTTGTTTCATCCAAAGGATCTATGTAAAACTTGATGTTGCTGCTATGCACTCAGCTTCAGTTGTTGACAAGGAAACTGAGGGTTGTTTCTTACTCAACCATGACACGACTATTTTCAAGAAAGAATGCACCTCCACTTGTGCTCTTTTTGTCATCAATGTTGCCTGCCCAATATGCATTAGTATAAGTTGTTAGAGTGAAGTCCTTTCCTCTTGGGTACCACAAACCAAGATCCATAGTGCCTTTGTGATATCTAAATATCCTTTTGATTGCCTGCAAGTGTGTTTCTTTTGGTGTTGCTTGAAATCTAGCCACTAGACCTACTGCCTGCATGATATATGGTCTTGATGCAGTAGTATACAATAGACTTCCAATCATTGATCTACACAAGGTCTGATTGACTTCTGTTGACTCGTTATCTTTGCTTAACTTACACACTGTTACCATTGGAGTACTTACTGTTTTACAATCATTCATATTGAATTTCTTCAACATTTATTTAATGTATTTGGTCTGAGAGATGAATATTCCTTTACTTGACTGAGTAATTTGCAACCCAAGGAAAAATGATAACTCTCCTAACATAGATATTTCAAATTCTTGTTGCTTTACCCCTGCAAATTCTTGAGACATCTCATTGTCTCCACAAAAAATAATGTCATCAACATACACAACCACAATTAACTGGTTCTCACCTTCAGTCTTGATGTATAGGTTATTGTAAGCCATTCCTCTCTTGAAACCTTGATCAAGCAAGTAGTTATCAAGCCTAGCATACCAGGGTATAGGGGCTTGCTTTAGTCCATACAATGCTTTCTTTAGCCTACACACACAGTCCTTATTCCCTGAAAGAGAAACTTTCAAGATGCTCTATGTAAACTTCTTCTTCAAGATTCCCATTGAGAAATGCAGACTTCACATCCATCTAATAGACCTTGAAATTCTTGAAACCGACATGTGCTAAGAATAGTCTTATGGCTTCTAATCTTGCCACAGGTGCAAAAGTCTCCTCAAAGTCAACACCTTCTACTTGAGCATAGCTTTTACATACCAGTTTTGCCTTGTTCCTTGTTACTTTGCCATCTTCATTTAGTTTGTTCCTAAAGACCCATTTAGTTCCAATTACATTCTTGTCCTTTGGTCTGGAAACAAGTTCTCAAGTTTCATTCTTCTCTATTTGGTTCAATTCTTCCATGGCATTGATCCATTGCTTATCATTGCTAACCTCTGAAAATCTCTTCGGTTCTATCTTTGACAATAGAGAGAAGTTTACATTTTTCGATGTATTCGTTAACCTTCTCTTTATTCCATGCTCTTCGCATAATTTATTGAATTCATTTGAGAGGAACTCACCCCCTTGATTTGACCTTAGGCATTTGATCTTTAGATCCATTTCATTTTCAACCAAAGCTTTAAACTTTTCAAACGCCTCAGATTTCTCTTTTAGAAAGGCAACCCATGTCATTTTAAAATAATCATCAATAAGAAACATAAAATGACTCTCACCTTGTATGCTTTGCGTTCTTGTGGGTCCACACAGATCTGTATGGATCAATTCCATTGGCTTAGTTGTCGAGTATTCTTTTGATTTGAAATTCGCTCGTGTCTGCTTCCAATGCTAACATTGCTTACAAATAGTGTTTGAAGGTTTTGTGATTTTTGGCATCTCTCTGACAGTATTCTTAGTGTCGATTTTCACTAAATTGTCAAAATTCATATGGCCTATTCTTTTATGCCATAGCCAGCTTTCATCAACTTGACTCATGTAGCATTCCTCTCCTTTTATTTCACTATGTATAGATTATTTGATGTTCTGTTTGCGTTTGCAACTAATTTTTCTGTGTTTGCTCCCCTTGTCTTGTAGCCTTGAACATAAAATGTGAGCGTGTCTTTGATCACACATTTGGTCAATAGGTTATGCTTCAACCCGTCAACGTACAAAACATTTTCAATTTTTGTCTTTCCATTATCAACGCTGATTGTACATTTTTTGGCAATCCTAGCCGTAGCATTATCCCCAAACTTTACTGTACCTTTACTCATTTTCTTCAAAGTGAGAAATTTGCTTTTATCTCGTCATGTGGCTTGAACACCCACTGTCAATATACCATTGCTGCCCTTTGTCTTGTGCATGAAACGTTGTTTGAACAAGCATGGATTTTTCCTTTTTTTGATTAACTTCCTCTTGCTTTTCACTCTATTTTTTTAATATTTTTTTTCTTTATAACCTGGGTATTCACCTTCTTGTTCTGTTTAGGGGTTTTTATGAAAACACTACTACAAAATCGTTCTATATGACCAAAGTTATTGCAATTATAGCATGCAATGTCACTTTCTTTGTAATTCAATAATGGTGCAAATGAGTTATAGTTTCTATTGGGAACTCCATAAGTGTCTTTTCCATAGTTCCATGCATGTTCATTTCTTGCATGTGCATTGCACTCTGTTGCTTTATGACCAACTTGATTGCAAGAATAACAGTAACCATAGAAGTAGCTTGTGTACCTTATCACATTGTTTTGCCTTGATGGAAATGATCATCTGAGATCTCTAACATGGATGTTCTTACCTTCGTTTTTTCTATGAGGAGAATTGACATGCTCTGTCGTCTTTTCACTTTCTATATTCACAAACTTCTTAAGTGCATCCGCATAGTTCTTTGGCTTATCCGTATTTATCCTCTTAGTTGGTTCTATAGTTTTTGTTGCACTCTGCCCTTCTTTAGTGCTGTTCTGGTTCTCTTCATAACCAAGACCAGTCTTGATACATGATGACCTTTGGTAATTGAGAATCTCATCCAGTGCTTTGGTGCTTTTTAATTTAGCACATGTCGTCTCCAATTCCTTCTTTAAGAAATCAACTTCTAATTCTAGCTTGGCAATGTGGTCTTCTTTTGCCTTAAGCTGGACTCTTACTTCCTCCTTTGTCTTCTTGGCTTCTTCTATTTCAGTCTTCAGACTAATGATGACCTTTTCTGACTCTTCAAGACTATGAGACATTTCTTTTTTTAGGTCATGATTTTTTTCTTCGTATGTTTGAATTTGTAATCTTTGTTTCAGATTCTTCTTTTTAAGAACTTTTATTTCACCTAAAGCACATATGAGTTCTTCAAGATTTACTCCATCCTCAACATTTTCCTCTTTCAAGGCGTCTTCACTTGTAGAGGCATCATTCATTATTCCTATAGCAATGAACAAAGTTTCTTCCTTGTCACTCCCTGAAATGCTCTCATCACTCTCCTTAGCTGAGCTGTTATCCTTTTTAGAATAAAGACTTTTCTTGTGTTTATCAAACTTTTTCTTATTTTTGTTTTGTTTGAAGCTTTTCTTGTATTTAGGTTTGCTTTCCTTTTTATTTCTTTCCTCATTATGATTTTCTTCATCATCGCTATCATCCTTATGTGGACATTTAGCAGCAAAGTGCCCTATTTTACCACAATTGAAACACTTGAAAGGTAGCTTACCTTTGTATTTGTCGGATCCCTTTTTAAGCATTCTAACAAACAGAGCCTCCTCCTCATCTTCTTCATCACTGGTGTTATCACTTGATTCAGGGTCTTTATATTTCCCTTTTTTAGAAGCTTTGAACGCTGCTTCCTTCTTAGATGATTTTTCCTTTTCAGTCCTCATCTCATAAGCCACGCAAATTCCATGTAATTCATCCATTGTTAATTTGTTTAGGTCATTTATTTTTTCGATAGCAGATTTTTTTGCATTGAATCTTAAAGGTAGAGACCTTAGTACCTTTTGGATGATTACAGATTCTTTGACTCATTCACCAAGCCCTTTGATAACGTTGACAATTTCATCTACATGAAGTAGATAGGTCGCAATGTTTTCATCCTCTCTCATCTTCAAATTTTCGAATTGTCTCCTATGAGTTTGAAGCTTGGCCATCTTTACTTTGTTATTTTCCTCATAGATGGTCTTAAGTTTATCCCAAATCTCCTTAGTCGAGTCGCACTGCATTACTTTTACAAACTCAGATTTTGACAAACCACATAGAATAGCATTCACGGCTTTTGCGTTATTTTCACTAGCCTTCTTTCCTGCTGTATCTGTTGGTGGATTCTGTGGTGTTGTGTATCCATCCACAACTGCTCGCCAAATGTCAAAACTAAGGGCCATTAGATATGTCCTCATCCTTATACTCTAGAATGCATAATTTGTCTCGTTGAACAATGGATCCTTGTTGGTGGAGAAACCTTCTTGAACCTGATGACTGGGAATGTGTGGTTTCGGTATCGGCCTTCTAGTGGTTAAACTGATCCTGAAGGAACCTAGCTCTGATACCAATTGTTGAGCACACACCACACTAAGAGGAGGGGTGAATCAATGTGTAATAATAATTTACTTTTTTTCTAATTTTCATAAAGAAACCATTCACGTAAGAACAAGTAAATGCACAACACAACATTCATGTGGAAAACCCTCGGTAAGGAAAAACTACATTTGAAAGACTACTTGGATCTACTGTCCAAATCGAGCCATAAGATTAATAGTTCTTTTTACAAAAAATTTGTAGGCACCAACCTACATGGAGACGCCAATCCTCAATGCCAAGCACCAACTTAGCAAGAGACACCGATCTCTTTGAATTGAAGCACCAACTTCACTTCCAAGCACTGACTTAGCGAAAGACACTGATCTTTCTGTTTTGAGACACCGATCTCATTTAAACAATTTCCACTTCTTTGCTTTGTCAACAAATGATGGGCAATCAAGTTTCGCTCCTCTCCCTTTTCTCTCTCTTCTTCCTCTTCTTCTCCTTGTATATGATAGAAATAATTATTTCTACGTATTTTCTAACTCCCATTGATTTCTCTTTTATACCTCATCATGCCTTTTGGAAAGGGTGTGATTTCTCCCAAGGGATACGATCTCTCCAAAGGTGGTCGACAATCATTAATATATAGTTGATTGCAAATTAAAAACATTTTATTGCTGGTCGGCCTTGTTAATTGTTGTTTGTCACACTAGGCGAGTTCGGAGCTACTGAGTGAGTTCGAAGCTCTGGGTGAGTCCGAAGCTCTGGGCGACTCTGAAGCTTGCCCTTCACTTTGCCTTTGACATCAATGACAATATTCCAACAATCTCTCAATGAATCATTGAAAAAATCCATAAGGTTCATCTCTATGGAAGCCCTCTTAGAGTGTTCGGTTGATATAGACATCGAGTGTTTAGGTATTCCCACCCCTTTACAACATCTTGGAGTGATTTCCCCTTATCTTAAGGCACATCCATCTCGATAATTATAGACAACATAGAGTTACATGACAATGGATTAGTTCCTGGCCGTGCCAAAGGTATACATTTCCCACGTTAATGCCACTTCACATATTCTATCCATCCTTTCAGAGAGGATCTAGTATGTGATGTTGCACCAATTGATGCTTGCGATATCCTCCTTGGGCATGCATACGTGCACAAATGCCATGGTGTGTACACAACGAATCCTTGGAGAATCCTCATTTTAGTCGGTAACAAGAGATACTGAATTCCTGAAGTGATTCCATGCTTGAACCATGCCCCACAAACTCCTGAGAAGATTGCATCACAGTTGCAACCAAGACTTAATGCAATTGGGTTGATTGCTTCTCAAGGAAGGGCAAATGATCGACAAGTAGCCATGCAAACTCGCACATCGATCTTGAGTGCCTTGGTCACTTGCACATCTTTGTGCAATTCTACATTCATACCCTTGCATCATGCACACCCCGCGTAGAGCTAGGGAACATGTCGCGCAAACTTGTGTAAACTCACACAACATTGCATTGTTGAGTAGATCCAAGCATCATGCGCATTCTACGCAACGCCTGGATCCATGCCACAAAGAACCAAGGACAACAACGTGCACTCCACTCGAAAGGCATGAAGGCCATGGGCTTCTTAGCCTTAGTCCGTGCGTGTTTGAGGGGCAGCGCTGCCCCCCATTTCATGGGGCAATGCCCCATGCCAAAATGTGGATATTCAATCTCGACTTTTGTCACCTCCGCTCCGCACAACACTCGCCACCTTTGCATGACATCAACCAATTGTATCGTGTGCACCATCCAAACCTGTGTGCAATGCCCAAATCTACACGCAACCCTTTCACACTCCTAGAGCCTTTACATGATAGAACACTTGTCAACACATTGCACACTTGGAGGTCAAAGATGTAACTGTTGGGAGATGAAGAGTCACATGTGGAATGCCAAACAGTTCAACTTCCATAATGGATTCTTTGCCTTCATGGCATGTAATCTATTTATACATATTTGTAACTTTAGTCAGGTAGATAGAAGCAAAGTAAACAATCATACATCTTTCTAAGAGTATGTCATGTACAAAACGCACAAATAAATAAATACATTTACTGTTCTAGTTATATTGTTTTCTCTATTCTTAGCTTTTTCAATATAGCTTTTGTACAAGCACAACATCATCTAGAGTGTTGTTCTGTGGACCACCTGGGATCCAGATCGACATGTCCTCTCACCATGTTGAATATTGTGTTTGTTTCAACTCATTTAAAAACAAAAACAAAAACAAAAACAAAAACAAAAACAAAAACAAAAACAAAAACAAAGATTATATTATTGCAAAATCAAAGACTACATATTATAATATGCCAAGCTTGAAAACTAATAGTCCATGCTTAAGCAATGAACATAAAGGAGAACCAATAATCATTGATCGATGCAAATCCAAATCTAGTATCTTTCTCAAATATTCTTGCAATTTGCTCGACCACCAAATTGGAGGCACACCATGGCAAAGAAGGTTGTGATTATCCAACGTCCAATTGGCCAAACTGTTTGCCACTTCATTACTTTCTCTAGGAACATGGCATAAATAAACCTCCAAAAACTTTTCTTGCATAGTGCGAATCTTCCCCATTTCTCTAGCTATTTGCCAATTTTTACTAGGATCTCCCTTTGGAACAGATAACAAGCCCACAATAACCTTAGAGTTTGATGCAATTTGCAATTTTTGCTATCTATTTTTTAAAGCTTCTTGCACCCCTTTATAAATAGCTTTAATCTCCGCCATATTTGGTAGTACATCCCACCTTTTCCGCAAAAAGGAAGGCAACAGATCGATCCGATGTTTTGTCAATACCTCCAATACTAGCCTATCCCGGTTACCCTCGCGAAGCTCCATCCGTGTTCAACTTCCCATACCCAAAAGGGGGAACTGTCCAATGTCATCCCTGCTGAGCTTTCTTTTTCAAATTAAAAGCGATCCTTGTAGACATAGAAGGTTGCAATGGGTGCTGGCGACATAAGTAATCCCATTATGGCGTTACGGGTTGAGGCAAACTCATCTTGTGCTTGATGGATTCAGCAATGGTTATTTTGATCTTTTCCCAAACAAAATTGATATCTCTGCTTTTCTGTTGGAAGATTGTGTGATTGCATTCTTTCCAAATGTTCCACAATAGAAGGGAGATGCCAGATCACAAAACTGGAAGAAGATTTAGGCCTTTGGCCAATTGACATTGCCTTTCTATATTAATAACTTAATAGGCACCCAGGGAAGATTCAACATTTTGGATAAGAGCTTCCACAAGTAGATCCCCATAAGACACTGGAAGAAAATATGCGAATTGTTTTCCTTATTGTCCCAACACATGACACATTGAAAGGGACCATAGAAGCCACATCTCATGAGGTTTTCTCTAGTTAAGACTCTCTTCTTCAAATGCAACCATAAAAAGAAACTTACCTTGGGCCATAAAGCAAGCTGCCAAATTTGACTAAAAATACCCTTAAGAGGATGAGGGGCACACCTAGTAAGAGAATCATATCATGAGGAAACCATATAAACACCTCTAGAATTCTTTTCCAGCATAAGGCACCAGGTTTTGAAAGTATTTAAAGAGGACAACCTAGAAGCATCTTACTGATCCATGACCTTTGATCTTCTGCTATTTGAATTTGCCACTCACTAGGAGGTATCCAACATTTTCCAATCTCCCATGGCTGATTAGTTACCCTACAATAATGAGCAATCTTAATCCATCCCTTCCCATGCAATTGCTCCATCATTGTCTTGAGTTTTGGATATTGAAATATGATTGGTGGATGAGCATCCCACGAATCAGTCTTGAGGTTGTTGGCCATCATTAACAATCCAAAACAAATTCTTTTTTATAAGATCCTCTCCTGCCTTAAGAACAAGAAGAATAGGTGACCCTTTAAGAGGAAGAGAGAATCTAATAATGTGTTTGTTTCAACTCATAATTGATAGGAGCACACCCTCAATTGGCCAAGTGGGACCTTGAAGCTATGCCACTAGCATAACTACCCTAATGCAAGAGAAACCACCACGACAATAATACATCTGCCTCCTTGTATTTGGCGGTTTTGTTATTGTACATATTGTTCTCTGATTCTTTATTTCAAGAGATTTCTTTAGTTGTTTCATGATGTGACGGTGTTCGAATCACCTTAGAACATGTCAACAACATTCAAATATCCATGGGCTAACTTGCATACTATGTTCTTGCTTAAACATGTCGTATTAGGAGCATTGAGGGTGTTTCAAGCTGCCTTGGTCATTTTGAGTAGTAAGAGAGATTTGTGGCCTAGTTGAACTGAACTCAACTTACTTCATGATGCAATTTGGATCACACCTGCCCATTAAGAGGCTTTTGCTCCCTAAAAGATTAAGGTCGCAAGAGATGATCGAACAATTTCTCCATATTTCCCTTAGAATGCCACTTGGCTTTGCTTGACAATTGTTCTTTCAACTCCACGTTAAAACATTCCTGCTCTCCTCTCTTTGATGTCCTCACCCTTTTTTGGAAAACAATATCCTTGTTAAACTCTTCTTGAGCATTAGGTGCAAGGCTTTCAATAGAAGGCTTAAAGAGACGTACCTATGTTTCCAATGGAATATTTCTTCACATATACAAAGATAAATATAATTTTAAAGCATTAGTGCCCAGTTGTTCAAGAATCTCAAATGGATCGTACCTAAGTGGTTTTAGCTTCTTTGCTTTAACTTTGAGTCCTATTTTTCTTAAGTCACATTGTCCCCAACTTGGAACTTGTGCTCAACTCTATGTTGATCATGTCTTGCTTTATACTTAGCTTGAGACTCCTTCAACCTCTCTTGCACTTGGAGGTGTATTTTCTTTATCTTCTCAATGAATTTTTTAGCTATGTGGTTACCAAATCCCCTTCTTGCTTCCCTCATGGTTGCCTCTTTTTAATATCAAACGGATTAGGAGGCAACCAATAAAAATATGTTCCAAAAAAAGATATATTAGTTGATGAATGAATTGCCATGTTATATGAATCCCTGATTTTCAGCTGATCTATGTTGATCATGTCTTGCTTTATACTTAGCTTGAGACTCCTTCAACCTCTCTTGCACTTGAAGGTGTATTTTCTTTATCTTCTCAATGAATTTTTTAGCTATGTGGTTACCAAATCCCCTTCTTGCTTCCCTCATGGTTGCCTCTTTTTAATATCAAATGGATTAGGAGGTAACCAATAAAAATATGTTCCAAAAAAAGATATATTAGTTGAAGATTGAATTGCCATGTTATATGAATCCCTAGTTTTAAGCTGAATTTTCATCGTAGGTCTTAGGATGCTTTCTATTATACCCTCTCAAGAGTTGTACCAATGTTATATTGACCACATCGGTTTGAACATTCATTTGTGGATGAAAAACAATTGATCTCTTCAACCTTGCGTTCATTCTTTCCCACAACGTGGTTGAAGATTTGCCCCAAACCCTTGAATTTGTATGCACGGGATATGATGACCAATAACAATCCTCTTTCTCTAGAGACTAGGATACAAACAAAGGTCATAACACCAGAGCTTGCGTATACTTAGACAGTACAATGATAGTGCTTGTGGCGGCCGTAGATCTAATAGAGGTCAATCCACACTCAATGTCAAGGGTATAGGGTTCCAAAGCCTATGTGCTATAAGATATGGGGTATGGCTCTAACTAGATCCCAAAGTAAATCGAATGATATAGCAATGTTAACAAAGAGGTATATCAAGGATATAATATGGGTACTGTAGGCAAGGAACTGACGAACAAAGGTAACTTAGACCCAAGATAGCTGCAAGTACTAAACTCAATAGAAAATAAGTGGTGCAATGGTCAACCATTGGGCGGTCTATGCACCCTAAGGTGACAAATTGCAAGCCTAAGAACCCTATGGCGATACCAACATTATTTAGTATAAGGAGAAACATAGGCAAGGACAAACAACATGCATCTACTTTAACAATAAGCAAAGAAGACCTATCTGCTAAGAAAATAAATGAAAGAGAATAAAGATAAGATACCTTTAGGGTGACTCGTCGGTGCATCAATCTCCCCCATGCTGAAGTTGCACTTTGGAAGAGATATTGTAGGATGAAGACCTCAAATGGAAAGCTGAAGACTGAGGTATCCTTAATTGGGGACTCCAAAGACTAGGTGTACCTCCTCGGTTCGACTTCTCTTATTTCGATTTAAAGACCTTGAGTAAGACTTGACCTCCAAGAATAAAACTTGAGATTCTAATTCCTCTTTTTACTAATTAAGGGTTAGAATGGGAGCGCAAGCAAAGCAGGTGAGTGTTGTGTGTTGTGAGAATTGATAATTATGATCTCTATTTATACGGCTCCAAACCTAAAACGTTGATGGTATTGACAAGGCCAATATAGTCGAATGGGATGTTCGCTGATTCAAAACTTTATTGGCCAGGCCGGTATAGTTGGGAAGATAGGGATAGTCTCAAAATATTGGCTAGGCTGATATAGTAAAGGAAAAAACAGGGAAGATACAATAAGAAACAAACTTAGAGAATTGGATTCGAGGCAAGCCTATGACCATGTCATTTTTGCTAAGTTGTTCAAGGTAGCGGTAGTTAAAGTGGCCAAACCGCTCATGCCATAATTTGCTAACTCCACTCGAATGAGTCAACAATGCAGTCGGAGAAGAATCAGGTGCAAAATGTGAGGTGTATAACTTGGCTTGGTGATCTGCTCTGCCCATTGCCACTGTAGAATCACTCTGCAACTCCTTGATGATAATTGAATCTGGTAAAAACTCAACCCTCGTGCCTTTGCTGATATGAGTGATTTGATACACTGATAGGAGATTAGTTGAAAGAGAAGGGACACTTAGAACATTATTGAATGTTCCTCCTTCCATTTCAACAGACCCTCTCCCTGCAACTGGTACAAAAGTGTCATCACCCAAACTAATGGAAGACATGCCACAAGGCTCTAAGGAGGAAAACTTAACTAGTGAAGAGTGCATGTGGTGAGAAGTCCCTGAGTCAATAACCTAAGATGTTGAAGTTGCAAACAAGAGTCTTGCCCTTTTCTTTCTTTTTCCCCTTGCCTTTTGCCTTAGTAGAATCTTGGGTAGATGAATTCTGCTTGATGGACTCATGAACACCTATCTTGTTTTTCTCTAGGAGATGAGTTAGGTGATCTATTTCCTTCTTCATGCATTTGTTTTCATCATGCCCATTTTTATTACAGTAGGCGCACTTAACCTTCTCTTTCTTAGGTTTGCCATTGGAAGAGGAGGCTTTATTGTTGGTTTTGGTAGATGTTGATTCCTTCTTCTCTTGATCCTTGTTTTTGTTCTTCTTCTCTTTGTTTGAAGTCTTTGCTTTCCCATTCCCAACAATTAGGGCTTGAGGTTTTGTGGACTTCAATGTGCCCATCTGGATCAACTTGTCTTGCTCTCTAGTTAAGTCGGCAATGAAAGCATATAAAGAGGGCATTTTCCATGTAGTGCCCAAAGCACTTTTAGTGGCATTGAAAATGGAGACAAACACTAAATAGTCAGGACCTAATTTATAGAGTATAGAAAAAAGAAGTTGCTCATCTTCTTTTTTTATCCCATATTCTCTCAACTCAATCTCAAGGACTTGAACTTAGTGAAGAAATCTTGAAGGGTGTCAAAGTTGCAAGGACTTGGGTAATGAGTTCATTCTCAAGCTCGTGACCTGTCATCACATCTTGCTCCCCAAATAGCTTACCCATAATGGTCCATACATCATGAGGTGATTTGGTAGGCTCTAAGTGAAATATGAGACCAGGGGCTACACAAAGACATAATATCTCATGAGCTTCATCACTACAGTTATACCACTCAACTATCTCTGCATTTCTGCTTGATTTAGTTTCATCACCTATGGTTATCCTATACAAACCCTTAGTCCTTAAAACGATTGTCATCTTGATTTTTCATTCGTGATGGTTAAAAGGAGTTAGTAGGTTTATTGAACTTGAATTCATTAATACATAAATAAGTTGTAGTAGTAGTGCAATTTGTAGTTGTAGAATTGAAGGAGCAAGTGAAAATAGAAAGAGAGACAACGAAAATACACCTCCCTTGAATTATGAAAAGGGGAACCCCCCAAATGTTGCAAATGCATGCTCAAAAGACGTCAAACTCAGTCGATAGTGCGTCTAGAGCAATCAGTGCGAGTATTGGAAAGACAAATTTTTGCAAACAAGGTGAGGATGTCGGGCTCGGTGGAAAGTGTGTTCAAGGAAAGTACACAAGCAAAGTGAATGAGAAAGAGAATAGTTTTGAATGTGAGGGGGTTTTGCCACCTGTTAAACCGGGCCTCACTCTCAAGTCTTTGTGGAGTGAAAATATGAAGAGTCAAAAAAATTCCCATTTTATTAAAAAATTGCCCACAAAACAATATATTGTTTTGTGAAAAAATAATAAAAAGAGAAATAACTCGATGTTAATATTATCCTTCCCCACAATATTGTTTTTATAACAAAAAACAATTAAAAAAAAAAAAGACTCAACCCTTAAAAAATTCTACCCCCCACTTTAATTTTTTTTTCAATATAACTTACTACCAAAAAAGCAAATTTGACTTCAAAAAAACAACCTCAGTAAAGAGCAGAAAACTAAAAAGAGAATCCCATGAATTGCATGAGGTGGTTTTGGAAACCACTTACCACGATGGGCGACTATGTGCAGGGATGGCGGAGTTTTACAAGCTTGTAAGCATGAACCAGAGGTTTGAGAGATGAGCATGGTGGTGTGAGCTCCTTCCTTCTGAGCAAAAGGATGTCAAACTAGGGATAAAAACCATGAACCAACTTGGTTGTAGAGGTGGAACAACTAGCATGCAGGTCTGAGAGTGACGTGGAGCGATAAGCAGACCCATGGGAGGACGTGAGGCTCTGGTTCTGAGAGGGCAAGCAGATCCGTGAGAATCTGACAAATTCTGACCCTCTGTACCAATGGCCGTTGAACTAGGGTCTTTACTTAGCAAATATAACGCCCCTTTTTACCTGTTGTGTGTACCCAAGATGTGAGAATGGATGGCATCGTCCAAGGAGTTGTGCAGGTTGTGATGAGGCCGTGGAAGGCCGTGAAACTGCACACAGGCCTGTGTTAGGCCATGATACTCCACGCAGGCCTCTGATAGGCCGTGAGACCAAGATGTAGGTTGTGGAATCTTGTTACGCAACAAAAACCACAATACTAGCACGAAAAAGACTTTTCAACAATAATACCCCAAGATTTGGCCAAAAAAAGACCTCTACAATTTTTTTCTCGAGATTTTTCAGATTTTTAAAGCTCCTAGAATTTTTATAAAATCCTCTAAAAGATTGCCTTGCAAAATATGCAAATAATCTCAAGATTTCAAACAATAGCTTAACAACAATGAAAAACCAAACAAATGTTTACCGGATTGACTCTGATCCCATAGCGGAGTTTGATCCCAGTCTGAATAAAGCGAATGTGAAGGTCGAATGGTTACATGAGACAAAAAACGAGTGCACACCACCAAAGCGCTGAAGCAAATTGAAATCAAAAGCAAGAATTTCACGAAATTACCAAAATAGAGAAAGTCCAATATTCATTAAGTGAGAAGGCTCCTCAATTGAAATGTACATATAGGAGTGCTGAGTAACTCCTCCACAAATGGTGGTTAAAGACCCCTTACAATAGAAGTGTAACTCCTCCACAAAAGGTGGTCAAAGGAGCCTAGAATAGATGTGTAACTCCACAAAAAGTAGACGGAGTTACATCCTAGTCTTCCGGTCAAGCCTATGACATCTATGACACACTAACTCCACCTAAGCAAGCATATCCCCAAATATAGGAAAACTCCATGTGAGCAAATATAATATTCCCAAATAAATAAATCCGGGAAAATAAATACCTACACTAACATAGTTGTCTTCACCAAGGGATTAAGGTGTGCAGTGAGAACAATGGGCGCAAGTTGGTTTTTGCTGAGCTCCTAAGTAGTAAGGGTAGAAGATCCATGGCTAGTGTTTGTGCATTACATGTTGTCGTTCTACTGTTACATTTCTGTTCTTATATCTTGTAATAATTTGGGTTTCTATTGAAGCACAATATGGAGGATTAACCACTTATATCGAGAATGGGGAGTGATTGTGAATTGAAAAACCCATCAAATTTCATGTAATTTCTTTTTATCTTACAAAGACGTCTCCGCTCAACTGACAGATTGCACAGATTTTACCACGTGGTCATTGGTTTGATTCCCACAATCGACAACGACGTTGTCATTTTCCTGTTTGGAAATTATACAATAAGGTATGTAACTTCTAATGTCTTGCTTTACATAGTCCTTCCAACATGGCCAATTTTGGCCTTATATTCTCCACATACCATTCAATATGCATAGAGAACAACCCTGGCCAATGGAAATGCAAGAAGGGAATATCCAAACTAGGCCAATGGAAATACGCCAAAGGGCATACGCCATGTGTGAGACGAATTTATGGTATGTGCCCCTCAATGAAAACGCCTCCGGCGTAATGATTATATTTTTTCTCTTCTCCTTGCTCATCTTGTATGTAAACATCATATTTTTTGAAATTGGTTTTAGCTATTTAAAAGTTCTTCATGTAGCTCCGGTACCAAATTAATGCTCAATATTATATCTCACACACAACATTTTCCATGGATGATAATACATCTAACATTACACATGCACTCATATCATACAAATAGCATTTGATATGTCAAACACTTTACACATCTTCATATACTTTGGGTTCTTAATCTTATTATTCAACTATGACTTTTTCTAATTGTTGTACTCTGAGTCTTAACAAATTATTTGTCATTAGTTGTTGTTGGGTCCCTGTTTGTTTAGTCTGCCTAATCTTACAAGCGTATGCCAACTTTAGTAAAATCCCATATGATTCAGAAAGGATTTTCATGATCATATATCATCTGCAACAGAGTGATTATTCTAATTTTATTATTTGAATATTCCAAGAATTATGGATATTTTGGTTGGATGGAGGCTATGTGAACTAAGTTTTGAAGCTTCAATCCTGGATATGGGTACTCTCCATGCCTATCTCCATACTATTTCAATCATCTTATATATTCTTTACACAAATCAACATATATTCCAAGGGGAATCTTACTGCTTTCTCCTCTGGGTAGGCTTGCAACTCTCACTAGCCATGGCCTCCTACTTTCCTTGCCCTACGACTCTCAAAGCTTCCATTGCCAAAGATAAACCGGCCTTTTCTAGGGAGGGCTTCATGAAATACTTGCATATACATGCTCAGAGAAGAATTGTCAAGCCCTCTTTCCTAGCTAAGGAGGAGAATGGATGCTATCTCAAAATGGACACCCCCTTGGTCCACTTCCCTTTGTTTAAATGTTGAAAGTGGGTGCTGGCTTCTCAAAGAATAGGTTCTCGGACGTAGATTTATGGGAGCTTACTTAGGGCCTAAAACTCTCAAAGCTTGGGTCTATGACCGATTGCAACCCTTCGATTTGGTGGACATTCTACTGATGCTTAAATGTGTCGCCCTACATTTACACCCAATAAACTAGGCAAAATCAAGATTTTGTTTTGTTTAAAAAGATGTCACAAGTCACAATAAGGTAAAACACAATACCGAACTTTCATATAACTCTGGTAATAAAAACCACAATGAAGGAAAGCATTTTCCTAATTAATTAATTAGTCATGCTAGAAAATATAACGAACCACTATGCCTGTTAAGGATTCTTTGACATGCATACAACACTAGGAGAATACCTTTAACGTTTAAGTACTTAATTGATACAATGGTTTTTTCAGGAGAGAGCAAGGGCTTATGATCAACATTACACAATATTAATTAACACATGCTTTGATTACTTACTGAGAACACTTACTTGGAAGCAATCACAAACACAACTACAACTTCATGTCTCTAGCAAGGTCCAAATGAAGTGCTAAAAAGAGTTTTCAAGCCTAAAAGAGGGTTTTTGAAATGACAAACCATAGGGACCTACTCTTATGACCCAGAGTCATTCTGTTGAGCTGCCTACATATCCATTCGTAGAATCGGGGCCTAATGTAGTCTTGAACTCTCAGGGTTCACACACAACTAAATGCTCTTTAACATTAGCACAACCACCAAACTATCTATTCATTACTGTAACATGATGACACGTTATGCCCACATGCTATTAACAACAAAATAGAGCTCACACTTCGTTCACGATATAGGGCACATGTTCTAATCTTGACATAGGGCGCACCTCCTATTTATAATATAGGGCACATGTTCTGATCTTGATAGAGGCACACATCCTATTTATAATATAGGGCACACATCCTATCAATGGCACAAGGTGCGCACCCTAATGAACACATACCCAAACATAATGATTTACACAATCCTTGTGTTCCACACACAAAACACACATGCTCCATTCACAATAACACTTGTGCCCCAGGGCACAATAACTTGTTGTTTTCCTTAACAATGACAATGTGCTCTAATAACAATGTATTCTATTGTTCCTTTCAACAATAACACAACAAAGAATTCTATAGATTTCTTATAACAATAAAACTATTGTTTTCTAGTTTAACAATACACTATTATTGATTTCAGTGCACCATATAATCCCAATTGTTTCCAACATGCCAAATACTTCTAAATAAGCTTCTATTTGAACAATATCCCTATATTGTTTATGACAACAAATTCATCATTAAGTGGCCCATTGTCTTCAACAACCATGAAATATCCCGTTGGTCTACTCTTCTCAACAAGAATAATGATTTAGTTGTTCTTCTTTTGTCTTGCTAACAATAACATTATAGTTTGCTCTAATAACAATCAAGTTACGGTTTTTCAAAACAAAAAATACTATTTAGGAATTCTTGTGCAGCAGAATACATTTGTGGTTTTTAAAATCAATATTACATTTTACTGTCCTCTATTGTTTTCCATAACAATAGTATTATTTTTTTCCGGTTCTTTGTCTTTTGAAGATGCATTTGACACACCCTTTATGGACTGGATTCGTGTATTATCTTCTGTAGTCCCATTGGCCAATCTTGGCCTCTAGTGGAAAGTAATACCTAAATTAAATTAAACAATAAAACAACTAAGCTGTTACTGAAAATATTATAACTACCGTGTTCCTTTTATAATAATATGACTGTTGTTTCAAAACACAATAGGCAACCTTATTGAATTAATTGCATTTGCAAGTAAATGATTCTCTTTGATATTGAGCTATTGTTTTTTTAAACTAGTAGAAGTGTAATTGAAACACTATCAAATGAATTTGCAAGGTAATGACATATTGTCCTGGTATTTAAATTAGCTTTACTAAGCTAAACATTGCTAAATTGAACACCACAATTTACCTAAGCCCATACAACTATTAACTTAAGTAGCTCTTAGATAGCCATTTCCACTAAGCTTTCTGAAGTAAAATGACCACCTATCAATTAACAATAATTTGACCAGATTATCAAATTAATCAAGTAATTGTACCTGCCAGGCAAAAACTAGAGGTAGATTCAAGAAAGGTAAGGTGTAATTGTACCTATTAGCGAACTAAATTCTCAACTGATGTGGGATATATCACTGTTTTTTCGAACAACAAAGCTAAACCTATCCTAGCTCTTTACACATAAAGACACAAGGAACTAATTCCACATGGGGTATTGGTTCTCATATGAGGCACGGAGAAAAATGCGGAGGCCGCGCAAGCAATTATACTCATTTGCAACCAGCCAACCACTAAATCAGTAGTCTGCTTTTCTTGTAGTTTGATTTAAAAGTGAATTTGATTATATTTGTATATACACCCACATACCATCTTTATTTATCCTTATGATCATCCAATATTTGACTTTTTAATTCACATTATTGTTGATAACTACATCAGAACCCTTGTAATTATAAACTCCTCATTATCCTTTGCCTAACCACCTATGTAAAAGAGAAAACAGATTTTATTACACCCACCTGTCAGAAGTATTTATCACACGTTGCTTTATTTTTTTTCTTCAAAGGCTATCTGATCTTCTTCTATGTATGCATGTCTCTTTCAACCTCTCAACAACTGGAGGGTTAATTTTGTTTTGAGGATTGATTTCTGAAGTTCCCGAACAAACAGTTCAGTCAAGTAAATACCTCTAAACAAACAGTTCAGTCAAGTAAATGTCCCCAACCTTAAATTTCTTTGAAGGATTGTGCCGAACAGCACTTTTCCATAACTGTGCAATAACTCCAAAAACTAAAATAAAATTATCTCTCCTGTAAAATGCATGGTCGGTAAAGGGAGTAAGAAGTGGGAGTAGGTGTTTCTTTAAGCGGCTGCAAGACAGCATTTATGCTTTTCCCGTATGATACAATGAATTCCTTTTTGAAGACTATATCAGACCCAAAGAGAAAATTTGGGCAGGGTGTCAAAAACCATAAAGAATTATAATAATATATATATTTATCGTCGTTAATTAAATAATTAAAAATGATAACAAATGGATCCTACAGCAGCTCCATTCATCTCATTGTTCTCCATTCACAGCCAGAAATAAAGAAACAGAGCGGAAGAAATATCACTGTACTGAATTTGATGTATGGTAGCTTTCACAAATTAAAATATATAGTTATTATTATATTATTTTTTTTGCCGTCTCCAAGTACTGCCATACCCAAATAGCATTACGCAGCATGAAGTTCTATATAATATGACCTTTCTGATTGGACTTCAACCATTATCGTGTCTAGGCCATTAAAACTAATCAAAATTGTATCTCATAATTATTATATTTCATTACTATGTTTTTTGCATATTTGTTTCTATTACGGATCCAAATACCTAATTGGCTTGACTATAGGATTATAAGTATCATTTGAGATGCAAGTCAAGGTATGAGTAGATTATTGTATATAGTGTAAGTCAACCCACACTTAATGGAAACATTCAAAACAATGTTAAAAGTCCCATATTTTAGCATGATTACATTATTATTTGATGAAAGCTTGAGTCGTCACTTCTCTTCTATGCTAGTTAGTTGAGATGATAATTGTACTTTGTCCAAATCTTGTTTTGCTTCAGCGCCTTCGTTGGGATCTTTTATTGTGAATAAATATGTATCGAGCTATAATTTTATTTTGACTCACTTTTCGGTTCCTGTATTTCGGGCCCACCATAGGTATAAGCATGGTGGTTGCAAAGTAACACCTTCATCAATGGCTACCCAACATGCCGATATGCAAGTTGGTGTCAAAGTTATAATCTTAGCATCATAATTTGCTATTAGTTAGTGCTTAACTAATGGTGGTTATGAAACCTCCCAACTGATGTAACCGCATTTTGATTAATAAAAGCATGGTCACACATCATTCAGTGTGCTGCATACTACCATTCTCTTTTCATTCTCTCAGCATTCATTTGCTATCATTGGTATCAGATCCATCGCTCGAGGAAGCTGAGCAAGGTATGAGTGTGGCACGAGTTCGAGTAAGCTCTGGAATGAAGGGTACAAACTTTGAAGAGAGGTCGTGGTGGAAGAGGTTGAGGGTAGAGGTCATGAGGTTGGAAAACACAACGGAAAACTCATCACAACAAAAGAAAGATCAAAACGCGTTGGAAGAAAATGTGACCAAAAGGTAGAGACCAGTTCATGAAGGAAAAGATCAGATGTGTGAGGAAGAAGTACAACTGAAAAACATGACACAATTAGGCCAGTGAAGCACGAGAAACATAAGGTAGACATGGGAAAGACCACGGGCAAATCGTGGACTAGGCAAATCCAGAGATCGTGGTGAGTGGTGAAAAACGCAAAAATGCAGTCACCTAAATGACACCAACAAAAAGGAAAATGAGCAAACTATAGGTCGACAATGCACAGGGCAATGTGAATATTCAGGGTTTAGCATGACGAGATTTTTGTTTGCAGAATGTGAAAGGTTTCAAATATAGAATGTGGGAAAGCCATTAGTATTAGAGCACAAGACACAGGACAAACCTTGTAAGTAAATGTCTAGTGCTTTTTGATGTGATTTCAAACTGTTCTCAGAAGTAATTTAAAACAATTGCATTAATTTTTCAGATTCTAAAAGGGTTAGAAAATTGTCAAAAAATTGCATTAAATTTCGGGTCAGCCAAATGAGTTGTCAACGGGTTCAGTAGTAGCATTGATTTTTGGGTCAGATTTAGTAAATTTTCCTATTGCATTAAAATTTTGGGTCGAAATTTGTATTTTCCATGTTTAAATTTTTTTCCAAGTGAAAAATGACCACTATTCAAACCCTGCTTTTGTCGGAAGTGCAAAAGTTAACCGGCCATAATTACAATGTGTGGAGTGATCAGGTTTTAACAATTGCAGAATATCGTCATTGTGACAATCATAATCGGCACTGAAACAAGCCTCGTGATGAATTTTGAGGATTATGACAAACATCATAAGGAGGCCTTGTTGCTAAACCATTTGTGTTGGATGACACAATCCCTGAGGTCCGAATTGCCATTGTGGCAAATACATTGTGGACTAGTTTGCAGAACAAATACCAAACCTTGGAGAAAAGCAGTGTTGTACCTAAAAAACTTGTTATTCTCCACAAAGATGTCAGAGAATGAGTCTTTGTTAGAGCGTCTACTTTGTATGAAAGATCTCCGAGACCAGTTATAAGCCATCAACAAAAAGGTGGTTGATGATGACATGGTGGCATTGGTGTTGAACAATTGACCATCCTCCTATGAATATTTCGTGGAGGCTTTAAATTTGATGACGAACAGTAACACCTTGACGTTTGATCATGTTAGTACTTATTTTTTGCGGAAAGAACGCAGACAAACATAGAATGAGTCCAATGTTGGACAAGAAGAGAGTGCATTAGCCGTGCAGTCAAAAAGGAAGTGGAAACTTATTCTTTTAAATCCATATTCTAAGTATCAGGTAAAGTGTTTTTATTGTCATAATGTTGGGCATTTGGAAATGTATTGTTGGAAGCGACAATACGTACTTATCCAACACAACAACCAAGCGACGAATGTGGCAACAATTGAATGACAAGTGTTGACCATTTTTTGCCCAACAGGCCAAAAATCGGTCCCCTTCTGTCCCTGTTGTTCTAGGCCATTTTATTTTCTGATTTTGCATGAATCTGTCCATTTCTACGGACTCTGTAGGATTTCTACGAACTTGGTAGGTCTAAATCTACGGACTCTGCAAGTTTTGGATTTCTACGGACTTGGCAGGTTAGTCCTTTGGCGCATGAAGGATCAGTTCCAGAGAGAGTGCTAGGATTTACAAGGCTTCTTCGGGCTCCGGTCTGAAGATAATCACAAGAAAAGTTGGCGTCTTTGAACCATTGAACCGGTTCAATGCCAAAGTTCAACGGGCTCGGCGTGTAGTGGTTGAACCGTTGAACCAATTTTGGTTCAATGGGTCGGTTCAATGGCTTGGATCAAGGGTATGCCCTACAGCCGGAGGGTAGTTCAAAGTCCAGAAGCCCTTGCGGAGGGCAGGGAGCATTTCAAAGAGGCCCGACGAACTTTGCCAAGGACGGTGACGTCCCGAAAACTGTCAAATTTTACACCAAGGAAGCCAGAGCGCGGAAAGCACCAAGTGGCAACCGTGGAGGACTTCAACATGCTTTTTTAGGAGCAGCGGAATGTGCCACGTGCCCCCTGCAGGGCTCGGTGAAAGCCAACAAATAGCAACATCCGTGGGTTTCTCCTGTTGGCCTCAAAGAAGATTGTGGTGGGCCCGAATGAGTTGCCAAGAGCTCTGCGAAAGCGGCCGCATGTCGACGTCCGCGTCACTCTCAAAAGACCCTCTAATGTAAGCGGACACTGCGACGTCCCATTATCAGCTCAGCGGAAGCCACCACGTGTCAATGTCCGCATTTCAAAGTGTCTTCTAAGTGCCCAAGCAGCGGACTACGACACGTGTCAAGGGCGGATACGCTCTCAGTGAAAAGGGCAAAGCGACAGGTGCGCAAACGACAAATTTAAGCCAGTAAAAAAGCCGTTGGTTTTTAAATGACCAAGCGCCAACCATGGAATGAGCCCAAAGAATGCAGCGACCCACCAGAAGATCACCCCTGAGGGTTGAAGGAGCAGAAAAGGACAAAGAGCCCAGAGAACAAAGAGCAGGCGGACGGTGTGGCTCATAAATTCAAATCCTGACAGCAGAATGGCCATCACGCAGAAACGACAAAGCATTCAAGTGGCAAAGGGAAGGTGAGTTATTGCAGATGAGCGGCGCGATCTGTTTTCTGCAGTTGGCATTGATGAGGGGACAAACTGCAGTCTGGTTGCAGAAAAGAGGAGCGGCCATGCTCTTACATTAATGTTTGAACGCCAAATTCAATTTTGGCGATTGTACAACATGGTTCCAGCAAGCCTTTTCAGAGAAATGACATCAGTAACAGTGGTTTCCTCTTCCCAAGATTCAGAACGCACATGGGCCACTTGCATAAATGAGCGCCAAAATCCTTCCTAGGAAGCGGGCCAAGTTGCTCTTCCTATTTCTATATATTGTAAACTTCTCTTTTGAAAAAGAATCCGCTCTCAGCCTTAAGGCAAAACTCTGCCCAAAAATCTCTCGGGCTTGCAAGGCAGAGCTATGCCAGAATTTTACCGTGAATCAGAACTTAGCATTTTTACCTCCATTCTGAGTTTTGCATCTTTAGTATGTGTCTATGCCTTTATCCTGTGTTAAGTCATTTTCTTAAATGCTTTTGCAGAATGATTTCAGCATGTCTGGTGCATTTTTTGAGTTTCCTTTTACAGGTCTGTCAGAAGTGTCCCTAGAGGAGTGTAGGTGAAGTGGATAGGCTGCTGCAGTGTGTCCTAGAACGCCTCTAGTAGTTATTTCCTCCCTGTATCTCCACGGACCCCTGACCCACTGATGCAGAAGGTTTTCTCACTTCAGATTAAGTGTATAGGCGCTTCCTTTTGGTGAAAAGTGTATATTCGGGCTGGGTGGATCACATTTTTTGGTGTATCACCTTTTCTTTTTTAGGCTTAGGCTTTGTTTTCAACATTTCTCTCTCCCTTTTCATCCCCCCCCCCCTTTTTACATTTTTTGTTAGCAGTAGGAGAAACCAGGGCCTAAAAGATACATCAGAGGGAGCTAGCCCTCATCTAGAGACTCTCCCCTCCAGCTTCGCCGGTCCCACAGGCAAGAGGGGAGTTTCCATTGTTGCGTGAAGAAGGCAAAAGCTCGGCCTCCTGCCAAGGGTGCAATCTTCTGCGTCAACAAGATTATGAAGAAGAGAATGCCCTTGTGGTATTCTACTCAAAACATAGCACTGCCAGTTGGTTCATCGATTTGGGTGCATCTCGACATTTCACATGTTGTGAGGACTGGTATGTTAATTTTACTGTAAGTACAAATCCTTCTAATTCAGCTTTATTTGCTAAGGGAAAGTCATATGTAGTAAAAGGGGTAGGAGACATTAGCATTGTATTGAATAATGTTAGAAAGATCAAAGTAAGGAATGCTAGGTACGTTCTTAGCGTGAATAAAATTCTCTTATCTATTAGTCAATTAACAGAGAATCCCAACATTGTTGTACATTTCTCTAGAAAATAGTGTGTTGTGTCTGATGTCAAACAAGACAGTGGTTGCCCTTGGTATTGGGCAAGATAGCTTGTATAAGCTCATTGACCCAACGACAGTCAATGTACATGCACGTGTGGAGGTAGACTCCACCATACAGGATGTGCAAAAAGATGAACATAGGCTTCTTGGCCTTGATCCAATCAACTTACATGCACTAGCAGTGGAGGGAATATCCACTATCATAGACGTGCAGGAGCATGCAATTCCTCAACCTTAGTTATGTGCATAGGTAGTTGTGCAAGATGCATAGGCAGTTCTGCAGGGAAATATTATGCCGAAGTCATAGGCATTGGCTCATCTTGTTGTGAGTGGCTTTTCACAATAGGGGGGAATAGATGAGGAGATGGTTTCTTCTCATGTTGCCGAGTTGGTTGTTACTCCCACTGATACTAAGGAGTTGGCTTTTACTCCTATTACGAAAATGGTTCCATTTCGGTTGCTTCTCTCCATAGCAGTGTAGTTTGGATTCGTGAGCGGACATTTGGACGAGGAGGTCTTCACGGTGCTTCCTAACGTTTTTTAGGTTGGTTGTGATCATTCGGTTTGCAAGATGGTTAAGTCCCTGTATGGACTTAAGCATGCTTCATGAGTTTGGAATATTTTGTTTGAGAAGCATCTCCAGAATTCTGGCTGCAGAAATATGGAGATTGGGCCAAAGTTTTCAGCCAAAGATGGTTTTGCTGTTGACTATCCTTTTCGGTTTTTATCTACTCCGAAGTTCCCACATTGGACAGCAACAAAATGCCAACAGACTGCAGATTCTATGTTGATATCGTTAGAACAGTTTGTAATAGTAACGACTAAAATCTTTGGTCATCGTATTTGTAAAATTTCAGGACAAACTTGGAGTAGTCTCCAGTTTAGTCATTAAGGGAGGGTGTTAAAGTTATAATGTTAGCTTTATAATATGCTATTAGTTAGTGCTTAACTAATGATGGTTATGAAACCTCCCAACTGATGTAACCACATTTTAATTAATAAAAGCATGGTCACACACATCATTCCATGTGCCACATACTTCCATTCTCTTAGCATTCATCTTCTAACAGTTGACACATGACGAAAACTACAATAATACGACAATGCAACCCCCACTAGCAAGATGAGGACCGATTCGTCACACGAATCAAACAAAAAGGGATTCAAATAAGATGGGGCATTACAAAATATTTATGGCTATCTTCTCTAGAGAAGAGAAAGAAGCCATATTTTAAGGAGATCCATGGTTCCTTAAACAAAGGTGGTTTCTTCATGAAACCATGATCTCCTGCATTCAGTCCAATGAACAATTTACCTAGCACCATGCTAGTATGTATTTGTATTTATTCTATTCAAGTGAATTCTAGGGAAAATGATCATTGAAATGAATTGACAATTCTATTAGTGAGCACCTATATTCTTCTGAATTAACTCTTAGACCTGGAATTCTAAACTATGTACGTATTTGTGTGATTCTAGATTTGGAACAAAGTCTTCTATGTAGGCTTTTCCTTGAATTAGGAGGCATCGAATGGGAGAAACTCCCATGAAAACCTTCTTTTCTGCCGTTGTTTGTGTCACATGTATGGGCATCTAGCATGCATTTGATCCACTCAAAACCAGGAAAAGGACGCACCATACATCACTTATGCTCCCCAAACAGATCATTCTGAGTCTACACTTCCCAAGCCCCCTCAAGTCCAACAGGGGGGGAGTAAAAATGCATGCACTGAGCTCAACTTCACTTTCATTGTACAAGGTATTCAACAATCCCATTCCTCTGCCAAAAAATGCATGCACTGAGCTCAACTTCACTTTCCTTGTACAAGGTATTCAACAATCCCATTCCTCTGCCAAAGGATCTACTTATCTGTAAACTTCAGCAAAACAAGAATTTCCAAGCAAGTATTCCTATCACTAATTATTTTCAAGCACTAGAAACAGATACTTTAGGTGAATAGGAAGCATCAAGTGACACCACAATGAGCTCGTTGCCACTCTCATTCTCAGTTCCACACATGATCAAGAAAAATCTAGTGAGAAGTCTCATATGGAGCATCTTAGAGAGCATCCTAAGAGAATAGATGCAGAGCATCAGATGGCCTGCATATCTGCAAATCGTGCCTTTGGCACATGTAGCCCGATACCCCTTCCATATTTCTCTAAGTTCAAAAGAGGCTCTAACCTCTTATGATTATAAGGTTCATCTACTTGAGAAAGAGGAGAAAAATGGCCAAAGCCTTGAAGTACGACCCATCACATACAATGCCCTCCAACTCTCTCTCTCTCTCTCTCTCTCTCTCTGCTATTTCATGATTGTGTTGAACCTATGCAACATAAGCTCAACAGGGAAACATCCACGGAAAACTTCTTAGTCTCTAGTGATTATGAATACATACTTTTGGAACATGAGAGCTTTTGGTATGCCGAACAAAAACAGATTTTTGAAAACTGCTGTCAAGTCAGCTCACTCTGATATAACTCTTCATCAAGAAACCAAAATGGAAGCAATTTTTTTTTGTCCAATTAGGCACATCTGCTTGGCATTTAAACCACAGTTACCAAATCTGCCTCGATCTGGATTTTTTTGCTGGCCTGGATAAGTTAAGTGTGGGTTGGCCCTGTTTTTTTCTTAGCTTTTTTTTTTAGTTTTCTGTAAAAGAGGACATTCAGCAAACATATATTATAAAATATTAAATAAATTAACATTTAATATTATGTTATTAATTTTATTCATTGTTTTTTCAATTTTGCATATTTATAAAATTATGCTTATATATGTGTGTATATTTTGGACCGGATTATTCTCAACATTTTAAAGAATTTTGGGTTTCCGCATCTTTTTGATCTCCTGAACAGATCCGGATTTCTGGACTTGGTAACTTTAGTTAAAACTTGTGTTAGTACGAAGGCCACATGAAGATGCAAAGGAACAACTATGCACTGGCATCCAAGTCATTTTTAGTTTATTCATCTTAATGTAGCTGTTGAGGTTTTTTGGAACTATACTCATTTGATTTCAAGGGGGCTCTCTTGGTAGTATCTGTTCACACACATCACAACAAAAAGAAACAACCTCTCAAAGACTTATCCATTTGGATGCACCTTTGACAACAGAAGTTAATTATTGGGGGTGATTACAACATGATGAGATCAGTTGAAGAAAAAAGGGGTGGTCTTGCTTTCCATCCCGGCCGAGCCGACCTACTCCACAATTTCTTTGATTTTTAATATCCAATTTATACATCAAGTTTGTGAGTGGAAGCTTCGCATGGTCTAAGAGACACAAAGATACTCTTATTGCTGAAAAAAATGATAAATTTTTAATTTTAGACAGGTTTCTGACATTAAATATGCAAATTTCATAATGGATCTACTCTAGACTCTTAGATCAGTGGCCAGTCCTCAAATGGATCTCTGAATTTAGACTCTTAGATCACTGGGCCATCCTCAAAATATCACAGTTCAGGAATTTAAAACACACTTTTAAAGTAGAAAAGATGTGGATTCTGCATCCCATGGTTTGGTTTGACATTAAAGAATGGTGGTGGCATGTCCACCACAAAATGTTTTTGCAGTTAATTTATGCTTGATCAAAATGAGTCATATCAAACAAAAATTAAAGAATGGAAACAGTCAGAATTTGGAAACATCTTTCAATTCAGAGACACCCAGCTAGAACAGCTCCAGGGTCAAATGTGGGATCATGGTTTAACATCAGAAAAAGAACACAAATAAAATACTTGAATCACCCCTCATATCTTCAACAAAAAGAGTAATCTTTTTTCTGTACAGGATGGGTTTATCTTAAGACAAATATGCTTGATGAGTTTGGCTACAGATAAACCTGTCAGGTATGGACTGTCCTCAACTGCTTATTGCCCCAGGGCGTTCGGATCACCCCTGAACCTTCTACATCTGCTTATATCGTCCCTGCATTGCCCTGCAACGTTGTTCTTACTGAATTGTGTCTTAGGATTGAGTGTCGTAAGTGAGGTGGTCCTACAGACTAGTAGGTGTACTTAGTTACATTTACTTGAATTGAATTCAACATGTCTCATGATCCAATTCAGATCAAAAGGTACAGGTACCCATATTTCTTCTGGAAACAAGGAGGTCTTGCACATAGTCCTGGTGCTTCCTGTGTCAGTAAATTCATCTATTTTCTTTCCTTCCAACTTTGGCTCAACATATACTGAAGTTTCAGAATTTTTTATTCTTTGACTATCATCTTTTGATTGTGGAAGATCAGGGAACTTGGTACTTACTTTGATACTTCCTCTATATTTCTTGGAGCCATCTCTTTTTTTCTCCGCCTACTACTACGACAAATAATTATACTATAATACTAATAATATATATGATATAATATTAGTATACTAATACTAATAATAGTAGTAGTAATATATAATAATAGTGGTATTAGTATTATCATATTCATTATAGTATATAATAATATTATTATATTTCTACTACTACTACTAATAATATATACTAATAATATAACAATAATATATATAATATAATAATAATATTAATAATTATATACTACTACTACTACTACTACTACTAATAATAATAATAATAAGATAGTAAGCTGAGCAAACAGTGTCTGTTCTCTAGCCACAGCCACTACTATTGTAGCCAAGTGTACCTTTCTCCCAGTCACTAAGTTTGCCTGAGCTGAAGCTATCATGTCATAGAATTTGCCAACTGTCTCATAATCATATAGAATGCCCCAAATAAGCCTCTGCATATGTCTCAATCTGTCCATATGCGCCATCTCAAAAGCCATTTGGCATTCCATCTTGGCCTTCGTCCTCCTTGAAGGGCAATATTTTTATTAGGTCCTGAAGCATTTCCTTTGGGACTTTTACCTTGACCATGAAAAATTCAATCACTTTCGAGAAACTTTCCCTTAATCTTATGATTCTGCTAAGATGACATTTGACAACTTTCTGTCTAAACTAGGTAGACTTGTGTAATCAAACTCCCAATTATCAAGTAGTCACAAGTCCACATAGCTCACAGGGATGACGTTGGTTTTGTCAAATTAAGCACGTAATAGGATCATTGCATTAATAACTTGAATGCTCATTTATACATAATCTGAATGATCCTATCATTTAGGATACACCTCTTATCTTCTTTCGTCTAATCATCAACAATTTCTTTTCTTTGTGACACAGCTTTAAGTCTAACAACCTGACTAACACACTAGATAATAGGTTAAAAGATTTAAACCTACATACTAACTAAAAACTTAACTATGATATAATAATTCCTAGCATTCTCCCCCTTACTACGTCATAATTCAAAGACCAGGAGAGAATCAATTTTCTATGTGAACTGGGAAACACATGCAGTTTGACATACTTACAATCAGTAGTGAGAATGACCTCACTACACCTCCTTAGCAGGAGACGACCTCGTTGATCAATACAAAATGATTGGGGACATACCATTTTCTGAGCACAATTGTGGGAATTGGTCTCACAACACTCATGAACATGAACACACCCAACTATCCTTAACATTGAACCAAAAAAATTGCGAATAGGGACACAACTATTCAACTAGAAACAATAGTGAGACTAAGATTCACTATGTTTCCTCAGTGGGATGTGGCTTCATTGGACAACAAAAACACTAGTAGTGGAACCATAGAATTAAAACTCGCGGAAAATGCTGAGTAGATTTTTTGCTTGTCGAGTAATGAGCTCTTGAACTAAAAAACTTGGCTACTGTTAAATAATAACAGCCGCTGCATAAAAAATGTCATTTTCACTTTTGCAAACTATTTTCCTGCCGTTTTTGCTCTGCGACAAAACATATTTTTTATCATTTTTTGAGGAATATTTAAATTCCACTTCCAAGGTGCAACATATGAGTATAAGGAGCTGGAGATGATATTATGGTGCATTGATGAGTGTTGTACTCTTTTTTGGTCTAAAACTGAGCATTTTAATATTTTTTGGCATAAAACTAGTATAAAATATACTTGTGTTATCTACATTCATTTCTAATGCTTTTTTAACAATGTTTTACATATTATTTAAGTAAACGTTATGAATATATGTATATTTTTAACGAGAGGAAAATTTGTCAAGTAAATATCAAGTTTTGTTGAGTTTTTTGTCGAGTCATGAGTTCGAGCCAAAATTTTGGGCTGCTGAGTAATTGCCCTGTACGAGTTTTTGAAATATGGTGGGCATTGACCCCACTACATCCCTAGGTGGGTCTGGGCCTGACCTCAACTGCTCTTTAGGTGGGATTGGGCCTCAGTGAATGGTACTGATCTCATCTAGTGTGTAGTCAGAGTATGGTTTTTGTTGTCCCCTTCACTAATGATCATCGTCTTTGGATTTAATCTTGTTGGATTTGGATTGCTACTAAAGCAATAAACTAGTCTCCGACCTAGTAGCGAGCTAAAGACCAGTAATCATCCTTCATCCTCTTCTGGACTTACCTCAATCAGCTAGGTCGATTCTGATGGTCTCGTGGACCAAAAACCGTTCCATGATGTGCTCTAATGGTTTTGGCAGTATTTTTCCACAGTGTCTCTTTTTTATGGGAATATAATTAGCACCCCCTCTCCCCCCTCAATAAAACTTATTGTAGGGATGTTGGGTTCTTTTGAAAATGCAACCTTTTGCAATATGAAATCTTAAGGGTTGAGAAAGACTGACATTAAATTAAACCGGACAAACCAGCTGAGAGCAAGCAAAGAAAACTTTACAAGGTACTTTAGAGTGATATTAGACACAACTTGGAAAATTTTCATGGATAGGCTCTTTCTGCTTTATGAAATATGAAATTAGTTTGATCTTATTTCTTTGCGTGAAATATTTATTTAAAATTTTCCTAAATCCTAACTATATAAAAATGAAAAAAACTTTTAAGTTTTTAACTTAAAAAAAAATTCACTAGCCCTAAATTTATAATAGGTTTTTAAAACTTTGTAATAAAAACTAATTAATTCTTATGGCTGTTCCAATGGTGCCCATCACTTCTTCACTAGTGGCTTCCTCGATTGTTGCATGCTCCTTTGTGCACTGCCACACACCTTTCATACCTTGCTTTGAATTTGTTTGCTGTGCTATTTACAAGTTTGCACAACACATTTAGTATGAACAACGATAGTGCTGCACTAAATTGTTTTATTTTTTCATGCTGCCTTGATGCAAGCTTTGAGCGCTGCCTTTCTGCCCTTCATGATCAACATTGTGGAGACTGATATGTGCACCCTCCAGTTGCAAATCTCATGCCCACTGCAGCTCCTAACACTGCAATAAAAACTCTCATGGATTCAATACTTTTCCTTCATGCCAGGCTTATTCAGCAAGCACAACCTGCACAAGGTCTCATTTCTCTGCACTCCTTCTGTCTCACACCTGTCTCCAGGTGGCTGATTTCTCCAAGACACTATTCAATATCCAACACATGAGTCACGTTTCTGAAAGCTGCAATGTATTGTTGAACTTTTCTGCACCTTTGATAGGATTGTTACGCTTTTGCTGATGCGCCTCGCCTGCCTTCCTATCATGTGCTATATGCCGTTCGCCAAAGACACCTTCTGTCACACCTCTCTCTCAATGCTCATTTTTTTTGATTATGAATATTGCCAAAAAACCAACAGCTTATGGACACAACCGTGGAGGAATACTATTGCTGGGCAAAATCTCTTTGCTTAGTTACCAATTTTTGTCAGATGAAGCACATACCAGGATCATTTCATTAATAACTTAAACACTCATTTGTACAATCTTAATGATCCTATTATTTAGGATATACCTCTTATCTTTTTTCGTCTAATCTTCAACAACTACTGTTCTACGTAACACACTGATAATAAGTCTAGAAACCCGAGTAACACACTAGATGATAGGTTTAAGTACTTTAAAGTTTAAACCTATATACTAACTTAAAAACCTAACTATGATTTAATAATTTCTAACAGCTGGTAGTTGATGACTCTATGACCAGGGCATCTTTAGAAGGGGGAGATGGACATTAGGCTCCATGGTATTTGTTAGCCTATAGACTCCTGTAATATTACTGATGCAAACGTGGATCCCATTTCCATATGTAGACCTTATGGAAATAAGGATTTAATAAGCTTTGTGAAAATTGAAATCCCTAATACTCGTGGCGAAATTTGGATAGACCTCAACATATTGCATGTCTTTGCCAAATGGTACCTACTCTAGCAATCTTAAACTTGTTATGCCTAGAATCTAAAAGTGCAACAAATGCAGATGTATTAATGCCTCTTCTAAACAGTGGATAGACTGATACCTAGGGCTCCAAAATAGATGTATTAATACTTTTCTTTAGAACGTAGCCATCTAATTTCAATGGGAGAAAACAGAGGTAAGAAATTAAGCTGGACACACTCATTTTAATACTTTTATTCACCTCCGTCTTCTTGACCTGGGGTTTGGCCGAAAATATTGAAGTGATTGTAATCATAGACTTCTGTTTCCTTTAAGGGAGGTAACTTCCAAATTTGGTCAGGTTCTCGCTCTTCTATCTCTAGATTACATGCATTCATTTCCACGGCTACTAGATGCTGGCTCTGATACCACTTTGCTAGAAATGCCATCATAACCATGTTAGTTTTCCGCGCCAAAATCTGATGCACCTTAGTCTAAACACCCAACACCATTGGTTTAACATTCTATACTCGAATCCATCATGACTTCTCACACCCCTCTTCTCCAAGCATCATGGAATGTTCAGTGACTGGAATCCAGTCTCAGATGTCCACCCATCCCTGAGAACTCTCACAGTTGCAATGCCCTGGTTTTTCCACCATTTCATGAATGAACACAACAAACCCTAGTTCGAGCTGTGCAAGTAATGAAAGAACAGTTTACACTACTCAGCGCAATTGGAACAGGCTGGACAAAAATGGGCATAGGTTGGTCCCAGTTTCGACTCCCAGCAGGAGAGATTCCCCAAACAAAATTGCACCTGTGAGAAAGCTTCAACTCTATCCACCAAATGAGCCATCAGTGAGGTTGAAAGGGACCATTTACTTTCAGCACTGAAGCACAAACAATCTCTCCCTTTTAAGTTCCAATCCCAGTGTCTCCTCAAGCACAGTTAATATGGATGTGTGTGAAATCCAGCCAGGAGTGAAGGAGGGAGGTGGTAAACCATAAAATAACAGAAGGATTACATGCAAGTAAAGTGGCCAATTTGTGACAAGGGATTTTCTCAGCTCTCTTTGGGGACACTGAATTATTTTGAAACTTGAGGGGAGAGGGGGGTTTATTGGGAGGAGGGGGGTTTATTGGGAGGAGGGGGGCTAGTGTTATATGATGCTACTCTCATTGACCGCAATCCCACTTTGCTCCAATCCATAACTGCTGGGACATATTCATCAATTTACTATTGCAATTTTGTTTTGTAATGAAATGTTTTCAGCATAGATCTTTTACACGACCTTGGGCCTCCGATTGTCATGTCCCCTTTTCAGTTGACATCTTCAGAGTTGATGGTTAGCGTATTATGCGACCCTCGTAGGCTGATAGGATGGTTAGAGGGTCTTGATGGAGCTTGGCTTGGCTTCGTTTAGCAGAATTTTTACAGTTGGCTTTCGTTTGGGCTCGATCGGACATGTATTGAGGGAGATATTAATATTTGATTGATTTAATTAAATATTAATTATTTAGCATATTCTAATTGTGCAACCCTAATTCTAATTTAAGAAACCCTAATTAGGGCAAGCATACCTTTTTGAGGGTATAAGGGTTTCTCATGGGAGAGAGTTGGGGGATTATGAAATTATGATTATGGATTATTGTTTGAAGACAAATTTTGCCAAGGATTTTTTTGAGAAAACTGAGCCAAGGGTTCCAGTATTCTATCTGCATTGAAGAACGTGCTCTCTTCAGTGTGTGCGATTTAGAGGTTGTGAGATATCAGCTGATCTATTGCCAGGTTGAGAGATAACTTCATACAGAAGTTATCACAGGTATTTACAGAGATTTATTTTATTAGGTTTTTGATTCAGATATTGCACAGATAAAGATCTTTTGTATTAGAGCCATATATCTTGAGATCAGGGGTCCAACAAACAGGTTGCGCTATATTGGCGGCCGTACGAAGTCCGTACAAATCCGTACGCTTCAGCGGAAAGCGCAGAGACCGACATCGGCAGACAGAGACCGACAGCGACTGACATCGGCCGATCCCCTCACCGACGTCGGCAGGTTAACGACACCAGGAAACCGACGGCGGCAGTATAACCGACGTCGGCGACTTTGTTTTTGACACAGCAGGACGAGACGTACCAGATCCAGGTTTTATTTCCAGTTTGCGGAATACTCAGGTTATTAAGACCGTATTTTAATATTCTTTTATATGCATGACAGAGGACATCTATTGTAATCATCTAAGTGAATAAATAAGAGATCATACTGTAGTTTATTTATCTATTTGAAGATATTTTGCACGAATAAAGATAAACAATTCAATAATATTTAGTTTCAGATTTCAAGGGAAACAGGGGATATTACAGTGGTATCAGAGCTTTTGTCTTTCTATAGTCCCTATTGGTTGGAGATATTACAGTGGTATCAGATGCTTTTGTCTTTCTATAGTCCCTATTGGTTGGGGATATTATAGTGGTATCAGAGCTTTTGTCTTTCTACAATCCCCATTGGTTGGGGATATTACAGCGGTATCAGAGCTTTTGTCTTTTTATAGTCCCTATTGGTTGGGGATATTACAGCGGTATCAGAGCTTTTGTCTTTCTATAGTCCCTATTGGTTGGGGATATTACAGTGGTATCAGATGCTTTTGTCTTTCTATAGTCCCTATTGGTTGGGGATATTACAGTGGTATTAGAGCTTTTGTCTTTCTAGAGTCCCCATTGGTTGGGGATATTACACCGATCCAATAGTTCCAGTTACCACTGTTAGGCTAGTGAGTTTTCCTGTATTTCAGTTTCCATTTTCCACTCAGCTCACATGCTGTTACTATGCACAGCCAAAGGCTGTTTATGTACTTTCTCCAATGTTGATATTTTCAGACTTTTGCCCATAAAAATTATTTTAAAAATTTTGAGGGACGGTATAGGCACTTCTAATTATATGCTTGTTTTGTTTCTGCAGCATAAATACTGTGTATTATATGGCACCTTTTGCAACTATGATCTTGGCTATTCCAGCTTTACTGCTTGAGGGGAATGGTGTTTTGAGCTGGCTACAAACTCAAGATGCAATTTATAGCTCATTATTTATAATATTTAGCTCTGGCATATTCGCCTTCTGTTTGAACTTCTCAATCTTTTATGTTATTCACTCCACAACTGCTGTCACTTTCAATGTTGCAGGGAATATGAAAGTGAGTAAGATGTATGATTTTTAGTTTGCATGTGATTTCCTTTCAGTTTGACATGTTTTTCCTTTTGACAAGGAAATCAAGACTGGTTTGTGATAAATTGTGTGATTTTTATGATGCAGGTAGCTGTAGCAATAATGGTATCATGGCTTATATTTCACAATCCTATTTCTATTCTGAATGCTTTTGGATGTGCAATTACCCTCTTAGGTTGTACATTTTATGGATATGTGAGACACAAGCTATCTCAATGTCAATCTCAGTCTCAATCTCAATCTCAAGATACAGCAGCAGAAAAGGTCATCGATAGCAGCCTGCGAATGTCTGGAAAAGTGCTTGAAATACTTCCACTTGTGAATGACAAGAAGTGAGCATTTAAATTTGTAATGCTGGCAATCTTATGCTTTAGAAGTATATACAACTAAGAGAACTCATCTTCGTGTAAGATATGAGAATGAATCAAATCACGGAAAGGTCATTACAGTGAACTTCATTTTGGGTGCATGGAAATGAAATTTATAATTATTGTTTGTGAATATCCCTCCCACTAATTCTTTGGGATATCACTCCATTGATACAGCCCTAAAGATAAAGTAAAAGAAAATTCTGTATGCAGGTAGGCAAGGTCTCTTTCTTACCAAGAAAAGAAATTGTGTTCTTTTGTGCAGTGCTCAAGGGTCCATAAAAATTGTTTTTTATTAGATTTGAATAGGAAATGATGATATGTTCTATTATATGTACCTATAGATGCCAACAGAGAAACAGAGAAATGTGCATTGAGAGTAAGAAATGGTTTTGCTTAAACGTGTGTTAAGAATAAGAAATGGTTATTTCTCAAACATGCATTAAGAGTCACGTCCTTTAAATAGTTTTAGTTTGGGATAAGAAGAAGATGACGGAGGAGATTAGCTAGGGCAAAATTATGTCTGATAAGTATGCTTCTGCCCAAAAGAACAGAATATTTACCACCAGTGTTGGTAATAGCGCTGTGTTTTTAAAGTGTCAATTAGTTTAGTTTAATATGGTACGTGTTATTTGATTTTAGCTTATATTTTTAGTTGGAAGTGGACATAAACAAAATGCTGACATTCTTCTTGCACATTAGCCAAGATCTGGCCAGTTGGGTAATCAGTCAGTAAAGGTATGGAATGACCTTGTCAATACTGCTAAAAGGAAAAGTAGTATTAGACAGAGTGAATGAGAAAAAACTTTAGGGTTGACGAGCTTGCATGTCATATCGTATGATATACTTTCTGTAATCCTGAGCATGGTTTCTGAGATTTAAATTAGTGGATTCTATAAACGAATTTCGATCTTTTAGATTCTTTGACAATATTTAAAAATTTAGTTGAGGTGGGTCATTACTGTTGCCTAGGGAGAAGCGAATTTCTCAACATATAGTTCATCTTCAATCTGAAAATTCCAGTCGTGTGGTTTTATCAGTAGGTTTCTCCTAATCTATATGTCATGACAAAGTTGGTGGCTAAGTGGACTTTTAACTCAAGTTTGAATTTCACATTTCAAAATTTGCATATACTTATGCACATGCATTGTGGTTCCCCAAATTGACCCACAAGATTAGCATTTGCTTATGCACACGCATCCTACTAACCCATATTAACATACAATAGCAACAAAATAAAGCTGATTTAGAAATAGTGGGTTGTGCAGATTCAAATTGATTTTTATTTCACAAATTGACCCACAAGATTTGGCATATGCTTATGCACATGCACCGTAGTTCCCTAAATTGACTTACAAGATTAGCATTTGCTTATGCACATTTATCCTACTTCCCCATGTTGACCCACAATAACAACAAAATAACGTTGAATTAGAAATAGTGGGATGTTCAGATTCAAATTGATTTTTCGGTTGGGTTAAGGTTAGAATAAAACATGTAATTTAATGGTTGGTTGTGGTCATGTATCATGGTTATAAAAGATGGTGATAGTGATAGAGGAGAAAGTATTATGCAATTATCCAATTTTAATATGTATTTGTTATAAAAAACATCTATTTTTGATGTGGCGTGTATCCAATATTCGATAAATATTAATGGTACAAGATACAAATAATATATAAATACAAAAACTTTTTTAGGTGGCAAGTAAAAGATTAGCGTGGAATATTTTTCATTAATGGTACAGAATACAAATAATATATGAATACAAAGACTTTTCTATGTGGTAAATAAAAGAATAGCCATGGAATTGTGCCACATAAAGAAACAAGGTTATTATTGCAAGAATTTTTTTTAGGTGGCAAATAAAAGAATGAGCCATGGAATTGTGCCACACAAAGTAGCTTGCATCATTAGCTGAGAGGTATGAAGATAATATTTTTAGTTTAGCTATAAAAAAGGGTCCCACATTAATCCTCATTACTATCAACATAATTGTTCTTATCAATCTAACTCTAATTACATTCAAATAATCTTTTAAAAGATCAATAAACTAATGCAAGCTGCCCATATAAACATGCTTAGTAAATACTAGATCAAAGATATATTATCTTTTACAAATTAAACAAGAGACCAAAGTTAATAATGACTCGATTGTTTATTACGAACCTAATTGTGCTATATAGTATAAACTGTCATTCGAGGGTCTTGTCTCTAGAAGACAATACTTAAAAATTGATAACATAGATAGGCTCATAACATTGTACTACTATGTGACTTGTAATATGCATGCCTAGAGGTTGAGCTTAAATTACAATGAGTTTGCAAAATTAGTAAATCAAGCAAAAGATCAACTCAATTAGATGCTTGAGTGCAATGCATAACAAATCTACACATGTGCACACACAAAACAAAAATGTGTTTGGGCTTTTGAAAACCTCCTTCAATCAGTGGAACTTGTTTTGCAACCACAGTTTGATTTATTGGGAACACATGATTTGATGTTCCTCTCCACTTGCTTCCTTTGGAGGATTTAGTTGTTTCTAACATGTTGGAGGTGTTTATTGGACCTTTCCCATACCAATGCTTATGTTTAATGAGACATTTTTTTCAGTCTAGATTTTATACCTCCCCTCCTTGAAATTTTGCCCTTTTATTTATTGACCACTTATTTGTGTCCCTTGGCAGTTCAACATAAACTTTGATATACCTAGTATCTCCTTATAAATACATCATCATCTACATGTGTAGATCTCTCTTGAAAAGTTGACATGTATTGTCTATACCAATGTATTCAAATTGACATTATTTGTAAGGAAGTCATAACATTTGATGTTGAGATGTTCTGTAGTTCAAAATCTAACTATTCTTCATGGCTTGGATGCCTTTATGCTTTGAAACAACATCAATGGCATATTATTTATTTGATTGACATTGGTTTATATTGCTCAATATTTCTTATTTTTGGTGGATTCACTTGCTTTGAACATATTTGGCACACTTATGGATCCTACCTTGATCGCTTAGTGAAATCTCTACTTTCATTTTTATTTACTACCTACCCTTTCCAACCTTGTGTTTTATCCTTTGCTGTTCATTTCATGTATTGGCTAAAGATGTATCCTTCTACTTGTAAAACCCCATTGAAATCGTAGAATTCCTCTCTGAAGTAATTTTGTTTTTTGCTTTTTGAGTGCTTTCGATACCCAACCAAACATTTCATCTGAGCATAGGCGATATTATTGTTCACATAATTGCTTGGTCTATTGACAATGTTAAGGAAACCTACTACAAGATGACTATAACATACTAAAATTTTGTTTTACCTTTCATGACCCTTATTTTCTTCTTAACAAATAAGTTTTTCCTATTTTAGATGGTCAAATTTAATATGCCTTTCCCTTCCCTCTTTACAATATTTATAATCAAGCTTTTCATATGCTAACAACTATAATTCCATGTAACTTCAATTTTTATTAGATGGTTCTTCAAGATATTTTAAGCTTAAGCTAAACAAGGATGTAGATGTTGACAGCTTGAGACTTGAGTCCGTAAAATATAATCTCGTATTTCTAGTTATCGACAACAATGCCATTTTAATTTAGAGTGCCTTTTTTGGCATTTTATGTTCATAAACTATTTTTTGACTAAATAAAGAGGCTTCTATTGGGTTCCTCCAACCATAAAAAATCAAATGAAGTCAAACCCTACCTTTAATTAACACAATTCGATAGATTTGTAGCCACAAATTGAAACTTTGAGATAATTCATCCAAAACACCACCACCAACAAAAATCTAACTGGATCAATTGCATGCTAACATCTTCTAGTTGGTTGTTCCTTTGATGTCTAGATACTATAGCAAAATACAAAAAAACATAGTTTGAACCTGTAAGAGAGTGTTCAAATCCTTAGTTGAAAGCCCCTCTAAGTGCAAGGCACGCCATGAGTTGCCATGTAAACACCCTTCTACTTGCTCTCCTCCATGTGTGATATAGCTAGGGGATGCCAAAATGTACCGATGAAATGTACTGATGAAATTAAAGCCTTTTCTACCTCTTTTGGGAATTTGGTCCCTCCATGTGTTTGTCTTATAGTTCGCTCCACTAGCTTTTTAATGTACAGTTAGGCATGCTTCTCCATGGTCCACTCTTGGTCGACCTTCAACTCTAAGCCATTTGGGTTTTCCAATATTTTACATTTGATTTAGTCAAGTGACCTCTTTCATGTTTCTTAGGGAAAGTGTTGCATGTTGGGGATTATGGCGTTGAAGCAGAGGATTACATTCATGAACTTTGTCATTGATTTTAACTTCCAATTACATGTCTTGTTCAACCCAAGTATTTTGAGAGCCATATGGTTTGGCTACCTCGATTAAATGGTTTATTACAATATTGGTTCACTTGATTACTAAGTTGCTAGAATCTAGAAAGCTTAATGCCAAGGGAGAAATAGTGTTCAAGCTAAGCTATCAAAATGGTAATTGAGTCTTGAGTTTACATATGCTATCCTTGAAACAAATTTTACTACACAAACATTTGTTGCTTGATTAGCTTTTAAAAGGCCTTCAAAGCAATTCTTAAGGTTTTTATTTGATTCAAATTTTGTGCCGGTAATACCTCCTAAATAAGCCATAAGATATACAATTAATAATTACAAAGGTATTAATGTACAATAGACGTGCTCTTTCACCAACTTGTTTTGGTCTTTATATTGAAAAGTTATAATAGCTTGCTTCATACTTAATTGGTCTAGTTGAGGGTTGTATTCTTGTGGCATTATTTTATCATACATTTCAAACATCTATGTCAAAAAATTTAGATATATTATAAGTCTGAAACTCCCATTTTTATTCCATGTTATCTACATTAGCTCTTACTAAATATAGTTAACCAAATGTTAACTACTTTTTGGAGTATTGCACTAATTTTAGATTAAGTAGTTCGTTAATTTTGTTTAAATTTCATTATACTTATATTTTTTTAATGAGTTACATCTTGTTTTCTTGGTACTAGTTTTTGAAGGTACTTGTTTCAACAAATGTTATATGTTAACTTATGATTAGTTAATGTAGTGCATTAAGAATACTAATAATGTTAGTTAGCTTTAGCTACTTTGGATTTGTTAATTGATGGTATGCAATTATTAGAAACAATTTACAATGTAAATTATTACTAAAAAAATTATGGATCAATGATTGTTAGTTAGCTTTGCTTGCTTAATTACCTATATGCAAATTGTAATGGAAATGTTTGTTAGCTATCCATATTGCACCCTAGCTAAAAGGGGCAATGTTCAAGTCCTACTTTCAAACTTGGACTAACATGGGAATGGTCTAATAAGGCTGTGGATTGCCTATATCTAGACTAGACCTCTAGGATTTTTTATGAGGATAGCTCCTCAGATTCTATGATTTAGACCTTTATTTTTAAACCTTGAGATTGGTTGGGATGAAAAGGGGCAAGAGATTTGCATAAGGTAAAACCTAGTCTAAAGGGTGGTGATGGAGCATGAAGATTGTCCATCCACTCATACTTGAGCCTCTAAAACACTAGCAAAACAGAAATAAATAACATGATCTATGACTCCAAATGCCTGCCATACATCAACATTTCATGTAGAGGTTCATCAAATGAGCAGAACCTAAGGGAGGTGATGGAGAGGCCTAGTTCAAGGCACTAATCCAATCAATATGTCCACTATTGGCTTCAGTCAAATGACATCGAACACTCAACATAACCTGCATAACCAAACAATCTACCAGCTAGGTGAAATCAAGACTTGGCAAGGGAGAAGGCTCTACCACTTATAAAAATGAAACTGACATGAACACACTAGGCTAATATATTTAAATTTGAAACAGTCATCTTATTTATCTCAAAAAGTTACAAGGCTTAATCTTGGTAGAGTTTAGTCGTGCCCAAGAGCGGGATCCAAAATAATAGCTCGAAGGCTATATTTATAGCGGAAGGGAAACAAGAGAGATGGAGTTTTGGCACTTAGAAAAAGGGATTCAAACGAGCTCAAATCATTTGAAAATTTGTTACAACTGCCTCCACAAATCCAACTCATCCAAACCCGTCTTGAATGATCCAGGTTAGTCTAGTCCACTACATCATTACAATATTCTTCCAGTGATGCTCCATGACAGCTGCGACGGTGGGATCAAGTCATTTTCATTTTGTCCTGATACGAAACCACTCATGACTGGGTTATTGATGCATGCCAAAGTGGGGAGAAGGGTCATTTTCATGCAGCTGGCTTTGGCAACGAAGCAGTTGAAGCCTATGTGTCTACATTTGTAGGTTCTCAATGGCATCATCTGATCCCAAAATATCTGCTCCTAGCTCAAATTGGATCGTGCTTGAGCTCTACTCCACCCATGCTTTCTCACCTTGGTCGAAAACTGACCTTTCGACCTCCATCTGAGTCATTTGGGTTCGCCTTCATTTGATTGGTCATCGAGACTGGTTTGGATTATTGATCATCGCTGATCCATCTCACTCTGTTGATTTTGATTTGCATGATCAAGAGTTAACCATTGATCCTCTATCAATTAAATGTGCCCTTGACACTTATCATGCACACATTTGCCATTGAGATTTGCTGACTCTTTGACCACTGCTCGATGTTAGATCTGAATGCTTGATCAAACACCAACCATTGATCAACTGGGACCCATTGTTTGAAAGCCAACAACTAGTTCATGATCTTAAAATTGACAGCTTCACTCCTGTCAAATGACGTTCATGTGACCATCATTGACGGTCGTGCGACTATCAAATTAAGCTCAATAGGATTTGTCCTGCTCTGTCTTAAAGTTGACGTCTCATCGACCATCAATTGACATCCTACAGAATGTAATTGACATCTCAAGAATCATCAAATTTAAGCACAAATAGATTTTTGCCTGAGCTTTATTTTGACATTAGCGTGAACATCTTATATTGCAGGTCCATTTTGACTAACTTTGTAGATTTATATCTTGAAGTGTGAGAATCATGGAGGCACCAAACTTTCAAGAGATGCTCTTGATGCTAAGAGGGACAAACCCATTTGATCCGCTGGTCCTGAGGGATTCCCAAGTGAAGATATTAAATGCTCAAGTTGGCTGGTCCGTATCTACTCCTTCGTGACGTCCTAGCAACGGTCGAGCTCATATGGCTAAGTATGGGAAACTTAGTGAAATCTAACTGAGGAGCCAACTTTGGACATGCATAACTCCATTTGCGCTTCGGTGGAGGACCTGGAACTTGGCATGTAGAAACTAGGGACGAAGATGAACAATTCCATGTGACCACTTTCTCCTGAAACTATTGCATGTGTGTGATATGACCTTGTCAAGATGCTCACTTGGCTTTGCTAGAACTTCTTTGAAAATGGCTAAGTATAGAAAAACAACAGAATTTGGTTAAAAGGCCAACTTTGGATCTCTCTAAATTTTGATGTGCTTTGGCAGAGGACTTGAAACTTGGTGCATATAAACTTGGCACAAATGTGAACAAACCCATATGACCAAGTTTCCCTGACTCATCCACACGTGGCAATGGTGATGTTAACAAAGTGCCTACTCTGAAATTTTGCCACTAGACCCAAGATGCCTAGATGAACATAATGAAGAACTAGATGGATCTCATGCACTTTTAAGCCATTCCAAGCATTCTTGGCATCCCATGGGGGCTATGCAAATCTGGTCCTATCCTTAGCAAGTGGTAACTTATACTTTAAGTGAACCCAAAGTGTCTTAAAGCCTTGTGAGCAAATTGAGATCCTGGATTCCTCCTTCCATTCAAAACCTTATCTTCGAGCTTTGTGTATCAGAAAAAATGTCTGAAAGAAGTTAACCTTTGAGGAAATTGTCAAGGGACAATTTTTCTGAAAGAATTGTGGCCTTAGAATTGCCCTTCGACCTTTTCAAAATATCCCTTCGCCCTTTGAAAATGCCCTTCGGAGCTTTTGCATTGGTTCATTTTCCCGAGAAAATATCCTTTGGAAATTTTTCTTTGGACCCTTTAGTGAAGAAAAGGTCCCTTCGAGAAAAGTGCTTGGGACACTTTGCTTGAAAAAGGGCCATTCGAGAAAGGTGTATCAGACCACTTTCCTACAGAATGACCCTTTGGGAAAATTATTTGGACAATTTTCTTGAAAGAAATAACCTTTGTCTATTGCTTCAAACATTTTGTCTGAAATAATTCATGCCTTTAGAACTTTTGGCAAACATTTTTCCCGAAATAATTATGCCTTTAGAAAAATTGTGCGGATAATTTTTCTGAAAGAAATCTTACACTTAGTTTGGAAAAGATACCCTTCAGGCTTTTTGCAAAGGTCCACTTTGTCAAAGAATGATCCTTTGGGAAAAGTGCTTTGGACTAATTTCTCCAAAAGATACCCTTAGAAACTTCTGACAAGTACCCTCTTCAAAGAAATGACCCTTTGGAGAAATTATTTAGGGCAAAATGCCCAAAATAATTCCCAACACTTAGCCAAATAAAGTGGGACAAAACTCTCGAAAGAATTAAGCCTTATGCTTTTGTTGTGGGCTTTGTGTAGAACACTTTCTCTGAAGGAATTCTGAATGCTACACTTGGCCAAAATTTGAAAAATTTTAAACTTAGGCTTTTTTTGGACCTATTCCTGTAATTGTTCGGCATCATAAAACCCTATTTGGGTCCCTCCACTTGCAATGTTGAGCTTGATTCTAAGCCACCTGATCCACTCAACAATTGGGACCCTACTCATCTATTTAAACTAGACAGAAGCTTGGTATGTGGGCCAAAATGGCCAACAATTCTGGCGACTCGCAAGGAAGCATGCCTGTTATGCTTGGAGAACCCAAACCATGTGCCAATATTGTCATAACCTCTTTTGAAACAAATAGGGATAAAAAGGAACAAAACAAAAAAGAGTGCCCAAGGCACTTATTGAAGGAAAACTAACCTACAACAAAATAGGGACAACAAACAAAAAGTGCCAGGAACAACACTTAGAAGAAAGCATGAAAATTATTCTAAAAATTACATGGCTAAAATTTACAAGTATCTTCCACCTAGGTCAAATGGGAAACTTTTTTGTCCACCTTGAAACTTTGAAAAATACTTGCCTTCTCTTGATAGTTGTCTTTGACAGCTATGAGCAATTGGATGCTCATGTCTTATTGGGGAAGCAATTAGTTCCTCTACTGCCAATTTATGTGCATGAATTGTAGACATGAGTCCAAGACCTAATCATACTCCTAAATTTTTGGACTTTGCAAGAACAACTTTAGTTTTTCCTCATTCCTGAACTACTGATCATGAACATATAGACCAGCTTGATGTGTCTCCTTTAACATATCTTTAAGGTTGACCTCTAAGGGAGATAGTGTGACTTCTTGAGGCCATTTGAGCTCTTTCCTAGTTTCCAAGAGTAGAGAAATGTCTGAAGTTGGAGAGAAAAGTTAATAATCATGTTTGAAAAGTTCAAACATGTTATCCCCTGAGAGAAAAATTGCCTCTTGCTTGATGATAACACTCCTCTTATCCTGTAATGGACCGCATTCAAATAAAGAAAAACTTGAATGAAAGATATCAAACAAATCAGAAGATTTGTTCTCATGAAGCAGCAGTTCAATTGGAAAATTTTCAAACTAAAAGTCAAAAGTAAGCATATCAATTTCTTGATTGCAAACATGAGGTTGCAAGCCTTCTTTTGACATATCAAATTGGTCAATCAACACTGATTCATTCTTAATATCAAGATGATGATTGTTCATGCTCTCAATTTCAGCTTGTTCTCCTGCAAGCTCTTATCCTTCATGATAAATGGTAGCTTCTATGTTATCAGGGAACTCATGGAAAACATCATCAACTTGTCCAACTGGGACATCCTTCTCTTGTACATCAACAACTTCTTCCTCATGTACTTGTTCTTGTATCTGTACCTCAGCCTCTACCTCAACTTTCTCATGCACTTGTTCCATCTTTGCATCATCATGGAAAATTGAATCATGTTTGTCCTTTTCAAGGGTGTCTCAATCATGATTTCTTCTTCTTGGTCACTCAAGTCACCTTTATTTTTCACTTCTTCAGTGGCGTCTTCTTGATTTGCCTCATAGAGGAGAGGCTCTTTCTCATAGAGTGGCATAAGAGATCCTTAAAAATATTCAGTAAGATGAGAGAGGTCCAAAGAAGTTACCATAGGTACCTGATTTTGCTCTTGAAGTTGCTCTTCTTGGATCACTTTCACTTCCTCTTTCTGCTACAGTGTTTCTTGAATGGCTTTCCATGAAGGAAATGACTTTGGATTTTGAGGAGAAATGAGTGGAGGATGAATGATCTCTGGATTGCTCTTGAATTTGGCATCTTAAATCACACTTGGATGTTCTTCCTTCTCCATGGAATATTGTACCTAATTCTAAGTTGTGAACTTGGGTTTAGGAACCTCTGCTTTTATACTTTTTGGAGCCATGGGTGTGAAGGAAGGAATTCGCTGCTGTGTTTACCTTGTAGCTGCCATTCAATACTAGAGATGCTGATTTGTAAACTCAATCTGGTTAGCTAGATTAGCTTCAAAGTCATGACATAGCTCATTGGGGATCTCTTCCTGAAAACTTGAAGATGTAGGCTCATGTATGATCTTTGTAAACTAGAAATTAGTCTCCTCATAACAAGTTTATTCAACTTCTCGAGACCTCTCCTGGATAGATTTTAAGGTAGGAAAGCTAGGCAAGGTTTGGACTGACTCTTGGGGGCTGTGATAAACATTCGCTTGCTGATCATAAAGGGAAAAGGGTAGTTCTATGGGAGCATACCATTGATTAGGAAGACCCTGAGGTTTCTCATAAACCACTAACCTCTCTTCAATATTTACTATTAGACCTCCGATGTCTAGAATATCACAACTAAACTTTGAATGTCCTTGCCTTATGAAAGTTGAACATACCTCTTTAGCCTGCTATAGACTTGCTCTCATGATCTAGATTTTGTACTTGGAGATATCCTCATTATAGCTTTTCCTAGTGTCTGTGCTAATTATCTCTTTCTCATATCCAATCAGAGCTTTCTTAAAGCTTGAGATGGACTATTTAGGGACTTGAATGGATTGATTAGGAGGATAATGAGATTCATGAGAGTGGTTATTGGACTAGTATGAGCTTTCATACTATTGATGAGACTTTGAATGCCAATTATATAGCTGATATGGATCATGATAGGATTGATATGGGTCATGAGGGTCATACTGGAACTGCTGGTAAGGAGAAGAATAACAAAATGTTTCTCTATAAATTGTCATATCCTATAGAAAATCATGAAGATAACTCAAAATATGAATAACAATGTACCTTTAACCTTGAGATAGGGGTCTAAGGAGTATTGGAAACTGGTTCTGAAGATGAATATGCTGCAAACTTGTATTTCAATGACTAAATTTGGGTCCCATTGAGCATGCCAGAACTGTTAGCTATCCCGATTGCATCCTAGCTGAAAGGGGGAATGTTCAAGTCTTACTTTCAAACCTAGATTAACATGGTAATGGTCTAAGGCTATGGGTTGCCTATATCTAGACCAAACTTCTAGTATTTTTATGAGGCTATCTCCTCAGATTTTATGATTTGAACCTTTATTTATAAAACCTAAGACTAGTTGGGATGAAAAGGGGCAAAATATTTGCATAAGGTAAAACCTAGTTTAAAGGGTGGTGATGCACCATGAAGATTGTCCATCCACTCATACTTGAGCCTCTAAAAAACTAGCGAGACAGAAACAAATAATATGATCGATGACTCCAAATGCTTGCCATGCATCAACATTTCATGTAGAGGTTCATCAATTGAACAAAACCTAAGGGAGGTGATGGAGAGGCCTAATTAAAGGTACTAATCCAATCAATATGTCCACTATTGTATTTAGTTAAATGACATTAAACACTCAACATAACCTGCATAACCAGACAATCTACCAACTAGGTGAAATTTGGACTTGGCAAGGGAGAAGTCTCTACCACTTATATAAGTCAAACTGACATGAACACACTAGGCTAACATATTGAAATCTTAAAATAGTCATCTTATTTATCTCAAAAGGTTATAAAGCTCAATCTTGGTAGAGTCTAGTCATGCCCAAGAGAGGGATCCAAAACAATAGCTCAAAGGCTATATTTATAGCAGAAGGGAATCAAGAGAGAAGGAGTTTTGGTGCTAAAAAAAGGGATTCATTTGAGCTCAAATCATTTGAAAAGTTGTTATAACTACCTCCACAAATCTAGCTCATCCAAACCCTTCCTGATTGATCCAGGTCACTCCAGTCCATTACATCACTATAATATCCTCCCAATGATGCTCCATGGTAGCTACAATGGTGGGATCAAGTCATTTTTATTTTGTCCTGATGTGAAACTGCTCATGACTAGTTTGTTGATACATGCCAAAGTGGGGAGAAGGGTAATTTTCATGTAGCTGGATTTGGCGATGAAGCAGTTGAAGTCTACATGTCTACATCTATAGGTTCTCAATGGCACCATATGATCCTAAAATATCTACTCTTGGCTCAAACTAGATCATGATCAAGCTTAGATCCACTCATGCTTGCTCACCCTAGTAAAAAATTGACCTTTCAACTTCCATCTAAGTCATTTGGGCTCACCTTCATTTGATTGGTCATCAAGAACTAGTTCGGATCATTGATCTTGACTGACCCATCTCACTCTATTGATTTTGATTTACATAATCAAGTGCCAGCCATTGATCCTCTACCAGTTGAATGTGCCCTTGACACTTGTCATGCACACATTCACCCTTAATATCATTGACTCTTTGACCATCACTCACCGTTAAATTTGAATGCTCGATCAAATGCCAACCATTGATCAACTAAGACCCAATGTTTGAAAGCCAATAGCTAGTTCATGATCTTAAAATTGATGTCTTTGATCCCATCAAATGATGTTTGTGTGATCATCATTGACGGTAGTGCAATCATCAAATTTAAGCTCAATAGGATTTGTCTTGCTTTGTCTTAAAGTTGACGTCCCACAGAATGTAATTGACATCTCACAAACCATCAAATTTGAGCACGAATAGATTTTTATCCAAGCTTTATTTTGACGTTAGTGTGAATGTCTTATTTTGTAGGTCTATTTTGATGAACTTTTCATATTTATATCTTGAAGCACAATATTCATGGAGGCACCAAACTTTTAGGAGATGCTCTTGATGTTAAGAGGGACAAACCCATTTGATCTCCTGGTCCCAAGGGCTTCCCAAGTGAAGATATTAAATGGTCAAGTTGGCTGGTCTATATTTGCTCCTTCATGATGTCCTAGTGACGGTCAAGCTCATAAGGATAAGTATGGGAAACTTAGTGAAATTTGACTTAGGAGCCAACTTTGCACATGCATAACTCCATTTGCGCTTCGGTGGAGGACTTGAAACTTGGCACATAGCAACTAGGGACCAAGATGAACAAACCCATGTGACCACTTTCCCCTGAAACTACCACATATGTGAGATATGGCCTTGTTAATATGCTCACTCGACTCTACTGAAACTTCTTTGAAAATGGCTATGAAAAAACAATAAAGTTTGGCTAAGAGGCCAAGTTTGGATTTCCATAAATTTTGACGTGCTTTGGCCAAGGACCTGAAACTTGGTGCATATAAACTTGACACAAATATGAACAAACCCATATGACCAATTTTCATTGACTCATCCACACATGGTGATGGTGATGTCAACAAAGTGCCTACTCAGAAATTCTACCACTAGACCCAAGATGCCTAGATGAAAACAATGAAGAACTAGATGGATCTCATGCACTTCTAAGCCATTCTAAGAATTCTTGGCATCCCATAGAGGCTATGCAAATCTGGTCATGTCCTTAAAAAATGACAACTTACACTTTAAGTGAACCCAAAGTGTCTTAAAGCCTTGTGAGAATATTGAGATCCTAGACTACTCCTTCCATTCAAAACGTTGTCTTCGGGCTTTGTGTATCAGACAAAATGTCTGAAAGAATTTGACCTTCAAGGAAAAATTCAAGGGATAATTTTCTTGAAAGAATTTTGGCCTTAGAATTGCCCTTTGGCCTTTTTGAAATAGCCCTTCGCCCTTTGAAAATTCCCTTCAGAGCTTTTGAATTGGTTCGTTTTCTTGAGAAATGATCCTTAATGAATTCTACTCTAGACCCTTTGGCAAAGAAAAGGACCCTTTAGGAAAAGTGCTTGGGACACTTTGCTTGAAAAAATGCCCTTTGGGAAAAGTGTACCAGACCACTTTCTTGTAGAATGATCCTTTAGGAAATTTTTTTGCATAATTTTCCCAAAAGAAATAAAATTTGTCTTTTGCTTTGAATATTTTGTCTAAAAGAATTCACTCCTTCAAAAATTTTACCAAACATTTTCGCCAAAATAATTATGCCTTCGATAAAATTGTGTAGACAATTTTCTTGAAAGAATTTTGACACTTAACTTAAAAAATATACCCTTTGAGATTTTTGTAAAGGTCCACTTTGTCAAAGAATGATCCTTTGGGAAAAGTGCTTTGGACCAATTTATCTGAAAGATAATATTCAAAACTTTTGAAAAGGACCCTCTTCAAATAAATGACCCTTCGAGGAAATTATTTTGGGATAAAATGTCTGAAACAATTCCCAACATGTAGCCAAATAAAGTGGGACAAAACTCTTGAAAGAATTAAGCCTTGTGATTTTGTTGTGATATTTGTGTGGAACACTTTCTTTGAAGGAATTTTAAATGCTACACTTGGCCAAAAGTTGAAAAAGTGTAAACCTAAGCTTTTTCTAGACCTGCTCCTACAACTATTTGACATCATGGAAACTTGTTTGGGTCGCTCCACTTGCAATATTGAGCCTGCTTCTAAGCCACCTATTCCACTCAACAATTAGGACCTTGATCATCTATTTAAACTAGGCAAAATCTTGGTGTGGGCCAAAATGGCCAATAATGTTGTCAGTCAGATTTGACATGTTTTATGACTGCTTAATATATCATGTAATTTGATATCTTGATTCCGTTAACTCCTAATTTTTTGGAATGAGTTTGTTGTAGGAAAGGTTACGCCCTATATGGAGGGAAAATATCATTTGAGAGAGATATAGATGCATAAATTTGATGGATCGTAGAGAGGGATGTGTATTCTCATTAGAATAATTTTTGATATCGAACTTAAGTGTTTGGACTAGTAGACCACTTAGGAAGGGTTGTGTTTTGCATTATTTGCTTTAATTCATTTTGACATGTTTGATCGATGATTGGTGTGATCACTTCATGCATCACTTTGCAATTACTAGTTTCATTCTTGATAGGTCATTGTGTTAGATACACAACTGACCTTTAAAAATTATCACATATAAGATTCAAATGATTTTGAGTCTTGCTACAATGTTGTTGAGTACCTTATCTAGCCCTCAAGGGTTTGAACTATCATTGTGATTTGGGGCTTCCTTAGAGTTATTCTAAGTGCATTTTATAATTAAATAATAATAAGTATGACCAAGTTTTATCTGAGGTTGGTATGGTTTTAAAATGAATATCCAATTTAATAACAATTAAAGTGTATGTCTTAATTTAAAAGAGACATAGATTTGAATGATGTTATGGGTCATGTAAGGGAATCTTTGTGAACTCTTCAGGGTGTTCTTCTTCTATAACCAAGGGTTCTTTATAGAATTCTTCTTCTGAATCTACTAACCTTTTATGCTATGGATCAATCTTGCATCTATTTTCAAAACCAAAACATTCATCTTCTAGTAATCCTCAAAATCTTCTTATAAATTATTTTCAAAGTAATCATTTTCTTCAATTATTTCTTTCATAGTTCTAGATGGTGTCCTTAATTTTTTCTGTTTGGGTTCCCATATAGGGATTGCAATTGCAAGTTGTTGGACTAGCTTTTCTTTTGGTAATAAGTAACTAAACTTGTTTATTATCCAATTATCACTTGGTTTAAAGGAGTGATCAAATTGGATGGGATTTGATTATGGTTTCCTTTCTGTTGGAGGCCTATGATGGAAATTGCTTTGACTTCCCCCTCTATAGTTTCTCTCTAAGAGATCTTCCTATAGGAGGTCTTCTGCTGATGGATGTTTCTCCCTTGTATTGTCTTCTTGACCATGGATGCTACTTCTTTATAGATGGTTATTTAAGATCATCAACTATACTATCCAAACGACCATTATTTTGATCTGTTTCTTCATCAATATTTTCTTCCTCATCAATCACTAGTTCAAATGTATCATCTTGTTGGTAGAGGTCTTCACCTTCATCTATGATATCCCACTAAAGTGTTGTGTTGGTAGAATAGACTATGTAATCACCTAAAAGTGGTATTTAGATGCTAAGAGTGTTGCTTAAGTTACCATATTCCTAGCTTAGCCCTAAAACCTATCCTAGAGCCTTTACCACACTTTTCTAGTCATTGTGCAGACCATAGACAATTACAATCAATTCAAACATAGTCTAAAGACAACTTTCCTAGATCCCAACCCAATTTTCTCAGCAGTCTACTAGGTGGACATTAACACCACATTTGGGACACTATAGCCACATGGCACTAGTGCCCAAAACTAGATGCTATTGTCCTTTGCCCTAACTCTCCAAAACATATGATTTTACAAATGTGTGCCCCTCTTAAGGTTGGTCTAATTATATTTTATTATCCACATCAGCTAAAGATCTCTATAAATGCAAGTCTATTTGACCTCTATTCACTAGATGGAGGATAGATGCAAAATCCTATTCAATTAAAAGACAAGTTGAGTAAAATTTTGATCACTATTCTACCCTACTTTTGTATACTACCATCTATAACATCCCTAAGCCTAGATTTTAAATCTTAAGCACATTCAAGGCATTCAAGACCACTCTCATTCTAGCATTCAAGACCACTCTCATTCTAGCATTCACTTTCACTTGCACCAAGTATTACGTGGAAAAACTACATTGGGCTTGATCCCTTCTCAGAGTATTGGTATGTAGGCAACTCTCTTCATAATGGGATGTTGAGGATGTCTAGCCTATCTTATTAATGAATAAAAATTTATTGTTCATATCATAATTACAAGGAGGATTAGGGTTTGCACATTAAATCAGGTTTTTGAGGCACTACATAGAGTTCCATATTTCATGTACACAAGAATAAGACCCAAAAAAATAGTAGGTGCTCCTAGAAAATATGAACACTCCTATAAAGAGGACACTAACACCACTTTAAGGACACTACAAAGTAAGGCACTACTATCTAAGTGGGGCAATATTGTTCAATGAGCAAACAAATCCTGAGACCTTATTGATGACACTCAAAGCTACCTAGAACCTAATTTTTAGAACCCGAATCAGCCATGACAGTCACTTTCTAGATAAGTCTATATTTATGCATATTTATTACTATTTTTAAAAAATCAAAAGGGTTAAAAATCCATAACAAATCAGTGCTTAATTATTGCATATTATTTAACTGATTTAGAAATCTTAACCCCTTAATCTAACTTAGATTTTTACATAGTTAAACCCTAAAAATGTTAATACATTTGGTGAACCCATTGTACTTTGAATATTGCTTAAAACCCTAGTTTTACATAGGGTTTACCTTCTCCCAATTTTTGAGCACTAAATTAGGTTTACAAACTTATGTTTTTTTAGATTTTTGGCATAACCTAGCTCATTTAATCAATCCTACATTAGGGTTTCATTTATTTAATTTTTTATAAAATAACCCTAATTTAAAATCCTTACCCTAGATAACCTTAGGGTTTACATTAACAAAACATAAAATTTAGATCCATATATCTTATTATTTGTATTTCATACAATCACAATCATAATGACAAAATAAATTAATCACTTTTTATTGCAAAGTATAATACTTTCATTTACATGTTTATTCCCTTTAATTCAGAAAAGACATAAACACATGTATAGATGATGATTTATATCAATTGTAATATATGTCATATTTCATAGCATTGTTAGGGAAGTCCAAGAACAAACACACCTCTGTTCTGATTCCTCTTGTTGGATCTTGCTCCTCAGAAAGAGCACAGTATGATTACCAAATATAAGCAATTATAAATGCGAAAATAACCAGAAACACAAATAGCTAGAATTCACCAATAACACAGAATATGAGAGACAATACACTATCTTGTATTAACACTTTACAGAAAAGAATACAACAAAGAGCCACACTCTTTCGCCTTACAGAGGTTTGCCACACCTCAAGTGTACAATAATTCTTCACACACAACACTCTCCTACACAAAAACGGTCCCAACAACCAACTCACAAACAGAATTGGTGTTCACCTCTCCAACCAGTCAGTAATAACCTTGCCGGTACACCAAGCACTCTATAGCACTTCAAGCTGATCTCTCATGAACTTGCAACCTGCAATTCAATAGACCATACTCACATGTAGATCTCCAATGAGCTTGCAACAACCTGAAACTCAAATGATCTTACAATGATAGAAGGAGCTTACATACCTTCCTCTCTATCTCATACTTTTACAATACATGCCAATGGGTCTATAAATAGATCCCTCACTTAAACAATAACTTAGACTCTTAATTTAGACAATTATCTTCGCAGCCCAAGACTCTAACTGGCCTTTACATACAAACACTTCGTTCACTTAACTAACTGTCCGTGTAACGAGCAGTTCTGAAACACATAGGCGACCGACGTTGGTCCCTGCTAGTCTGGTTCTGTCGACGTCGGCCGACTACCTGCCGTCATCGGTGGCCTTCTGCACTGGGTCACGACTGACGTCGGTCATGCTGCCGATGCCGGTTCTCCTAGAACTCAGCAACCTTTCTGTTCCTTCAGTTTGCAAAGAGTTGAAGCTTTTAGCTCCACAACTCAACAATCTCCCACTTGGAGATAAACAGTTGCAACCTGTACCTGTACTTGTACTTAGTCTAGTTTGTTCCCTTGGCTTTTTATCCCTCCTCAAGACCACTCTTGAAGACCAACCACCACAAACCTGTAGTGTAAAACCTGTCATCCAAATCACCTGCCACATCCACATCTACAACCATGTAGAAATTAACCTGAACTTGCATAGCATGTGCACCTGCTGCTAGTCCCTGTAAGAATCCACTGAACTGTCCTCCAATGGTTCTCTCCCGGATTGGCTCCAACTTGTGACAACTCCCATTGCTTGGGAAAACTCAGGTTTAGTACATACCATGCACTCAACCTCATTATGTGAATCAAGACACTTGTTCATAGAACTGTCCAACCATCGGCGTGCTAACCGGTTTCACACAATCATCCTGAAATAAAGTCAACATATGACCTTCCATGTCTCTAGAACACACTCATGCCAAAGAATCTTGCTGCTCCCAAATTCTCCATGACAAACCCCTAAACTAGCTTTATCTTTAGTTCAGCAATACCTGTATATGTAACCCTGCAACAAGCACATCATACAGAAATAGGATAGTGTAGCTAATACTATCCAACCTGGTAAAGAGAAACACAATGATCAAACCTCCATTGCCCTGCAGCTCACACAAGATCAAATACCTTGATCTTCCATCTCACGTATCCATTTTTGCTCTTCTTTATCCTGAACATCCATTCGTCTCTCAGTGCTTACTTCCAGCTGGCCACTCTACCCAAAACACCTGTTTGGTTATCCTCCAAGGAATCACATCCTCATCCATGCCTAGCTCCCACTGTTTCCTGGATCTACTTGTTCTGCTTCTTCAATAACTTCCTGGTCCTATGCCATAAGTGAGCAACAAGTAGTGTAAAGAAGGGAAATGACGAATTTAAGAACTTACTTACACTTTCAGTCCTCCATATGGGCACTTGAGACTCTATGACAACTTGCTGTCCACCCAAAATTCATCTCAGTAACCGATGCCGGTCACATCTCAGTCTGTAGACGACTGAAGTCAGTTTCCTGCGATTGCCACCTTGCCGACGTCGATTTCCCCTGGCCGACGCCGGTCAATATCTACCCTGAGTCACCGATGTCAGTCTGTACATAGCCGACGTCGGTCCCTGTCTGGACGCCGACGCCAGTTTTCCTATCGACGTCGGTCTCTGTGTTTTTCTTGTGAGACCTGACCTTTTCCCATGAGCTCTTTTTGGATCAAATCCTTGTCCAAATCACCCTTGCTCTGCTCAGAATTCTTCTGCATCTTGTGCTGAACTCTGTCTGTCACCTTCTCCTTAAAAAACAAGGCTTTCCTATTCTTGTCACTAACATCGGGTTCCTCAAGAAACGTTACCTTCTTCTTCTGCATATAGAAACCACGATCCATACCTTCCAAATCCGAAAGCATATCCTTTGACTCAAGAACAAGCATCTCTTTCTTATCTGTGTGACCAAGCCTATCAAGCCACATCTCTGAATCTACAGCTGAAGTAGAAAACTCAAAAAGAGAATCAGTAGTACAAGTAGATAGATAAAGCGTACCTACTTTCTTACCTCTAGCTACAACAAGTGTACCTTTGGTAACCTTCCAAGAGTCCGCTGTGAGAGTTACTATGCAACCCTCATCACCCAAACTTTTAACAGAAATTAAATTCTGCTCCAGAACTGGGACATGCATGACTTCTTTGAACACCCATGTGTTACCTGTTTGTAGTTTCAGCTTCACTTTCCCTTTGCCAACAATCTGACAAGGCTTACCATCCCCTACATAAATTTTTCCAAAATCTCCCTGGACATACTCATGAAAAAATTCCCTATGTGGGGATGCATGAAAAGAGGCACCAGAATCTAAAACCCAAGATTCTACTTTATCCAAAGAACATACCAGAGCATCCCATGCAGCGTAATCTACAACATCTGCTTCTTCTTCATGTTCTTCATGCTGATCTGCAATCTCTCTTTAAGTGCCCTTGCTTTCCACACTTCCAGCAGGTTATTCTGCCATACCTGGACTTGGATCTCTTGCCTGTCTTGGACCTTGATCTCCCATGCTCTATCTTTTCTCTTTGCCTTCCTCTGCCTTCAACACTCAAAGCGTTTCCTGATGATTCACCTATGCTATTCCTGCGTATCTCTTCATTCAAGATCACACTTACAACATCATCCACTTTTAAGACTTTTGAAGGAGACACAGTATTAGAAACTGCCATTACCAAACCTTCCCAACTTTCAGGTAATGAACACAAAATTAAGAGAGCTCTAATTTCATCATCAAATAAAATATTGACTGAACTTAGCTGGTTTACCAAACCATGGAAATCACTAAGATGGCTATGAACAGATCCACCTTCCAACATTTGCAAATTAAATAAACGCTTCATAAAAAATACCTTATTAGAAGTTGAGGGTTTTTCATATAAATTTACCAAAGATTTCATCAACTCCACCGTTGTCTTACACTGTGATAAGCTGGAAATCACAGATGATGCAAGACTCAATCTGATAGATCCCAGAGCCTTTCGATCAAGAACCTCCCATTCTTCATCTTTCATATCTGAGGGTTTGCAAGTAACCCCTCCCAATGGTAAGTACAAATCTTTTTGATACAGATAATCTTCAATCTGCATCCTCCATAATTGGTAGTTCTTGACATTAAACTTTTCCATCCGTAGCATACTGTCTTCTGTCATTGCTCAACTCCCACTCAAACAGAAACCCTGTGAGTACCTGTAATCAAAACACACTAACCAGATCTAATCCAATTTGTTAGTATCCCAACCTGAAGCTCTGATACGACTTGTCAGGGAAGTCCAAGAACAAACACACCTCTTTTCTGATTCCTCTTGTTGGATCTTGCTCCTCAGAAAGAGCACAGTATGATTACCAAATATAAGCAATTATAAATGCGAAAATAACCAGAAACACAAATAGGTAGAATTCACCAATAGCACAAAATATGAGAGACAATACACTATCTTGTATTAACACTTTACAGAAAAGAATACAACAAAGAGCCGCCACACTCTTTCACCTTACAGAGGTTTGCCACACCTCAAGTGTATAGTAATTCTTCACACACAACACTCTCCTACACAAAAACGGTCCCAACAACCAACTCACAAATAGAATTGGTGTTCACCTCTCCAACCAGTCAGTAATAACCCTGCCGGTACACCAAGCACTCTATGGCACTTCAAGCTGATCTCCCATGAACCTGCAACCTACAATTCAACAGACCATACTCACATGTAGATCTCCAATGAGCTTGCAACAACCTGCAACTCAAATGATCTTACAATGATAGAAGGAGCTTACATACCTTCCTCTCTATCTCATACTTTTACAATACATGCCAATGGGTCTATAAATAGATCCCTCACTTAAACAATAACTTAGACTCTTAATTTAGACAATTATCTTCACAGTCCAAGACTCTAACTGGCCTTTACATGCAAACACTTCATTCACTTAACTAACTGTCCATGTAACGAGCAGTTCTAGAACACACAGGCGACCGACGTTGGTCCCTGCTAGTCCAGTTCTGCCGACATCGGCCGACTACCTGCCGTCACCGGTGGCCTTCTACACTGGGTCACGACCGACGTCGGTCCTGCTGCCGATGCCGGTTCTCCTAGAACTCAGCAACCTTCCTGTTCCTTCAGTTTGCAAAGAGTTAAAGCTTTTAGCTCCACAACTCAACAAGCATGTCATGTTATCTTTATCCTACGTGTAATTTTATTAACAAACAAACCCTTACACACATAGAGGATTTAACACATAAGCTAAAAACTATGTTTCAAGTTTCAATGTCATATCTTATGCACATGAAAGAATCTCCTTGTCCTCCTCATCTCCATGAGGGTGATAGCTACTTTCTCTCTAGTCGGGTCCATGCTATCACTCCTCCACAATCTGAAACAACCTATACCATTGTCACTAATCCCCATACTCAGCCTATTCACACCTCTTCCCAACAAAGTGTGTGCCTACATGTTCAATAAAAAAAAATTAGGGTTTGAACTTGTGAGACTCTATATGATCAAATTATTAGTATGAGCAAGATAATTGTAGGATTAAAAAATTAGAATCAGCTATTACATGAAAATATTACAACATTATAAAATCAATTTACAAGACAAAGGCCTTCAGGGCACACTAGTGTAAATTATGTATATGCATCTTCACTTACTCAATTTGTGGCAGACAATGTCACATATCAAAACACAAAATCAAAATAAAGTACATCTACAACTAGTAATTCAAAACACATTCAAAAATCAAATAAGAGTTCAAATGAGGTACTATGGAAAATGATTAAAACTAAGTTGACAAACCTACCTCCTCTAAACCCACTGAGGAGATTCAAATATTTTTATGCATATCATAGAATGCATGGGCACCATACTGATTCATGTTTAGCATTGAAAAAGAAAATACAATAGATAATGGATATAGATGAATCACATAGTGACACATCATCCACATAACATACAATGGCACATCTATAAATTCAAAAAGGGTCAAATTCATAAATAGTACAAAATGGGATACCAAATCATAACTTAAAACAATAAAAGATTCAAAAAGCACAATAAAAAAAAGAAATAATACAACAAGCACAAGTAAAGCAAATAAAAGATGCAAATATACCTCTCCAAAATGAGGATCAACTTTCAAAATGGTATGATTTTGGCCATAAATATATACAACAATTTGATTATCATGGTCAAGGTTTGGGCAAGTAGGCACAAGGCATCACTACTGCTATTTTAGAAGTTGATAATGTTGGTCAACAAGGTTTGGGATTTATTGAACATCTTAAAGAAAATGATTTACAGATACAATTTATCAAGGCAAAACATCAAGATACATGAGATATGTTACATAAAAATCAATAACTTAAGTTACAAAGTCAAAATCATGCTAAACCAACAAACATTCTCAAAAAAAGCTTTCTAACGAAAGATCCTCCATAACACCATATGTAAACAATAAGAATAGTTTCAAAGAGAAAAATCATAATAAATATGCTAAAGTACAACTCAAAAAGGTAACTGTATAATATGAGGCAATTCCCTATAACATTCCAACTTATCATGACTTTGATGTTGAATAATATTATGATTTTGATAATGAACAACACTCAGATTCATACTATACTAACATTCAACTAAAAAATAGAATTCACACTCCATGAGAGATTACCTTTCTTATTTTTGACATAGGACCTAGTGATTGTGAGTCTCCCATGAGACTCTCAATTAGTGTAAATTTTCTTTTCTTGTATATATTTCCCTCTATTTTATTCCTTATACATAGTTGATTTTCATGTTGCTTGTACATAGCTTATATCCAGAAAATACAAAAACAATATAACATGCCAAAACACAAAAACATTCAAATATTATCCAAAAAGCACAAAATTTATAGATTGTATGCATTACTATATTTACATTTCTTATACTTGCTAGAAACTACATATGCTAGCTATCTTAGTATAGTTAGTTGTATCATACATACATGATTCACTTGTTCTTATTGAGTGTCTATAGATTACATATAGGACTCAAATGCACTACACTGATCCAAACTTGATATCATCTACTCACTAGGGGCATATACACTTATCCAAGTTTATCCATTTGATATATCCATCCACTTGGGGGCATGTTATACACAATTTCTATTTCCAGGTTCTATCCTTACATTTTATACATTCTAGTTTTTGCATTGATATATCTTGAAATTGATCATTTACACTCATACTTAATTTTTTTGCTAACTATCACTGGTTAAACTCAATATATGTGCATCCTAACATTTACATAGATTTGTACTACATAGGTATACATGCTATCATTTTTAGTTTTCCTAGATTAGACTTGATTGAGTTTCCTATGCTTCTTCTATTTGAGGGAATTTGAATATGCCATTACTCTTTGGCTCTATGCCACTTCTCTATTTGTATGCCTTGGAAATGTGCCCATGTCTCTTGTGTGTATTTTTATGATTGTATATGAAAATGTTTGAAATGTCTTTCTATGTGGCTCCAAGCCAAATTGTTTGTTGCTTGTGTATGTGGACATTTGAACATGTCCTTGTATGTCTCCATTCTTAGATTTAGTGACATGTACCCATGTCCCTTATATTCTGCCCCCTTAGCCTACTTTTTCATGCATCATGTGTTTTTATGTATGCTTCTTCACCATGAGACATGTATTTGATTATCACACACACACACACACACACACACACACACACACACACACACACACAAATTTGCTGATATACACATTAATTTCATTTATCTTTACACCCTTGTGCAATAATATATTACAACATACATCTTACATTACTTACTTATGCTCATATTAATTTACATTCTGATGTTATATTTGTACATTATATTGGAATATCATGTAATTATCATATATATGATCTAGCTAACACATTTTTTAGATCTATTTCTTGTGAGGATAGTTATTACATAGGTTTAAAAATAACCCTCAAAATAGGGGACATTCACAAGGGTTTGTCGTAGAGATCAGGCTCCTACTTTTTTATTCATGGATACATTTTAGCACACAAGCTCAGTTTCAGAAATTAGACATAGGGTAGACATAAAAAAGAGTAGAGACTCATAAAGTAGTTAAGATCACTCAAATTTGAGACCAAGTAGATATTAGTGTCCAAATTGGTATTATATCACCACAGGGTGCTACTATCTATTATAGGGTGCTATTGTCCAGTAGCCCCAACTTAAAAATAGTCTTGATTATTCAGGCTAGTACACTAGGTACAATACAAATTTACATAGATATAGTCATAGGTTTGACACTTATGTTCATATTTTTCTTAGATATATTAATTTTAGTTCAAATTAATATTAGTTTCTAAGATTTGGGGGCATCATATGCAACATGATCATTCCCACATTCAGTTCAGTTACATAGATTTAGTTATTACATATTTAGTTTAGAATTAGTATACTTAGATATGAGATTGGGGGCATGTGCATGACTCATAGTTTTCATATACTCAACTACACACAGTTTGATCAAAGGGAATGGAAAACTACATATCATTCTTTATGCTGTATATAATTGATATCATATGCCATGTTGTCATTAGTTTCATGCTTTACTCTATCTAAAATAATTAGCATTCTTGAGTGGCCCAAAGCTACCTAATGTACCTAAGTCACCATGGAGTTGATGTTGTATAAAAGTAGGTGTATTCATTCATGGGCCTTGTTAGGCACTCATCTAGATTCCCAAGTCATATTTAGATTTATTACAATGTGTTCCAAGCCTTGACTAATATTGTAGCACTCAATATTTGACACTCAACTGTGCTGACATCGATTCACATAAGGTGCAAGACTTATGCACTCACATGAAGTGTAGTAAAGAATGGACTGAGGCCTATATTAGGCTAAGTATGTTATGGAGTAACTCTATCCTCTAGGAATTTTGGTTAGTGCAATAGTGGTGGTGAATTCATGGGCACAAGCTATCTTGGGGGGGAACTGACTGTCTATTAGGTACAGGTAGATAGGATTTAGGTTTATAACTTCATGGGCACAATCCTTTAGTTCCCTTAGCTCAACATCATTTAGGTGCTTGAGAGATTACTGAGGTACCTAGTTGAGGTACTTAGGCTTAGGTTTTTTTCTTAGACATAGGTATCATTTTGAGGTGCAGGGTTTTACCTATACTTAAAGCATTTCCTATATAGGGTGCTGGTGTCCTCATGAGATACAAGAACACCATAAATGAGTTAGATCAAAAGCTCACAAGAGATCAACATACATAATATAGATCTAAGCATTCAATCTTATTAAACATTTTTCAAACCCCTTTATCATTAAACAAAGTTCAACTATAATTCATAATATATATAAGAACTGAGCAAATGTTCATCGTAAGTTACTAAAGGCTAAGAGGCTCACATGTGAGCTTGGGCATTACAATAAGGAGTGTATACACATAATATTTTAAACTTTTTATTGATTACTAACACTTCATATCTTTCAAGAACCAGTTGAGTCTTAATATTTCTGAGTGCATGCCTTAAGGGGTGCACCGAGAATGGGGTGGGCACACAATCAGTGCTTCATAAGATTGCCATTCTTTTTTCCACTTTCCATCCACACTCTAGCCTCTTGAAACCATTGAACCCAAGCTTATTCTTCTTAGTCATATCTATTCCCATTATTTTCTATGTTTTATCCTTCATTTTTTGCCTTAGAACCTATTATGAACCCATGATATCTCTTCTCTTTAATTTGTTAGTTTAGTAGTTGGTATGGATGCATATGCTTTGTACATCATCTCGTGAGCATTTGTTTTATCCCACATTCATGAGAAATAGTAGTTGATTAGAGTAGAATACATATATAATTGTTGAGGCCAATGAAGGCATCCACAAATTATTTGCATTGACCTTGTTGAAAGGAGGTTGCCCCCTTGAAGTGGTCTGTGATCAATATAATCCATTTCATACTTTTGCTAATTTTATAATTATGTCATTTCATGCATTTTTATTGACTTGTTGCAGGAGGATCCTCTCATCTAGTATCAGAGCACTTTCCAGGGTCATTTTTTTCCTCTAGAAAGTTTTAACTCTATTTTTATACATAAAATTTTATAGTATTTTTCTCAAAAATTCCAAACTCTATTCTACTACATAACTCTATTGTACATCATAATAGTCTTTTTGGATCAGGGTAAAACCTAACCATATAACTATGAGAAGTGCTTGTGTGAAAGCCCTAAAACTCATTGTGAGGAATACCATAGGAACCCCAAATTAGCTAGCCCATTGAGAGGATCTACCATAAAAATGAGAAATGACCCCTTCTTGATTGAGTAGTTTCCATATGTGGGGAAAACCAAGAGCTATCATTGAGAGGTAAACTCATTGCTAAAAAATTTCTAGAGAGCAGTACTCACTTAAATGATATTGGTGTCTAGAGTGATACATTTAAACCCTTAGGTAACTATTGAAACTTGGGGCCCATTTTAAATATTTTCAAAATATTTCTAGTAGACTATCAAAAAAATCCATCAGTAGAGTCTCCATAGTCTGTCAGAGGACTTACAGCCAGATAACTGATAGAAACTGAAAACTAGGAAATATCCATTCTATCAGTTTTAGAAAACTATTTGTATGTTCTTAGAAGACTTACAAATAGAAAATAGAAATAAAAAAAAACAAAAAACATTTAGATATTTCCAGAACCCAATTTTTAGAACCCAAATAATTTGTGATAGTCACTTTTTAGATAAGTCTATGTTTATGCATATTTATTACTTTTTTTAAAAAATAAAAAAGGTCAAAATAAAAAATCAGTGCTTAATTATTGCATATTATTTAACTGATTTAGACATCTTATCCCCTTAATCTAACATAGATTTTTACATAGTTAAACCCTAAAAAAGTAAAAACATTTGGTGAACCCATCATACTTTGAATATTACTTAAAACCCTAGTTTTACATAGGGTTTACCTCCACTCAATTTTTATGCACTAAATTAGGTTTACAAACTTATGTTTTTTCTAATTTTTTGTCATAACCTAGCTCATTTAATCAATTCTACATTAGGATTTCATTTATTTAAATTTTTGTAAAATAACCCTAATTTAAAACCCTTACCCTAGATAACCTTAGGGTTTACATTTCCAAAACTCAAATTTTAGATCCATATATCTTATGATTTGTATTTCATACAATCACAATCATAATGACAAAATAAATTAATGTCCTTTTGTTGCAAAGTCTAATACTTTCATTTGCATACTTGTTCCCTTTAATTTAGAATGAATTTAGAAAAGACATAAACACATGTATAGAGGATGCTTTGTATCAATTGTAATATATGTCATATTTCATAGCATGACATGTTATATTTATCCTATGTGGAATTATATTAACAAACAAACCCTTACACACATAGAGGATTTAGCACATAAGCTAAAACTATGTTTTAAGTTTCAATGTCATATCTTATGCACATGAAAGAATCTCCTTGTCCTCCTCATCTCCATGATAGCTACTTTCTCTCTAACCAGGTCCAAGATATCACTCCTCCATAATATGAAATAACCTATACCATTATCACTAATCCCCATACTTAGCCTATTCACACCTCTTCCCTATAGAGTGTGTGCCTACATGTTCAATCAGAAACAATTAGGGTTTGCACTTATGAGACTCTATGTGATCAAATTATTAGTATGAGCAAGATAATTTTAGGATTAAAAAATTAGAATAAAATATTACATGAAACTATTATAAAATTATAAAATCTATTTATAAGACAGAGGCTTCTAGGGCACTAATGTAAATTATGTATATGCATCTTCACCTTGTCAATTTGTGGCAAACAATGTTACATATCAAAACACAAAATCAAAATAAAGTACATATACAACTAATGATTGAAAAAACATTCAAAAATCAAATAAGAGTTCAAGTGAGGTACTAAGGGAAATGATTAAAACTAAGTTGATAAACCTACCTCCTATAAACCCACTGAGGAGATTCAAATATTTTTGTGCATATCATAGAATGCATAGGCACCACATCGATTCATGTTTAGAATTAAAAAGGAAAATACAATAGATAATGGATAGAAATGAATCACATAGTGACACATCATCCACATAACATACAATGGCACATCTATAACATCAAAAAGGGTCAAATTTAGAAATAGTACAAAATGGGCTACCAAATCATAACTTGGAACAACAAAAGATTCACAAATCATATTCAGAACAAAAAATAATACAAAAATCACATTTAAAGTAAGTAAAAGATGCAAATATACCTCTCCAAAATGAGGCTCAAATTTACAAATGGTATGAATGATTTTGGCCATAAATATATACAACAATTTGATTATCATGGTCAAGGTTTGGGCAAGCAAGCCCAATGCATCACTACTCCTATTCTACCAGTTGATAATGTTGGTCAACAAGGTTTGGGATTTATTGAACATCTTAAGGAAAATGATTCATAGATATATTTTATCAAGGAAAAACATCCAGATACATGGGATATGTTACAAAAAAAGTAAGAACTTAAGTTGCAAAGTCAAAATCATGCTAAACTAACAAACAATCTCAAACAAGGCTTTCTAGAAAAAGAGCCTCCATAACACCATATGTCAACAATAAGAATAGTTTCAAAGAGAAAAATCATAATAAATATGCCAAAGTACAATTCAAAAAGGTAATTGCACAATATGAGGCAATTCCCTATAACATTCCAGGTTATCATGACTATGATGTTGAATAATATTATGATTCTGATGATGAATAATACTAAGATTCCTACTATAACAACATTCAACTACAACATAGAATTCACACTGCATGAGAGATTACCTTTCTTATTTTTGACATAGGGCATAGTGATTGTGAGTCTCCCATGAGACTCTCGATTAGTATGGTTTTTATTTTCTTGTACATATTTTTCCTCTCTTTTTTTCTTTATACATAGTTCATTTTCATGTTGCTTATACATAGCTTATATCCAAAAAATACAAAAACAATATAACATGATAAAACACAAAAATATTCAAATATTATCTAAAAAACACAAAATTTATAGATTTTATGCATTACTAAGTTTACCTTTCTTATAATTGTCATACAATACATATGCTAGCTGTCTTAGTAAAGTCAATTTTATCATACATACATGATTCAATTGTTCTTATCGAGTGTCTATAGATTACATATAGGAATCAAGTCCACTACACTAATCCAAACTTGCTATCATCTACTCACTGGGGGCATATACACTGATCCAAGTTTATCCATTTGATACATCCACCCACTTGGGGGTATCTTATACATAGTTTTTATTTCTAGGTTCTATCCTTACATTTTATACATTCAAATTTTTGGATTGATATATCTTGAGATTGATCATTGCCACTCATACTCAATTGTTTTTTGCCAACTATCACTAGTTAGACTCAGTATATGTGCATCTTAACATTTACATAGATCTGTACTACATAGTTATACATGCTATCATTTGTAATTTTCCTAGATTAGACTTGATTATGTTTCCTATGCTTCTTCTATTCAAGTGAATTTGAATATGCCATTGCTCTTTGGATCTACACCACTTCTCTATTTGTATGCCTTGGATACGTGCCCATGTCTCTTGTGTGTATTTTTATGATTGTATATGTAGACATTTGAATGTCCTTCTATGTGGATCCAAGCCAAATTGTTTTTTGCTTGTGTATGTGGACATTTGAACATGTCCTTGTATGTCTCCATTCTTAGATTTAGTGACATGTGCCCATGTCCCTTGTATTCTAGCCCCTTGGCCTACTTTTGCATGCCTCATGTGTTTGTATGTATGCTTATTTGTATGATTTTTTACTATGAAATTTATATTTGATTATCACACACACACACACACACACACACACCAATTTTTGATGCCATGAGGGACTTCATGCATCTAACCTTCCTACTTGGGTGCCATGATGGACATAATGCCCCATCTCCCTTAGTAGTTACTTAGATTTGATGCTATACACATTGATTTCATTTTTATTGACACCCTTGTGCAATATTAGATTAAAATATACATCTTACATTACCTACTTATGCTCATGTTCATTTACATTTTGATGTTATGTTTGTATATTGTATTGGAATATCATGTAATTATCATATATATGCTTTAGCTAATACATTTTTTAGAGCTTTTTCTTTTGAGGATATTTATGACACAAGTTTTAAAATAAAAATAAAAAGAGGGGGAATTCACAGAGGTTTGTCATAGAGACGAGGCTCCTACTTTTTTATTCATAGATAAATTTTAGCACACAAGCTCAGTTTCAAAAATTAGACAGGGCAGACATAGAAAAGAGCATAGACTTAGAAAGTAGTCCAGATCACCCAAATTTGAGACTAGGTAGATATTAGTGCCCAGATTGGTACTCTATCACCATAGGGTGCTACTGTCCATTATAGGGTGATACTATCTAGTAGCCCCAACTTCAAAATAGTCATAATTATTTAGGATAGTACACCAGGTATAATATAAATTTACATAGATACAATCATAAATTTGAAACTTTTGTTTAGATTTTGCTTATATATATTCATTTTAGCTTAGATTAATATCAGTTGCTAAGATTTGGGGGAATCATATGTATCATGATCATTCCCACATTTAGTTTAGTTACAAAAATTTAATTATTAGATATTTAGTTCAGAATTAGTATACTTAGATATCAGATTGGGGGCATGTGCATGAATCATAGTTTTAATATACTTAACTACACATAGTTTGATTAGAGGGAATGAAAAACACCATATCATTCTCTACATTATATACAATTGATATCATATGCCATGTTGTCACTAGTTTCATGACTTACTCTATCTACAATAGTTGGCATTCTCGAGTGGCCAGAGTTGCTTATTGTAATCGAGTCACCATGGAGTTGATGTTGTAGAAAAGTAAGTGTTTTTAGTTATGTGCCTTGTCAGGCACTCATCGATATGTCCAAGTCATATTTAGACTTGTTAAAATGTGGTCTAGGCCTCAAATAATCTTGTAGTACTCAACATTTGACACTCGACTGTGCTGGCATCACTTCACATAAGGTGTAAGCCTTATACACTCACCCAAGGGTAATGAAGAAGGGACTAAGGCCTGTATTAGGCTATTTATTCCATGGCATAACTCTATCCTCTAGGGAATTTGGTTAGTGAAATGGTGGTGGTGTAATCATGGGCATAAGCCATCCTAGGGGACAACTAACTATTTATTAGGCATAAGTAGATAAGATGTAGGTTTATAGCTTCATGGGTGAAAGCCTTTGGTTCCCTTAGCTTAACATCATTTAAGCACTTGAGGACTTACTGAGGTACTTAGTTGAGGTAATTAGGCTTAGGTTCATGCTTAGACATAGGTGTCATTATGAGGTATAGGGTCTTACCTATACTTAGAATATTTCCTATATAGGGTGCTAGTGTCCTCATGAACTACATGAACACCATAAATGAGTTAGATCAAAAGCTCATAAGAGATTAACATACATAATATAGATCTAAGCGTTCAATCTTATTAAACATTTTGTAAAGCCCTTCATCATTAAACAAATTTCAAATACTATATATATGAGTAGATGTTCATCTTAAGCTACTAAAGGCCTAGAGGCTCATAGGTGATCTTGGGCATTACAATGGGGAGTGGATACACATAATAATTTAATTTTTTTATTTATTACTGACACTTCATATCTTTTATTAAAATATCAAGTCTTAATCTTTTTGAGTGCATGCCTTAAGGGGTGCACTGGGAAAGGGGTGGGTAGACCATTGGTGCTTCATAAGAATGTCATTCTTTTTTCCACTTGCCATCCACACTCTAGCCTCCTAAAACCATTAAACCCAAGATTATTATTTTTAGTCCTATCTATTCCCATCATTTTATATGTTTTATCCTTAATTTCTTGCCTTAGCACCTGTTATGAACCCATGAAGTATCTTCTCTTGACTTTGTTAATTTAGTAGTTGCTATGGATGCATATGCTTTGTAAATCATCTCGCAAGAATTTTATTTTATCATACATTCATGGGAAGTAGTAGTTTCTTAGATTAAAATTAATATATAAGTAAGTGTTGAGGCCAATGAAGGCATCCACAAATTATTTGTATTGAACTTTCTCAAAGGAGGTTGTCCCTTCGAAGTTGTCTGCGATTAATACAATCCATTCAGTACTTCTCATTTTATAATTATGTCATTTCATGCATTTTTATTGACTTTTTATAGGAGGATTCTCTCAGTACCCTTTTGACCTTTTGGTTGTGCTAGGTTAACCTAGTACAATTTAGTGACTTTGTCTCTCTTTTGGTTTGTTGGCCTCTTCGCTGACCTAACACAAACCTAGAGAATTAGCCTTGAAAATGTGCTAGGTGGAATAGGTCAACCTAGCACAACTGACATTCCAAAATGTTTTTATTATAAGTTACCACTATATATACAAGGTCATTTACCACCATTTGATAAGAGTGAATACTTAAGTGAATAAGTGTGAACAAACATCTGCCTATTGACTATTCTACTTGGGGAATAAAACTTTAGGGTTCAATACTTTCTTTGGAGCTCCGATCTCATCTTGTGGATATGTATTTTGGATTATAAGATAGGTTGTGTAGCCTAGAGATGATTTATTTTAGTTATCCTTACATACCATGACAATCTCTTATGAAGCACCTTGGCCAAGGGGGAGATTGAGGCTTGGTGGGTTCATATTCAAAGGTAAGTATTCTTAACTTTATTCCTCTATTGTAAGTGTAGATAGATAGAGAATGTATTTTTTTTATCTTCCATGTATTAGGATTCCATATACATTAATGTTAGTATATGTCTTCTATACATGTTTAGTTTAGTTATTTATTTGTTTTGTTTCTAACCCCCACTTTATGGCATAAGCTTTGGTGTGCACTAGATTAGATTTAATTTTTTTGTTATTAGATTAGTGAAATATTAAATCATAAGAATTTTTTAGGGTTGTTATGTGATTGTGTTAGACTATAGGCTTTGGAACCCTATCTCGTATAATGTGTTGTGACAAGTGATCCCCTAATCAAGTCTAGTGGATCCTCACATTGGCCATGCTCTCAATTAATAATTGTATGCCCCCCAATCAGAAGTGTAGGTGTGATCTATCCCATCTGGTCCAAGATTGATTTATGGACATGATGAATTTTTAATTGTATACATTCTGGTGAACCTAACGTGAATCAAATGCTTGCAATATTTTTTTCACTTATCTCATTTCTATTCATCATTATTTTTATCATATCTTTACTATGCTGAATTGACCCTATTGACCTAGTTTATTTATCTCTATGCATAGGTTTGCAGGAATAGGTAAATTACTCGACTAGATCAACCTAGTACACATTTCAAAACTTGTAAAAATATGTTTAGACAACTAGATTGACCAATTTGACCTAGTATTTTTTACCAATTTTTATACTTCTTGTTCAGTCAGTTAGGTTGTCCAGGTTGACCTAGTGCATTTTCAAGACTTTTTCAATAGGTTTCTATATTGCTTGGTCAACCAACTTGACCCATTTTGTAGGTTTTTGATAGTTTAATCCAAAGTTATTGATCAAAAATCTTCTCTATTTTCATCTTTGAACCATTCAGGCGAGTTTCTACTTCTTTGTATCTTTTTATTTTTGTTCTTTCCTTTCACAATTTGCAGTCTTCAAAACTTCCTCTACACAGTCAACTAGGTTAACCCTGTGGACCTAGTTTTGTGTTGTATATTTATTGAAATAACTAGGTTGACTTGACTGACCTAGTTTATTTTTAGACTTTTCTTCCACAGTACAGGTTTGACCCTGTCAACTCTGATCTATATGATTGTCCATATAGTTTCTCAGTTATACCTTGTTTCAAAGTTGGAATAAACCATATATGTTAATCACATATATTTTTTAATTTATTTGCATGCTTAAAATAACTCACATAGTCTAATTAGGGGATTTTTGATTAATCATTTAGTTTTACTATTTATATTCTTTTCCACACATGACCAAACCACATAAACATCAACAAGCATTTAAACATTTGACTACCCAGGCCAACCTACTTAGATTTCATCACCAAAGGGGAAGTCAACTTGATACTCTACTCAAGTATAAAGCAAGGTTAATGGTATATTTTGGATAATCACCTAACACCCTTATCATTATGGTGTGTGAAGTGAGGGGTTAGGCCCCAATACCAAGCCTGTATCATTACCATAATAGTCCCTTTCATCCTAAACTTACTTGAACCTATCTATAAATTTCTATCTAGTACCTTACTTTTATCCAATCTCCCTTTACACTTAAAATGATTCTTAATAATCTATTCAATATTATAGGTTGACCAAGTAGCTAGCTTTTCTTTCAATTTTTTTGCTTGCTCTTTGATCAATTGTGTGTGCAAAAAGCTTGCATTAGCAAATGTTAGTACAAGATTTTACTTTGTGTGCATCAATTGGATTGACCAACATCAATTCAATTTATTATTTATTTCATTTTTAGTACTTACTACTTTCTTACATTACTTGTAATTATCTTGATTTAGTTCATAGCTTGTTATCATATTTCATTTCTTCCCTGTCTGCTGTGTCAGGTTGACCTAGTGCCATTGACAACACATTTACCATTTTATATCAGTCATTATTCACTAAAATGGGTTGATACTATGGACCTAGTACAATTTTATGGTCCTTATTTTATACTAAGTCGACCAGGTCGACCTAGTACTATTGTTAGTCATTTTTTGATCCTTTGATTTATCACCTTATTCCTTTTCCTTTCATCATGGAATTTATATTTGGTGATAACTCTAAATTTTAGTCAACAAATATGGTTGAATTTACCAATATTAATAGGTTCTCCAATAGACAAAGTAGGGCTCCTTTTGTAAATGCTAGTAATGTTCATATTGCAACCTGCACAATGGTCTATGGGACCCTTCCTTATACCCCTTTATATAAAAACCCTCCTCTTATCTTAGAGGATTATCTTGAGTTAGAGTGTACTCCTAAAATGCTTTTCTTTATCACATAATTACCTCAACATAGAGGGAAGGATCCTTCTACCATCTATAACCTCATGATTAGTCTTCAAGTTAAAGAACTTCATTCTCCTACTCCCACTTTTTCAACTAGATTTGGGGGTATTGATTTATTTACTTCTCAACCTCTTCCTTCAATCTTGACTCCTTATGATATGACATCTTCTTATTTAACTTCTTCTACCTCCATGTCTAGTTTCTCAACTAACATGGTAGGTTCTACATCTAGTGGGTCTCTCATAAGATCCAGTATCCTTAATCCTTCCACTAGTTCATCATTTGCTACCCAAGGCACACATGCTTCTAGTGATTCTTTTTATCAACCATTTACTAGTCCATATTTTACTTCACAGACAAAATTTTACACTGGTACCTAAACTTCTCATAGCTCTACTCAAGCTCATATCAACACTAATATTGGTACCCAAGCCACTAATACCAACACAAACACTAATACTAATTCTTATAAAAACACTAATCAAACTCATCAAATATTATTGGAAAATCTCAATTAAATAAACACATTCCAAGCTCATAATATGAATCAAATGATGTGAATGCAAAACCACCTTCTTAATCTTCAATCCAATCCTCAACTAATGGCTTGGGGCACACATAACCAAAGTGTTCCTCCTACCCCTCTTCTATATTCTCAAGGTAATCTCATTCCTCAACCTGCATTAGTCAAAAAAGTTGTCAAACATTTAAAAAATGAACCTCTTACTACACAAATTGATAACATTGACATTGGAGGTATAACACCTACAATATCCTACAATGGATCAATCGATCCTACCCTTCACCTCAAGACATTTGGAAATATTTACAAGGATTAGGTAAAATTAAATACCTCTACCGCTACTAAAATCTTAGCCAAAACCCTCATGGGTGTTGCCTTGGATTGGTACAATCAACTTAGCACATTCTATCGCTATTTTGGAGGACTTAGTAAATTCTCTAGTTCAAGAATTTTAAACTAGTGATCTTCCTGAGAACACTTTGGCCCATTTCATCAATTACAAATAAAGTGAGAATGAAACTAACCATGCCTTTGTTAAGCAATGGAAGGCTTTGCCAAATAAATGTGAACATAACATGGTAGATGACAACCTCTTTCATCTCTTTATAAATGCTTTATTTACTAAATTATAATATCAAGTCTGTACCCTTTCTTCACTTACCTTGGAGGAAGCTATCAATCATGCCAAAAGATAAGATTTCCTCATGCATCAATTTGAGATGCCCTAACCTTCTATGGGTCCTCACCTATTAGTTAATAAAAAAACCACAATATTACCAATGATGGTGTTATCAATTCATATGAGACCATTCACAATGTTTAAGCTGTCATTCTTACCCCTTCTTCAAAACCAACTCCTCAATAATTCACTAATCCTCATTTCTCAAACAACAACATTGATGTCCATAATCCTTTATACTCGACTAAATTGATTAAACATCTACCTAGGCTCTCCCTTGAGAGATTGACCCTAATTGACCTATGAAATCATGGTATGATCCTAATAAGTTTTGTTGGTTCATGCTAGCTGAGGTCACTCTCACAAGACTTGTAGACAACTCCATAATTTAGCCATGGACTTTATTCTTAGCCTAAATTTTGATCATGATTCCATTATCTATAAGTATCAACAATATTACGAGGTTGTTTTCAAAGACTATGAGTCACATGATAAAACTCAAGCCTTAAATCAAGTAAACACTCATTTAGCTATCTATAAAGACCCCTTGCCTAATCATCAACCAATCTAAGAAAATAAAGACAAGCCCACTTCTTCCACCAATAACATAGAAAGTATTGTTGAACCAAATTATGAAGAGAATGTGGTTAACATGACTAATATGTGAAGAGTGTTGGATTTCATTGATTCAAAACCTATCTCCCCTCTTCCTTCCCATAAGACATATCATGTTATCTAATATTATTCTCCAACTCATTTAAAAGAGTTGGAGAAAGAAGATCTTATTTATTTTTATGATCCAATTCATGATTCTCCATTGGATGACACATCTCATACTATTTCTACTTCTCTCCCACCATCTTCTAATACTAATGACAATCCAATTTATACTAAGACTTCTTATTCCAATCTTCAAGATCAATCTAAACCACCTACTTCTTCATCACCAAAAAATTTACAACCTTATCCTCAACCTTCTCATTCTTATCAACATAAGTTTCAATGCTCTTTGGATATAACTTCTAAAGACCTTCTAAATCATTACACACCTATGTCTAAAAATATCCTTATGGGTTATGATGAGTGGGATCCCATTACATAACATACTAATATTCCATACCAAATACCTTATCTTGAACTCATGAGGACATCTCCACGTCATAGAAATTGCCTCATATAACTCTTATTCAAGATGAATATCCATCACCATCCTCTCGCAGGATGGGAGGCTACTTTATCTGGATCTAAGGATAGTATCTTATAGTAATGTGAAGAGATGTACATTAATGTTGATGAAACTATAGGTACTTCTCTTTTTTTATGATTTCCCATCGCATTTATGATTCTAGATGAGATTCTTCTTCATGTAGATGATCCTCCATTATTTATTAGCATCCAAATAGGTGATATAAAAGTTAAGTGAGACTTGATCAATGAGGGTTATGGCACCTGTGTCACTTCCCTTGATTTCATTAAGACTCTTGGGTATTTTGAATGCAATCTTAAGTCTACATGTAGCACATGCCAAGGATATGATAGAAGTCAAATGCCTCCTTTAGGGTGTGTGTGGTTTCTCATTACTATCTCACCTATCACCATTTATGTGAAGGTGATGATATCAAACTTTCCCCTTTCATATAACATCTTCCTTGGTAGGCCATGGACTCATCATATGTGAGCTATCGTATCTTCATCTTGCCAATGCATAAAATTTCCTCACAATGGAGCCATTTACAAGATTCAAGGAGACACTAAGCCTTGGAATTTTGAACAATTCCAAGATCATGGTGTCTTCAAGATTCCTACTCTTGAACCTTTACCTAGTATTTCATTCCATGAGTCATAGAATTTCAACTTTCCTATCAACTCAACCAGAGGTTATAATGGGTATCCTAAGCTTATTGGTGACATTCCTCCCAAACTTTTTGATTCTGATGATGATGAGCTCGATGAGATTAACCTAAAGATAAAAAATTTTAATCTCTCACCTCATCTCATATCATAGCTTCTTACTTCCTTACAATCCCTTTCTTGTAAACTTCCTTGTGATGACATTCTTGTAGTCTTAACCAAGACTAGGCACTCTATTCACCAAGCTTCCTTTGATGATAAGGTCATCCTAATATGTGTCATCTATCTTCATATTATAGATTATGATGATGACTATTATTTAGATGATCCTCTTTTAGGTGGCCTTGTCCATGCCTATGATGTTGAGATTGTCAATTACCACTCTTATTTACTTGAGTCTTTTCCTGCATCTCATCATTCTCTTTCATTTAGATTTCCTAATTCTTACATTTTTCCTCTTTATCATAGGGTAGAGATGGTGCTGATATCTCTAGTTTCTAAGGAGCCACTTAGGACCATGCTCTTGGATCATGCTATGACTAGACCTTTTCACTTTGCCATACCTAGGGTAGTCCTCCTTAGACCTTTTGTAAATACCACCCCTCCTTTAGTAGGGACAACTATAGTTAAGTCCATTATTTTTTCCACTCTAGTTGAGCATGTTTCCTCTCCTACTATTGATGAGCCTCTTCTTTCTTTCACTCTTAGTGCTCCTCTTACTGATCCTAGTTCCACTCCTTCCCTATCATCACCCTCCATTGATGATGTTTACTTCCACTGCCTAAGATGGTTCCTTTTCCCACCAAATGGTCAATGAGTCCTCTTCAACTGCTTCCACTCCTATTTTACCTCCTTTTGTGAGTGATCCTAAAACCAATCACAAGTGTATCTATTGCTTTTATGGGATAGATAATCACTCTTCCACCCATTGTCATAAGTTGCGAAAATATCTTGATACCTTGCATCCTTCTTCCCCATCATAAGACAAAGCATTACCTCCCCCAAAGGTACCTCCTAAATATTTACCTAAGTATGGTGAGGTATATTATTTGTGGCACCTATGTGGCATGCATCACACTGATCATTGCTGCATTCTTTAACAACATCTTAGATATCACCTTGTATCCATCCTTGGACCTTCTACCATTCTTCCCATAGGAAATTATCACAAGAAGGCTCCTCCTTCTTCTCCCATGGCTCCACCTCTAGTGGTCATAGATAGTTGTCATGGTGACTTTCTTACATCTACCCTCTCCCCTTTGATTATTATCTCTTATTACCATGTGATAAACTCACAAGAAATATTTCTCATTAATATTTCCTTTCACCAGTCCTCCTTTGGATATCCTTTTTACATTCTCCCCTTTTTCACAAACTAAGCATATACATGGTTAAGACTTGAGATCACATGATTGGTTCATTGTCAAGCCCAAGTGTTCTAGTTAGTATTTTGTCTTGGGTCACTTAGCTTTATTTAGAATTAGCCTACAACTCATTCATGTGTATCACTATCTCTCTCATGATTGGTCATTCCAAATCCGTATGGAGGAGGAATCTTAAAAACCCTTCAAAATAAAGTTAAAAGTCAAATCATTTAAACAAAAGGCAATGATATCAAAAGGTAAAATATTAAATATTCTTAAAAGTATAATCACAGTAAAATACATTATTCAAAACACATCTATTTCTTCTAGTTGAAGCTCAAACTCCATAGTTGGCGTCATAATAGAGCCAAGGTCCTTTGGGGTACGGTAGGCTAATAGATTGAAAAAAGAGAATAAAAAAATATTTTAGTGCTACCTACTTTCTCATGCAAGTACCTAATCTTCATAGTAGACCAACGGATCTGTAAGGGTTCTTGAGGACTAGGGAACATGTTGTGGGAAGGTAGGTCCATTTTACTTTTCCTTTTACTAATCTACCATCATTAGTTGATCTTATTAGCACACCTATTTGCCTACAAAGCTTTGTGTCTATAGTAAGTGAGTTTCCTTTGTACATAGAGGACCACTAGCCCCTTAGTGTCTTCTCATGTCCTTAGTATGACTTTTTTCTCCTAAGGTCTTCTCATAAGATGCCTATGTCTTGCTTCTTACACTCCCTTTCGTTCATATTTCCTCTTGAGAAATATAGTTTTGCTTACTAATTGCTTCCCATGGGATTTCATCTATGAGTTAATTTATAAGACCATGAATAAGACCTGACATCCCTAAAAAATCATCACATTTTCCATCATATTACCCACATCCTTGATTTACCATTACCTTTTCCTTATGCTTACCAATCTTGATTTGGTACCCCTTGGGTTTTTATTTTTTGAGTTGTAGTGTAAGACCGTGGATAGGACCCGACCCTCACAAATTTTTTCCAATAAATAAGTCACCATCCAAATTACATGTGTCAAATAAGAGATAAGCTTCGATTTATTATTATGTTACACATCATTGACATACTTCCCATCTTGATATTTAATATGTTTTATGCTTACTTCATTTTTTCTTTCTCCTTTTATCTTCTTATTTTCTGAATGCATGTAAGATTACAACCATTTCTTGAAGTTATCATACTTCCCAGATTGAATTAGTATGATAAATTTAAGGACAAAATTTTCCAAATTTTGTTTTTATTTTGTACTTCCCATCATTATATAGTATAATTTATTGACTTAATTTTGTTTTATTTTTATTACCATTTGTGCCCTTTTACATACCTTCCATTTTATTACATTGTTTGTCATACTTCCCAACGTGATATTTAGTATAATATTACTTGTTTTAATTTGGTACAAAAATCTTTTACATTGGTTTAAAAGCCAAATCCCCTTTTACCATCTTGTTTTCCCTTTTCTTGGATTTTTTATGCTTAGTCATTTTTTGTTATTACACATTTCTCAACTTGAACTAGTGTGTAGTGCATTTCTTTGATTGATTATATTTTTCAAAGTCTTTTTTCACATGTTTATTTTTAACCGTGCATGTGTAATCCATAATGCTAGAAAAAAAACCACACCACATATATTTCCTATAGCATATACAACAAATCTAAATACATGTACTAGAAAGAAATATATCCAAATCATCCACAACCTCAACCATAATGAATAAACATAAACCATCATAAAAACCACATACACAACCAACACCAATAAGCCAAGAATGATATATATATATATATATATATATATATATATATATATACATATATATATATATATATACATATATATATATATATATATATATATATACCATGAGTTTGATACAATACAATCATATACAAAGCCTTAGCACTAGGTCTAAGCTCCATTATGTATATCTCATGGCCTAACCATGCTACCTACTAAGGCCTTAGTCTGACTCCTCTGAATGGTATGATATAATGAGGTAGTCTAATATCTTAATCCCTCTACTTATCCCTATAAGCATGCTATCTACACATGTGCCTACACCAACTTAGTTTGGGTCACTATATGTGCCTATGTCAGCTGAGTTTGCATCACTATATATGCTTGCATCATCTATGTTACTATTTATAGATGCATAACTCTCTCATCTACCAAAGCCTACTAGGACTATCTCTCACTTACACCCATCTCTACTAGTGGTTGCATCTTCTCCCTCTGTACCTGTGTCTACCTCACTACCTTGTTAGCTAATCTAAACTAGCTCACCTAAGCTAGGGTAGATGGTACACTTGGATCCTCTAGTTTCATGGGGTTGTATGGCTATAGAGTCTCATTTAGAATGCCATGGAGTGTTCCCCTCACTAGGGACCCCCATATCTCCTCTTCATCCTTAGGTACACCTAAAAAATCACACCAGATGGATATTAGATCATGGTCATATCTCATAATATCTATCTATATTTCTCTACTACCATAACAACTTAATAAATAATTTAACCATTTTCATACCTATCTATGTCTTAACTCTTATGATATCATCATCCACATGATCACCAACCATAATCTCCTCATATATGTAGCCTCCTAGTACCTCCTTAGTAGGTCATCTCCTTAGCTCAAACCTAGCTATCATGGCTCGTGTCTGTCTCAGCTTTCATTTGAGTGGTGTCTCTAACATCTCCTCTAGTACACTTATGGGATAATCTAGGATGTCTATAGTCTACATTCTCTCCTATCTCTATCACCATCATATCTTTGGTGTCCATTGCTCATCTCAATGCAAGGATGATAGTGGTACATCTAGTATCACTACCTCATCCACCTCATCCTCTACCACTCATCATGCCTGACCAATCTATGGTCACTCTTGACATGGCCTTAGTGTCAGCCTCAATATCAGTGGTTTGATTTCCCCCTTCCATTGTGGCTCCCTCACATGTTGAGCCCACTAGTAAAGCATCAGTATCAATATCACTAGATGAGGTAGGTTCATCTATCTTGGTACCCATACCATTAGATGTGGCTCTTTCCACCATCTATAGTGTCCAATCACCTCTCTCCTCTCTAGTGCTGGTGTAACTATATGCCAACTCACATGACTGCCACACAATGTATGTGTGTCTCATCAATTATAGTAATGGCATGTGGGGAATGACATATGATAACTCATACTTTAACTATCTCCATACTTTAGGTAACCTATCATCAATCACTTAGGGCAACCTAGTCAGTTGATATATGGGGAATCTCTCATATATCCATGCTATCAGTAATATGATTGGTCCCATAGTCTTCTACCCTCTAAATAGACTCTCAAATATATCATGAATGAGTTAGACCTAGATGATAGAGCCTAAATCATATAATACTTGCTTTTCCAACATCATCCTAATTTAGGCTACCATGAATAGTGGTACTTTACTGTCTAACTTGTGATAGAGCACTTATTATGTCATAAATCCTATCACCACCTTCTAGAGGTCTAATATCTATGATATATACATGCTATCTTACTAACTCTCCATTCTCTCAATATCATCTCTAAGCATGTAGCCCACATGGCGAAGGCTTTGCTCTCTTATAAGCTATTTGGTATCCCGATAGTCACTGATGTTCCTATTATGGGTAGCCCAAAGATACCATGGACATCTTCTAATGTGATACCCACCTCTATCACATCCACATCCACCTCCCATCTTAAGGTGTTATTCAAACTTTCATAGCATCCTAGGAACATGACTAATAGGTCAGTGCTGAGGGGGATCCTACACATCTCAGCTATACCTCCTAGACCTATGGCTACCAGTCTAGCTCAATCTCCATCTGTTAATCTCTTTAATAAATTTAGAAACCAAGATATGTTTACCAACCTCCAAAATCTTGGTCATCTCTACAATCAAGAAATGACAAATAATGTATTAGTTCCTCCATGTCATGTATAATCATAATACATTCTTTATAGATAATTTTTACAATTTTAATTAAAAAAATAATCCTAATTACTTTTACCTTATTCATTTTATCCTATTTCTAGCTTGATTGGTCCCTCTTCCCCTCCTTTGGTCATTTTAGGTCATTATATCCCTCTTTCAACTTTCTACACACTTTTTCATGCTTATTTTGGTTCCCTGGTCAACTTAGTTTGACCAAAATTTCCCTATTTTTGTCATAGTTGATTTCAAATTCTAAGTCAACCCTATTATTTTTCCCTCCCTAGTTTTGAGTTTTCATTCTAGTCCTTACAAACTAGTTTCTCACTCCATTCTAGATTTTTAGCCTACAAATTATACTAGGTCAACCCATACCTACTGGGTCAACCATATGGATTTTTACCTATTTCAACCTACTAGTTTCACCTGGTTGACCTAGTATGTTTTATGTGGTGACATAGTATATTTTCCCCAAAATGTGCATTTCTCTCATTTTATTCCTAAATCCTTCCAACCCATTTTCCATCTTCCTATTTTCTACCCTTAAAATCTCAATTTGTTTAATTTTGAAATATATAGATTCTTAAAAACAAATTTCATTATAAAATCACTAAATTCAATACAAATTTCAAAAACTAGTTTGAGATCCGTAGTTACATTCCTGTAGTGCACCTGTTGTCATTTTTGGGTGTCCTCTTCATATAGCATATCATTCCCTCACCATCCTAGCCTTGTTTGGTCTCAAGAACTCTCTTTTCTCTTCTTTTCCAATTAAAAATACAAAATGAATTGTCTTTTGCCCTATTTAAAAACACTTTTCAAAATTTAAATTCTTTCATTTATTTTTAGGCAGATTCCTTGTTTTGCCTCTATCTTTATTTCTTCTCATCCATTTTTCAAACCTTAAAATGAATTAGAATCATGATGATGTAGAGATTATTTCCAGTATCATATGTCTATCTTCCAATTTTTTTGAGTTTTGGCTATTTTTTGCACTAAATTCTATAGGTTCACTTAGTGTACTATATATTGGACACTTTCATTTCTCATCGTCTACTTCTTTATCTATGACACTAAGTTAGGCTAAAGGTATGTATTTATCAATGGAGTTATTTCATTTATCTTATTTACTACTTACTGCACCATACTTAGCATCAACATTATGTGTCATCATGTTTTCTTCCAAGCACCATCCCATGTTGCACTTATGTGACACATGATGAGCTTTAGTTGGGGCATATGTATACATATAATATTTTTAACATTTTATTATTTACTGACACTTCATATATTTCAAAAACCTATCAAGTCTCAATCTTTCTGAGTGCATGCCTTAAGGGATGCACTGGGAAAGGGGTGGGTAGACCATCGATGCTTTGTAAGATTGTCATTCCTTTTGCCACTTTCCATCCACACTCTAGCCTCTTACAACCATTAAACCCAAGGCTATTCTTCTTAACCCTATCTATTCCCATCATTTTCTATGTTTTATCCTTCCTTTCTTGCCTTAGCACCCTTTTGACCTATCAGTTGTGCTAGGCCGACCACGTCGACCTAGTATAATTTATGGATTTTTTCTCTCTTTTGGTTTATTGGCCTCTTGGCTAACCTAACACAGACCTAGAGAGTTATCCCCAAAATTTTTATAGGTCGATCAGGTCAACCTAGCACAACCAATGTTCTCAAATATTTTTAGGGCAAGTTATCCCTATATATACAAGGTCATTTACCACCTTTTGATAAGAGTGAAGAATTAAGTGAATAAGTGTAAATGAACATTTACCTATTGACCATTTTACTTGGGGAATAAAGTTTTAGGGTTCAATACTTTGTTTGGAGCATGAATCTTATCTTGTGGATAAGTATTTTGGATGCTTGGATAGGCTATGTAGCTTAGAGCTAATTTATCTTAGTTATCCTTACATACCATGATAATATCTTATGAAGCACCTTAGCCAAAGGTGAGATTGAGGCTCGATGGGTTCATCTTCAAAGGTAAGTATTCCTAACTTTATTCCTCATTTGTAAGAGTAGATAGATAGAGCATGTGTATTCTTCTCTTCCATGTATTGGGATTTTATATACATTGACATGAGTATATGTCTTCTATACATGTTTAGTTTATTTATTTATTTATTTTCTAACCCCACTTTGTGCCACAAGATTTTTTGTGCACTAGATTAGATTTACTTTTATTGTTATTAGATTAGTGAAATATTAAACCATATGACTCTTTTAGGGTTGTTATGTGATTGTGTTAGACTATAGGCTTTAAAAACCTATCTCACATGGTGTGTGATGACAATTGATACCCTAATTAGGTCTAGCAGATCCTCACATTGGTCATGCTCTTACTTAACAATTGTATGCCCCCCAATCAGAAGTGTAGGTGTGATCTATCTCATCTGATCCAAGATTGATTTATGGACATGATGCATTTTTGATTTCATATATGGAGCACCAAAGGCACCCCAAACTAAACTGTAAGCTCTAATGGAGAACATAACATCTAGAACTAATCCTCCAAGGCTTCGCTACTCCAATTTCCTCCCCTTTTCCATCACTAAACTCAACCCCATTTTATAGTGTTTTGGGGCACCTTAGTGCCATGGGTAATGGAACACACCAGTTGATGAGTTGGTGTTAGATGTAATCATTTCATCAATTTCACTATCCTACCTTCAATGAGCCATGACTATCTTATGTACCCACTTCCTAATGATGATTGAGCTATCTGGGAGTTAGTTAGCCACCTAATAGTTGGCACAACAAGATGATAAAATAATAATCATGACAAGTGGTTGCTTTCCACCCAAGTATCTATTGTGTTGGAGTGGATCCTATACTTAGATGGATTTGGGTCCCAAAATTACCCCATACAAAATTTTTAGTCTACCCTCAGACTAATTTTATAGTACTATAGGTGCATAAAACTTGGGATCACACTCCTTTAGTTCTTTTTTTAAGTCCTAAAAGCCTTAGATTGTGAGCTTGATTTATTTTATAACACTATCTATTTCTATGGAGGCAACATTAAGGACGAGCATGTCAGTTTTATCCAACTCTTTCATAAAGGCTTGTAACCTTTATTTCACCTTTGTTCTACCCCCATCTAGGATCTCTTCTTGATTGTAGGCCTTTATTTATAAGGTGTGAAAGAGTTATTCCAGGTCCTGCTCCTAGGTCTTGATTTGGGTGGTCAAATTATTAACCTATGCCATGATCTATGCATGCTCGACCCTGCCCATAGTGTATTCCTATGCCATTAGTGCATCCCTCTTACCTTTTCATTTTTGAGGCACATGTCGATGACTAACACTTGGGTGGAGAAGTTGTAAAATATTACATCAACCACCTTTGTGCCCTCTTCAAGATTTATAAAGAGTTCTTCCACCTCTTTGAGTTTTGCAGTAATCTCTTACTTTATGGTGGAACAAGGGTTCTCCTCTTATTTTGTATCTAATTTTGCCTTCAATATTGGAAGAATTTACTCCATTAGTACACACATCTTATCAACCTCTATAAAATTTTAAGTGTCTATGCCTCTAGGAGGGATGGCTCGACTTCCTCTATGCACTTGACCAATTACTACAACTTGAATTTTATGGCCTTGATCACTTACTCTTTCTCTAACACAATCTTCTCATAGCTTGAGGCTCTAACATCATTGATGATGTTCTTCCATGTTTCCTCATAGGCAATTCAGATGAGGGCATGAGCTAACCTTACTAGATTTATTACATGGGGGTTGATAAGAGGTGAGTCATGCACTTCCTCTAGTTGTTCTAAATTAATGACTACCTTCTATGGTACCTCAAAATAAGGCTCATACATATAATTTTTGAAGGCAAAAGATAGTTGCTGGCACATAAATGTCATGGTAGTTCCATAGGGTATGCACTCCATCATATAATAATCTTCATTCGTGAACGCCTTCTACACCTACTCTCATAGGCTTGGCTCAACTTCCTCTCCTCAGATGGATAGCTCCATCTACTCCATCTCTTCTTTATCTAAACTAGTACTTTATTCAGTTCTTTCCTTTGATGTGTCCTATTTCTATGGTAGGGTTTATTATTTGGACTTGTCTCCTTCATTCACTTCTTTTTTGTTAGTGACAACTTCGATCTCCTAAGTCTGTTGGGTTTCCACTACACTCTCTATTTGCTTTTTTAAGGTTCTAGTATCACCTTCCTTATCTCTAGGTGCCCCTTCACTACTTGGGTATGTTTATGGTGAAACTTCCTCAGCTATGCTAGTAGGGGTGCTAGGCACATATACTACTTTATAATTTATGGGTTCCATGATTTTGACAACATTTTTTTCTTCCATTTCTCTCTTGACCTTTTCTTTTTGGGCCTTCTTTATCTTTTCCTTCCTCTTCTTCACTATTTTAGCTATCTTTTCCTCATTAACCCTTATCTCCTTGGCCTCAAATTTGTTAATCTCCACCTTGGTCATGCCCTTGGAATTCATGGCTTCTCTTTTCTAATATAACTCTAATACTACCTCTATATGGTCCTTACTGAGGTCCATTTACATCTATTGGCACCTCTTTTCCTTCTTAGTTTGTAGAGGCTACATCAAAGGTTATATGGTTGGGGTGTTTGATAGGTTTTCTACTTCTCCATGCATGACAGTAGTGACACCTTAGAGAGCCTCATGAATTTTTTTAGTGCTATGCTCTTCCTCTATTTCTTCTTCTTGGATGATGTATACTTTCATCCCTCCATCTTCTTCTTCTTCCTCTTCCCGTGCCTTCCTTGCCTCTACTTCCTCTTGTGCCTCTTACACCTTCATATCACCAAGGTTATCATGGGCATTTCCGATGGACCCTTGGACTTCTTAATTTTATTCTCCTTTTGCTTGGGTGACACAATCCCTAGTGTAAAGACTGCATGCTTCTTCTTTGGTGCAAAGGGGGTAGCTTCATCACTGAAGGTGATCTTCAATAAGGCCATTGGTTCCAAATATCTTTCTTTGCCAATCTGAAGGGGGAGGTCATCATCCTTGTCCATGTGTACACCCTTCTTCCTTGCCTTCATCTCATATAATAGCTTGTAGATGTGTCCAAAGATGACCTATCTTTCAAGGGGGTTGATGTTGGTAGCATCTGAGTCATCCTCCTCATCTTTGGGTGATTTACCATCTGGGTGCATGTACTAAAACCGTAACCTATGTATTTATGCATCCATGACCTTCACTGAGATGTCTACTTATTGCACATTATGGATCCTTCTCAGTGCATTTATGAAGTACTTGGCTAAAAATCTATAAGGAAGTTTTAGCTAGTCAAAGTGATTACCATATTTAAGAATAATTAAATGATGCAAAAGTGTTTCATAATAGTAAAAGTTTCCATTACAAAGAGACTCTTGGGGATTTTCTTAGGGATGCTCCATTCTTCTCCAAATGCTTCAATATGCTACATGCACCATCTCAATGTTCAAGATTTGTACTTTGGGGTGAAGGAAGAGGGGAAAGTATAATTATAGTATTTTAGCATCAAGGAGTGATTATGCATGGGGAAGACCCATAGGTTATCCTCATCACCATCACTCACATTGATCTCCTCCATCATAATCAATATCAATATGGACCTCCATCAGAAGGTCTCTCACATCATATAACATTCAATAATGTTCTTTATTGTGTCTTTGGTAATGAACCTGGAGACGTTAAATTTCACCCCATACACCATGTGTTAGGTGATGCATATGTAGGTATTTGTTACATCCAACCACTGACCACTAGGACATAATTTTGAAGTCACCAGGCATGTAACTACCCTCATCTTGAGATCATTATTGTCCTTGATAAAGAATGTGAAACCTCCTTTATAGTAGCCTAGGAGTTTCCTAACCCTTTTGACTTTATCATTATCTACCATCATCTAGCATATGCCTATGCTATAATGTGGGAGTCTGGTGATTTGGCTGATAAGGCTTGTAGATATCCCCATGTGCCTCCTTGCAAAGTAGAACTGGTCCCTATGGATGTGTAAGAGGAGGAACTGCATGAGTTCCTCTAGCTTTCTAAAACTTGGAAACTCATAGAATTGATTCACGTTGGTGGTTACCAGTTTGTCCTAGAGTGAGACATTGAAGAGTGATGTGCCTTATGTATTCTTTTCCCCTATGTATACACCCAATCTTACACTAGGTATTACATATTACTTTATGTAAGGTGATTATATTCTTTTAGGTAGCAATTGTGTGTGAATGACACCCAATTTTCTTCTAACAAGACCTCTTTGGGAAAATACATGTCCCAAGATGACATCTTATTAAATATCTCTGGATCAAATTTGGTTATGCTTACTCCCTCTACTAATAGTGTTTTACTTTTATGGTGGTGGATTTTTTTGATATTCATGCTTTCTTGGCTTCTTTATATGCCTAATGTATGCCTAAACTCATCTACTTTTTCCTCATTCTAAACTTGCTAGTGTTAAACCATAGTCTTTTTATCTTTCCAAAGCTTTCAATCTTTGTTGGCACTTATCATAGTCATGAGGTCTATGACTATATACTCAAATCTTAATCATCATGTGATACAAATGGTGGCCTCGACATCACTTTACTTTTCTACTACCTAGTTCTTGTCCAATTCGTGCCCCTTACTTTCCTATGCTAATCTCATAGGGAATGTAGTTCATTTCTTTACATAATCATTCACTTTTGGTGTCTAGGGGTTCTTAGGGTCTCGCTATAGTAGGGTCTCCTTGCTTCAGCTCTCTGGTTTGCTAGTTTCACTCTAGTTTTCTATTCTAAATTCAAATTATCATAAGGTTTGTGACTAGATGCAGTCAAATTTTCATTGTTTTATACCTCTATTCTCATCTACCATCTTAATTATAATTGATTAATAACATAATGACACCTACACTCCTTGGGATTCACAATGACCTATAAAATCCATGAAAATATACTATTATTTGTGCATTTAATGTGGATCTTTGTGCCTCCACCACCACCACCTCATTAACTTCTTCTAATGGATTTTTTGTGAGGTTATGTGTAGTTCAAATGGTCACTTCTTGCCTCACTTTGGGTGGATGTCAGCTTGTCCTAAAGATCTTCTCTTGATATTTATTCACTTGGAACAACCTTTACCTTCAATATGGTAACCTAGGCATAACACCTTACATGTGTGCAATTCAGCCTCCTCAGTCCCATTTCTTTTTCCTACTGCACTTCTATTTCAAGCATGCTTATCTATCTTGGCTGATTTTACTACACCTTCATCTTTTTGCCTTGGCCTTTCCTACACCATAAAAATCCCTTGCACTAACCCTCTAATATGGCATTGTCATCTGATCTCTTGTGCACAATCATGTTGTGTATCTTCACTCTATGTTTTTTGCACTTGTATCTTGTGTAACTCTCTTGGTTCATATATGTTTTAAGTCTGATAAGTTCCATATACCCAAAAAATTAGGTGTCTAACCATAAGCACTTAGAAATTAGCCTCAATTGACTCACTTGATTGGTATTATGCTTAGAAGCACTGAACTATCCCTTTTATGGGCCTAATAATGCCTCACTTCCTAAATATTTGGCACAAGGATCTGGTGTGCCTTATGTCTAACTTTGGCAACCTTCACATGCCCATACTTAGGTGCCTAGCCTTAGGCACTTTGAGGGCGTCCATGCTCAATTCACCCAGCTAGAATTATGCATGAAAGTGCCAGAAACACTTTAATGGTGGTCTAATGCATCACTTATTCACTCATCACATCAAAATTACAAATAAGACACAAAAAAAACTTGTTTGACTTGTGCTAAACTTTATTCTAGTCACTAAATATATTTGACTCATGACCAGGAAGTCAGTGTCTGATGGTGCAATCACCACCCTATTAATGATATAACTTCAATTGATTACTATCGAAATGCCTAGGGAGTGTTTCACCCAACAACATACACAAATTACAAGTGCTAGTATCTAATATGTTGTGGATGACATATGGACCCATAAAATTTATTTGTAACTTGATTGGGTGCTTGATATACTTGGAGTCATATAGAAAAACTAATGCCCCTTATATTAGCACCTTGTGCTTTATATGCTTGTCATACCAGAGCTTTTGGCATGCCTTCTCTATCTACTAGTTCCACCTTGCTTGGGCATACACCTCATCTAATCACTTTAAGTCCTCTAGCCTTGCATTCAATGATTTTTGGTCATGTAATTAACCAATGCACATGATGCACAATGATGGTACCAAAAACTCCATTGATAGAATTTCCTCAACACTAAATAACAGTTAAAATGGTGTAGCCTTGTTCATGCACTTATAGGTTGTGTGATATGCCGATAACATTACCGACACTCAATCATCCCAATATTTGTGATCAACATTGCATATCTTTGTGAGGGACATCCTTAATATCTTGTTGAATTCCTCAAATATGCCATTCACCTGGGGATGGCAAGGTGTTATCTTATGGTGCACCACTATGTATTCTATTAGTAGGATCTGCATAGTTTCATTAATAAAGTGTGTGCCCCTGTTACTAGTCAAGATGATTGGGCACCCATAATGGCTTATGATTTTCTCCCATATGAACCTTGTGACATGGAAAATATGTAGTTTTTGGTTAGCATGGCTCCAACCCACTTGGTGAAATAGTTAATGGCCATGAGAATGTACCTCACACCTATGCACTATGCTATGGCAATAATTAGTCCAACAAAGTCAATGGCCCATTTGTCAAATGGAACATGGGAAAGAATGGGGATGAGAGGAATCTCATATTGATGGTTTATATTCCATATGTGCTATATATGTTACATGTCTTGATGAAATTCTTCACATTCTAAAATAGACTTGGCCACCATAAGCCTAATTATAATACCTTGCACGTTGTTGCATTTCTTGCACAATGGCCTTTTATTATCCCATCATGCACCTAATGTAGGATGGATTCCCTTTCATGATCTAAGACACATCAACATAAAACTTCATCTTGGCCTAGTTTGTATAGTTCCCCGCTAATGAACTAAAAAGGGGCAACACAAACTATGAGCTATTTATTTTCTTTGGTTATCATTATTTGGGGCATAAATCTAGATGTTAGAAAAGTAGCTATCTTATCCAAGTCCTTAGGGGCATGCTAGGGTTTATAAAGTTTCACGTCTAGCATATCATCCTCAATAGGTGCTACTACATTGCTAAAGTCTATATAGGACAAATGGTCTAGGCCCAAGTTCTATTTTCCAAGATTAACAACAATGAAGAAATGTATTTAGTAAAATAGAATGATCCATCTAAAAATGTGCCCATGGAGAATGGGATTATTCATGAGGTACTTAAGTACCTCATGGTATTTAAAGAAGATGAATGGGGTCTCTAGCAAATATTGTCTAAATTTTTGTAGGGCATAAACTATGACAAGTGCCTCACGCTCAATTATGGTATAGTTCTGTTCTACCTTTATTAATTTTTTGATAGTGAAGGAGATGGGGTGATCCATTTTGCCTTCACTAGGATATGATAATATTTCACCAATCATAGAGCTAGATGCATCAATATGGACATGGAATGGGGTCATCCAATCAAGAAATTGTAAGGTAGGCACACTAACCAATTTGAAGTTCAAAGTCTCAAAGGCATCTTCTTACACTTCACTCCAGTAGAATGGGTCATCCTTGTTAAAGAGATCTTCTAGTGGTATCAAAATATTCACATAGCTCCTTATAAACTTTATATAATACCCATAATGGTCAAGAAAGGTACACACATCTTTCTATGAAGAAGGAATCTAGAGTTGAATGATGATCACAGTCTTTATAGGATCAATGAGTAGATGATCTTTATAGATAATGTGCTCAAGCAGGGTTCCAAAAAGTGTTACAAAGATGAATTTATTCAAGTTCAAGTATATGTGAAACTACCTACAAATCTTAGACATTAGGCATAGATTATCACAATAGTCCTTCATGAGGCCATACACCATCCAATCATCTAGGTAAACTTAGAGGAACTTATGGCTGAAGTATTCAAATATGATGATCACCACTCTCAATAATATAGTTGACACATTCTTAACCAATATACATGATGCATAATGATGTTACTAAGAACCCCATTGATAGAATTGCCTTAACACCAAACACCAATTAAAATGGGGTAGCCTTGTTCAGGAACTTATAGGTTGTGCAATATGCCTATAACATTTTTGACACTCAATCATCCCAATCTTTGTGATAAATATCACATATCTTTGTGAGGCACATCCCTAAGATATTGTTGAATGCCTCAAATATGCCATTCACTTGGGGATGATAATGTATTATCTTATGGTGTGCCACTATGTATTTTGTTAGTAGGACTTACACAATTTCATTAATGAAGTATGTGCCCCTGTTGCTAGTAAATCTAAGTGGGCACCCATAATGGATTATGATGTTCTCCCATATGAAACTTACAATGTGAAAACTATATAGTTTCTGGTTAGCATGACCATGACCCACTTGGTAAAATAATCAATGGCCATAAGAATGTACCTCATGCCTATGCATTGTGCTATGGGAATAATTAATCTAGCAAAGTCAATGACCCATTTATAAAATGACACTTGGGAAAGAATGGGGATGAGAGGAATCTCATCTCAATGGTTGGGCTTCCCTATGTGTTGCATATGTTGTATGCCTTGATGCAATCCTTCACATCCTAAAATAGACTTGGCCACCATAAGCCTGATTTTAACACCTTGCATGTTGTTGCATTAATTACATAATGGCCTCTTACTATCCCCTCATGCACCTTGTGTAGGATGGAGTCCCTTTCATGATATAGGAAACATCAACATAGAACTTCATCTTGGTCTAGTTTGTATAGTTCCTTGTTAATGAGCTAAAAAGGGGTAGCATGAATTGTGAGCTATTTCTTTTCTTTGGTTATCATTATTTGGTGTGTAAATATAGATGTTAGAAAAGTGACTATCTCAATCAAGTCCTTAGGGGCATGCTAGATTTTGTAAATTTGCACATTTGACATATCATCCTCAATAGCTGCTACTGCATTGCTGAAGTCTATACATGACAAATGGTCTAGGCCTAAGTTATATTTTCTAGGCTTAACAATAGTGAAGAAATGGATTTATTAAAATAAAATGATCCATCTACAAATTCACCCATGGAGAATTGGATTATTAATGAGGTAATTGAGTGTCTTATGGTCTGTGAAGAAGATGAATGAGGTTGCTCACAAATATTGTCTAAATTTTTATAGGGCATAAACCATGGTGAGTGCCTCACGCTCAATTATGGTATAGTTCTGATCTACCTTTGTTAATTTTTTGATAGTGAAGGAGATGGGGTAATCCATTTTGCCTTCAATAGGCTATGCTAGAATTACACCAATCACAAAGCTAGATACATCAACATAGACATGGAATGGGGTCATCTAATCGAGAAATTATAAGATAAACACACAACCAATCTAAGCTTTAAAGTCTCAAAGGCATCCTCTTACACTTCACCCAAGTAGAATGGGTTTTATTTATGTAATATGTCCTCTAGTAGTATAAAAATCTTCAAATAGCTCCTTATAAACTTTATATAATACCCACAGTGGCCAAGAAAAGTGAAAATGTCTTTTTATGTGGGAGTTTAGAGCTAAATGATGATCACAATCTTCATAGGATCGATGAACAAACCTTATTTATAGATGATGTGCCTAAGCAAGGTTCCAAACAATGTTTCAAAGATGAATTTATTAAAGTTCAAGTATATCTAAAATTGTTTGCACCTCTCAAACATTAGGCATAGGTTATCATAATAGTCCTTCACAAGGCCATACACCATCCAGTCATCTAGGTAAACCTAGAGGAGCTTATGGATGAAGTATTTAAATGTGGTGATCACCACTCTCAAGAACATAGATGTAATGCTCTTAAATAATGCACATGATGTGAAATAACGGTATTAAGAACTCCATCAATAAAATTGCCTCAACACCAAAAACTAGTTGAAATGGTGTAGCATTGTTTAGGAACTTATAGGTTGTGTGATATGCCCATAACATAGTTGACACTCAATCATCCCAATATTTGTGATCAATGTCACATATATTTGTGAGGCACATCCCTAAGATCTTTTTGAATGCCTCAAATATGCCATTCACTTGGGGATGGTAAGGCATTATCTTATGGGGCACCACTATGTATTCTATTTGCAAGATCTGCACAATTTCATTAATGAAATGTGTGCCCTTGCCACTAGTAAAGATGAGTGGGAACCCATAATAGCTTATGATGTTCTCTTATACGAACCTTGTGATGTGGAAACTATGCAATTTTTGGTTAACATGGCCCCAACCCCCTTGGTGAAATAGTCAATGGTCATGAGAATGTACCTCACACCTATGCACTATGCTATGGGAATAATTAGTCTAACAAAGTCAATGGCCCATTTCTCAAATGACACTTGGGAAAGAATGGGGATGAGAGGAATTGAATCTTGATGGTTGGGCTTCCCTATGTACTCCATATCTTGCATGCCTTGATTCAATCCTTCACATCCTAAAATAGACTTGGCCACCATAAGCTTGATTTTAACACCTTGTATGCTATTGCATTTATTTCACAATGGCCTCTTGATATCCCCTCATACACTTTGTGTAGGATGGAGTCCCTTTCATTGTCTAAGACACATTGGCATATAAATTCATCTTGGCCTAGTTTATATAGTTCCCCACTAATGAGGTAAAAAGTAGAAACATGAACCGTGAGATATTTATTTTTTTAGGTTATCATTGTTTAGGGTGCAAATCTAGATGTTATAAAAGTGGCTATCTTTTCCAAGTCCTTAGGGCATGCTAGAATTTGTAAATTTACACATCTATCATATCATCCTCAATAGGTGCTACTACATTGCTGAAGTCTATATAGGATAAGTTTTTGTAGGGCATAAACCATGGTGAGTGCCTCATGCTCAGTTGTGTTATAGTTCTGATTTACCTTTGTTAATTTTTTGATAGTGAAGGAGATGGGGTGATCTATTTTGCCTTTACTAGGATGTGCCAAGATTGCACCAATCACAGAGCCATATGAATCAACATGGACATGGAATGGGGTCATCTAGTCAGGAAATTATAAGATAGCCATGCTAGACAATCTAAACTTTAAAGTCTTAAAGGCATCCTATTACACTTCACCCCAGTAGAATGGGCCATCCTTGTGTAAGAGCTCATCTAGCAGTATAAAAATCTTCACATAGATCCTTATAAACTTTATATAATACCCACATTAGCCAAGAAAGGTGCAAACATCTTTCTATGTAGGAGTCTAGAGCTAAATGATGATCACAATCTTCATAGGATTGATGAGTAGACCATCTTTACAAATGATGTGCCCAAGCAAGGTTCCAAACAGTGTTACAAAGATGCATTTCTTCAAGTTCAAGTATATCTATAACTACTTGCACCTCTCAAATATTAGGCATAGGTTATCACAATAGTCCTTCACGAGGCCATACACCATCCAATCATCTAGGTAAACTTGGAAGAACTTATGGATGAAGTCTTTAAATGTGTTGATCACCACTCTAAAGAACATAACTGGCACATTCTTAAGTCTAAAGGGCATCATGTTATAATAAAAATAGCCCATTTAGTTGTAAATTCTATTTTAGATTTGTCTTCCTCCTCAGTTTGGACTTTTTGGTATCTAGAGAACCGATCAATGAAGGTGTAGATCTCACAGCCTATAATGCCATCTAGGACTTCATCGATGAACATAGTTGGGAAGGGGTCATTGATGTAGGTGGCATTCAACATTTTATAATCAATGAAAATGTGAATGTGCCTATCCTTATTGATGCTTATCACCATCAAACTCACCCACTTAGACTCCTACATAGGGTAAATGACCCTTATAACTAACATTGCATTGATCTCTATTTTAACCTTAGCATGGAAGTTGACATTCATTTTATAGGGGCACTTCTTGACTAGTCTTGTGCCATCAATTAGCTTTATGCTCATCTTCACAAGGGATGGGTGGGTACCCTTAATATATTGATAAGTCCTGGGGAACAAGTATTAGAATTCCTTAAAGAGGTTTATGATGCACACTAGTTTTGTGTTAGACCAATAGGCACCCAAAGTAGCCATATTTAGCTCTCCTTTTATGCTAATGTCCACTTTGATGGTATTTAGTGGTGCATAATATGGTTCATTTTTTTCCTAGTGTGAGTCCTCAACTTGTCAAGTTCCCTCAGTTATCTATATGTAAATATGAGTGGGGTATTCTTCACCAAGAGCACTATCATATACTTGGCATATGAATTTTTTTTTGTTGGTCAACATTTTTCAGTAGCACTCCTTCCAAGTTTGATCATATTCTTCACTCAAGTCACTATTGAGAATTTTATCCTAAAAAAAAGTTAGGAGTGCCAACCTTTTTTCCCTAAACATGTATTTTAAGCACTCGTCGAGGATGGAAGTATCCTCAAACACTGCCCTTTGAATTACTTGTAGTGGCTTGATCAATTCCAAGTTTTATGAAGAAAAGGAAAAAAGTGTGCACAAAGTTATCCTTAAGGGCATCCCAATTGGTTTTGTCTTAATGCATCTTGTTGACCACATACCATGCTCATTCCCATGTCTTCAATGTTTTATAAAAGACATACACCCATATGTTCTTTGGGGTAGTCACACTGTAGTCAGTCCATGTTTCTTTGCATAGGCACCCATGCACCATGAGATTAGAGTTTCCAAAGTATGCTGATATATTCAAGTCCTAGTTACTCCTCTTGAATCTAATGCAAATGACTACTTTCAACTCTAGTTAGGTTGGCAAGTTAGACTTTTACACTACCCACTAATGAGTGATAATGATTCTCAATGTATACACTAGTAAGCCCATATTATCCATTTATTTAGGGATGCATGAGTCAAGATCATGGACATAATTTTACACTAGGTTACTTCCTTCAAATTTTGGGAGCACTGTAAGCTTACCTTTGCTCAGGTGGAGTACCTTCTTTCCTTTGTTATCATTAAAAGGGACCCATCATTTTAGAGTCTGATCAATTTGGACCCATCCAATCCTCATAGGTTTGGCACCTTTGCATGCACTAGGTGACATATATGACCAATGGCCTCATGCATCTTCAACCCATTGATCATAAGTGACATTGGTAATGTTTGAGGTTGATTTCCCATCCTCCCAAAAGAGCAATCTTGATAAGAAGGGTTGAGATTATTGATGCCTTACTCTATGATGTTATATGGTTGATCTCATCCTCTAGATCAATGCTCTCCATATAAGGGGGTCCTTAGTCACTTGAGAGGGGAATCACTACCCTTTCCTTGACATTTTTGAAGGTCATATATCACTTTTTGAAGTGAATATCAACATTGTTTACGTAGTACCATGGACTTCCTAGAATCACTAGATAATTTACTTGTTCAACTAACTTGATTACCTTAAAGTTAACATGGAATTTGATGCCCATAATATATAGAATGGTGCCCTTCAAAATTTTGATTAGATGTGTTCATGTCTTATTGGCCATGAAGAGTTTATGGGGAGAAGGACTCAAGGCTAGCCTACCCATCTTTTCCCATGTGTTCTTGGTTAAGATATTAACCTTAGTGCTTGTGTCAATAAGGACCTCATAGATAGACCATCCATAAATGGTGGAATTCCCCATGAGTTCTTGGTCATATTTTGTATTTTGTGTATGCTTGACCTCTCGCACCTTTTTATGTATAACATGACAAATTCAACTAACTATTATCCTGTATGTTCTAGAAGCAAGTTATTTAATAGGGGAACCATCCCTTATATTTATAGGAAGTGTAAGATCTCCATTAGCTTTTTTAATTTAGCCTCCTGGCCATCTTAACTTTTGTGAGAGGCGGTAGCCTACACCTCTAGGTCTCACACTAGTTGGATCTCTCTTTGTAGCTTTTGGATCACACTTATAGCTTATTGTAATACATATTTTTGGCATGTAAAGTCTACATAACATGTGACTTTAGGTTTTGGTTGCATAATGCACAAGTGTGGCTTGGATCGTTATATTCTAGGTGTAACTCTGATACTAGCAAAATTGGTAGGTGAGTGGTGAGTCCACTTTGAGTAATTTCCTATACTATGATTGACTCTATGCGGGTTGGATATACCTTTAGAGTCCATTTCATCTCTTTATACTCATGCCCGATCATCCCTATACCTTCATTGGCATTGAGACTACCTTAAGTCAATTTTTTGTACAAGTCAAGGAATTCTTTGACCTTGTGTGTTCTTAAACAATACCCACATGTTGGATGCATATTATAATCATGCTGATAGTGCTTGGTCAATCCACACTAGTAACATGATCATGGTGGGAAACTTCCTCCACCATGTCTACCACCTCATCCTTTGGTGCCTCTTTACATCCCCTAACCTATATTTTGATGGTCATAACTTGTTAAGGTGTGGAGCTAAAAGCTTCTCCAGATGAGCGGATGTTGAAGTTGTTGGATTTACATAGTCACTGATGATGGCAAAGAGTAGACCAGTATCTGTCAAAGTTGGTTATAATCAGCCAACATCAGTCATGTGCAGGCAAATAGGGACCGACGTCGGTCACCTGTGCGTCAAGAAAGTCTATTTTTGTGGATAAAACAGATTATTTGCATGATAAGTTTAACTGTTAGTTGTAAGTCCACATTTCTATTTTTGGTAGGACTATTTTAAGCCTTTGATTAGGAGGTGTATCTAATGGTTGAGAATGCATAGCTCATGATCCCTAATTCTATATAATAGGGATAGATCTTCATAGCTTATGGTAGAAGTAGAATACATTTTGTATATGTGTATCAATCCAAGTTGTTGGAATTGATTGTAATTGAGAGAGAAAACTCTTGAGGGAAATAGATCTGTACATCTGAGAGGTGTGAGAAGAAAGTGTGATTTTATTCATTGTATTTCCTTTTGGAAGAGTTTAATACAAGTTTTTAGGGTGGTTTCTTGTATCTCTTATTCTTTGTTGTTTCTAATTCTAGTTACTTATCATTCTGGTTTAATTTCATGTTTAGTTGCTTCAGAGCCAGGTTGACCATGTTGGTACCAATCTTGACAAGTTGGTATCAAAGGGTGGTTAAGTACACTAACAGGGGGTTAGAGCATGATAAGTGCTTTGTTGATTATAGGTCACTCTTAGGGTTTCAGATTGAGTGGGAGTATAGCAATGGCAGAAGAAAGTAAGCTACGAATGGAGAAATTGAATAACACGAATGGTCAATTACAGATTGATGGAAAGAAAGTGCAGGTAAAGAAAGATTGTTGGTTGGTAAAAGATCAGCATGAAGGAAATGAAGAAGCAGATGTTGTAGGTGTTGTTGCACAGGATGCTCTAGATAAAGTAGAATCTTAGTTTATAGATTCTGTTGCCTCTTTCCATGCAGCTTGAAATAGAGTATCTTTTCATGATGATGTCCAGGGAGACTTTGGAGAGATTTATTTAGGGGTTGGTGAGCCTTGTCACATGGTTGGCAAAGGGGAAGTGAAGCTGAAATTGTAGACAGGTAACACACGGGTGTTGAATGAGGTCATGCAGGTACCACTCTTGGAGATGAGTCTAATTTCTTCAAGAAAGTTGGGTGATGAGAGATGCACAGTAACTCTCACAGTGGATGCACTTGAATTAGATGGTGGTAAGAAAGTAGGTATCCTTTATCTATCTACTTATATTACTGATTCACCTTCTGTTGTAGAGATGTGGCTTTGTAGGCTTGGTCACATATGTAAGAAGGGAATGCATGTTCTTAAGCAGAAGACAGATGTTTTTGACAAACTTAAGAATTGGAAAGCCTTGGTGTTCATGGAGGAGATGACAGACAAAGATCATCTGGAAGGATTTGAGGTCAAAGGTAAGGAGAAACTTGTGTGCAGATTGAAGAAAAGCTTGTATGGTCTCAAGCAAGCTCTTAGACAATGGTATTTTAAATTTGACAGGTTTATGATTGAGCATGGTTTTAGTAGATGTCAATCTGACCATTGTGTTTATTTTAAGAGATTGGATAATGGTAGATATATTATCTTGTTGCTGTATGTAGATGATATGGTGGTTACAGGTTCACACATGCAGGATATCTTTGAGCTTAAGGTGAAATTAGCTCACACATTTGCCATGAAGGATTGGGGAGCAGTAAAGAAAATCCTTGGCATGAGTATTAAGAGAGACAGGAAAAATCATAGGTTGATTTTGTCTCAAGAGGATTATGTGAACAAGGTGTTGGAGAGGTTCAATATGCAGGATGCAAAACTAGTGAGTACACCTATGGCTGGACACTTCAAGTTGAGTAAAGATCAGTGTCCTAATTCACATGATGAGGTAGAGTACATGAGGAAAGTTCCGTATGCTTTCATAGTTGGGAGCTTAATGTATGCAATGGTATGTACTAAACTGGATATTGCCCAAGCAGTGAGAGTTGTAAGTATATGGCCAATCTAGGGAAGGAGCACTGGAAAGCAGTTCAGTGGATTCTCAAATATCTGAGAGGGACCAGCAGTAGGCATTTGTGCTATGGTGGGTCAAACACTTCTCTATATGGATATGTAGATGTGGATATGGTAGGTGATTTGGATGGTAGGAGAAGCACCATAGGATATGTGTTCACTGTTGGTGGAATGATAGTTAGCTGGATTTCAAAGTTGCAGAAGGTTGTTGCCTTGTCTACTATAGAGGCAGAATACATTGTAGTCATAGAGGCTAGAAAAGAGATGATATGGATGACATGGTTCATGGAAGAGCTAGGAAAGGAGCAAGATAGTTGTAGATTATACAGTGATAGTCAAAGTGCAATTCATTTGGCTAAAAATTCAACCTTTCATTCAAGAACCAAACATATATAGCTTAGGTACCACTTCATTAGATAGGTATTGGAGGATGGTGAGTTGAAGCTAGAAAAGATCCATACAGATGAGAACCCTGCTGATATGTTAACAAAGCTGGTAACAAAGGAGAAGTTAAATCTTCATTCAACTTTTGTTGGTCTTCAAGATTGAGTTTGAAGATGGAGAGGCTAGAAGATGTTGCTGTACAGGTATTGGTGCAGCTATTTATCTCCAAGTGGGAGATGAGACCCTCATTTCTTTCGGTTCTTTTCCCTCCTACTACTTTCATTACTTACCATGTTCCTCTCCCCATGTTCTCATACATCTCATTGATTACATGATAATCAACCATGGTATGGGTATAGGCATCACATAATTGGTAATAGGTAGTTATGCTGACCTGAATGGTGCATTACAACAAAGTGTAGTTATGAACATCATACACCTCATGATAAAATTCATAGTTGGTAAGTTGTGTGCACACATTCCTTTGAGGGTAATTGTTTCTATTATGGCCTTCTATCTCACAATCAGTGTACTATAACCCACTTTGAGCATCTTGCGATGAACTAATAGTAAAATTTTGTAGTTGGGAGGCTATAGACACAATATGTGCCTCCATAAAAGAGTTAATTCTTGTATCAATGCTCCCAATTACATTATATCTAAGTGTGGCTTCAATCACTTCTCAAGGGTTTGTGAATGTTTTCATGGATAATGCCCTTCTGAATGGTACTAAAGATCTTCTACTGAACCATTATTCATATTAGGAGGGATAATATTATAAGGTACCTTAGAAAAGGGAGTCTTGAATCTAACATCATATAAATGCATGTTCTCTAATAATCCCTGGTTGATCTCTTTGAGCATGATGATGCTCTATTTCTAAAACATAGGTATATTTAATTCTTTCAAAAAGGCTTATTTTAGGGTATCGTAATCAACCATAGCCTAGTTAGGATCAAAATTACTATACCAAGTATGGGCATGATCAATCAAGGTCATCATAAATTAGGTTACCTTATGTTTATATTGGGTTATTCCCCAAGCATGCCATTATAATTCACACTTGAACAAATGCTCTATGGCATTCTTGAAGTCTTGATACTCGAGTAAATGCATGGCCATCTCATAATAGATATGGGGTGGGGGAGAAACTAGTGTTTGAGGTGCTTGTCCCCCTAGTACTTGTCTTAGTAGTGGTCCTCCAACACCTCTAGCCACTGGGCTAGGTGCTGGTCCCATATTATTATTAGAACCATAAAAGATGATGGCATTATACTCCTAATTAATGGTGTAGGGCCACTTCTTTTGGGCTATTGCCTAGGCTACATAGTTGACATTGGCTAAACTAGGGTGCTTGCACTCTCATTCTATCTAGTTGGGCTATCACCTCAAGGTCTAGATGCATCCTCACTTATCTCCTCATAAGGAACAACTTTTTCAATCATAAAATTTTGGTCAAAGTATGCAAAATGGTAAAAGTCTAAGTTGACAATGGGGTTAGTTATCAATCTTCTATCTTCTTATGGGGGATATAGTGCATGAGCTCATGCCATAGGTCTAAATGGGGTAGGTGCATCTAATGCATCTCCAATGGTCAATTTCTTTGGGGACCCTAATCATTCACATATCAATTATGGAGCTTGTTTTATGGATTCAAGGGTTCCTTCCTCTAGGCACTGCTACCATTCATGAGATCCTTCCCCATGCCCTCTCACTCATTACAGGTCTTCTTAGCACTTCCAGGTTTTAAATATTCCATTAGCCTATGCCTTTTCTTTTTATAAGCCTATATTTTGAGATTTTAGATGTCAAACTACTCATCCCCTTCCATTACACCTCACCTACACATCCCCTTCTTCCCCATTGCACTACTCATACGTGAGAGGAATTTAGCCTTCCATCCTCATAGTTTCAAATCCATAATCCACCATCAACTTCTTGAGTTCAATACCTAATTATTTCATAAACATGTCTTTGGGTTCATAGAAGAATTGATATTTTGTTTCTTTAGGGTAGGCGTATGTCAATATTATAAATTCAAGCACATAGCTATTTAGTGCCCATTGCCACCATTTGTCTGCAGCTCTAGTCCAAGTGGAATCTAAGTTATCAAGAGTTTTTAGGCACTCTTTCACCCATTCAAGGCATTTTCCATAGATTTAAATTCTATATGTCACATAAGTAACCAACCATCAGTACACCTGATCCATTAGTTTGTAAAATAAAACCTTGTACATAACATCCTACAAGTGGTTTTAGACCCACTTCCTTGGTTTCTATCCTCTACAAGTTGGATGCCTCAATGTAAATCTATCTTCCACTAATTCTATCCAATGTTTTATGTTCTTAAGGGAGAGTCAGAGCATTGTTTTGGTGCACCATTACAACAAAAAAATTTAATAGATTTTGACAATGGAACCAAAATGTTGTAGAAAAGTATGTGTCTTCAGTCATGGGCCTTGTCAGGTGCTCATCTATCTTTCTAAGTTATATTTAAACTTATTAAAATATGGTGTAGGCCTTGAATAATATTGTAACACTCAACATTTGACACTTAAATACAATGACATCACTTCACATAAGGTGCAAGCCTTATGTGCTTACCTAAAGCATAGTAAAGAAGGGATTGGGGCTCGTGTTGGGATAGTTGTAACATGGCATAAATATATCCTCTAGGGACTTTAGTTAGTGTAATCTTAATGGTGTATACATGAGATCTAACCATCTTGGGAGGGGAACCAACTTTCTATTAGGCATATGTAGATAGGATGTAAGTTTATATCTTCATGGGTGCAAGCCTTTGGTTCCCTTGGCTTAACATTAGTTAAGTACTTGAGGGGTCATTGAGGTACCTAGTTGAAGGACTTAGGCCTTAGGTTCATGCATAGACATAGGTGTCATTTTGAGGCACAGGGTCTTACCCATACTTAGATTATTTCCTATATAAGGTGATGGTGAGCTACAAGAACACCATAAATGAGTTAGATCAAAATATCACAAGAAATTAACATACATAATATAGATATAAGCATTCAATCTTATTAAAAATTTCTTAAAGCCCTTAATCATTAAACAAAGTTCAATTACAACACACACACACACACACACACACACACACACACACACACACACACACACACACACACACACACACACACACACACACACACACACACACACACACACACACATTAATAGGAATTCAACAAATGATCGTATTAAGCTACTAAAGGCCTAAAGGCTCATAAGTGATCTTGGGCATTAAAATGGGGAGCATCAAAGGCATCCCAAAATAAACTCTAAGCTCTAATGGTAAACATCACATTTGGAACTAATCCTCCAAGGATTCACTACTCTAATTTCCTCTCCTTTTTCCTCACTAGACTCAACATCACTTTATAGTGTTTTAGGATGCCTTAGTTCCATGAGGAACAAAGCACACTGGTTATTGAGCTGGTGCTAGATGTAATCATTCTACTAGCTCCATTATCTTTCCTCTAATGAGCTATGACTATCTCATGTGTCTGCTTCCCAATGATGATTGAGCCAGAAGGGAGTTAGTTAGCTACTTGCTTGCTAGTACCACAAGATGAAAAAATAACAATCATGATAAGTGATTACCTCATGCCCAAGTTTCTACTATGTTGGCATGGATCCTATAATTAGATGGATTTGGGGCCCAATAACTGACACACATAATTATATATACCCAATCATATACTTTTAGTACTTCGTGTAGTTTAGTTATAAATACATATACTTCACATAGATGGGAAATGATGGAGTCATGACCTAATTGAGTTATTGAGCCACCCATATGAGAGGGTTAGACACACTTATAGTCTTATCCAAGCTATTCATAGATCAAGATCCATCAACCAGGGGGACAATGATGGAGTCAAAACTAGATTGAGTTATTGAGCCAACCATATGGGGATTGAGCAAGTTATTAGCTCAGTCTTAGATATTCAATGATATGATCACTATGTATAGTCACACATACAAGTTATCACCAGGTTCATACATTGGTTCACATACCCAATGATGTGTATTCATTTATTTCCTCTCTCTTTACTCAACTTAATTACTTTATTCAACATAGTCTTTTACTTTTGATCATCTCTTAATTAAGGACTAATTTTTGCATGATTTATTATAGGTCATTGATTTGGATCATGTTTCACATATGCATACCCAGATTCACATACTTAGACTTAGCTACATGGGCTTCAATTTCAAGGTAAGTCTAGGTACACTTCTTTTTATTTTATACTAGTCATTTCACTTTGCTACATTTTTAGCATAAAGTGGGGGGGGGGGTAAATGTAATCACCTAAAAGTGGTATTTGGATGCTAAGAGTGTTACGTGAGTTACCTATTCCTATCTTATCCATGGACCTATCTTAGATCTTTTATCACACTTTTCCAATTATTATGTAAACCATAGACAACTACACTTAGTTTAAACATAATTTTAGGATAATTTTACTATATCCCAACCCAATTTTCCTAGTAGTCTACTAGGTGGACATTAGTGCCACATTTTGGACATTAAAACTACATGACACTAGTGTCCCCAATTGGGTGCTATTGTCATTTTCCCTCTCTTAAACATATACTTTTCCAAATATATGCCCCTCCTAAAGTCAGCCTAAATACAATTTTTTATCTTCACAAGCTATAGATCTCTATAAATACAAGTCTATTTGACCTCTATTGACTAGATGAAGGATAGATGTAAAAACTTATTGAAACAAAAGACAAGTTGAGCAAAATTAAGGTATTTGATCCCTATTTTTCCTTACTTCTACATACTACCATCTATAACAACCCCAAGCCCAAATTTCAAATATTTCAAATCTCAAGCACATTCAAGGCATTTATGACCACTCTCATTTTGGAATTTACTTACACTTGCACCAAGCATTAGGTGGGATAACTAAATTAGGCTTGATCCTTCCCTAGAGTATTGGTATGTAGGAAACTCTCTTCACAATGAATTATTGAGGATGTCCATCCTATCCTACTAACAAACACACATTTATTTCTCATGCCATACTTTTAAGGAGGATTAGCATTTGAAATTTAAATAGAGGTTACCAGGCATAACATATTTTTAGATGTCATGCATGCAAGAATATGACCTAGAAACACAAGAACATGTTCTCCTAAAAAATATGAATAGTCTTAAAAAAAGGACACTAGCACTACTTTGAGGATAATACAATAGTATGACATTACTATCTAGGTGGGGCACTACTATCTAATGAGCAAAAATATCTAGATACACTATTGATGACACTTAGAACTATCCATAACCCAATTTTTAGAACCTAGATCATCTATGACTATCAATTTCTAGATAAGTCTATATTTATGCATATTTATTACTATTTTTAGAAAATCAAAAGAGGTAAAAATACATAATAAATTGGTGCTTAATTATTGCATATTATTTGACCAATTTAGACATCTCAACCCCTTAATCTAACTTAGGCTTTTATGTAGTTAAACCCTAAAAGGTTAAATTAGACCACTTTCACAACTTTGTTCTTACAAGTGTAGTTAAGAGATATGTGACCATTTCATGACAAATGTAAAATTTGATAGATTTGGATGGTGAGAAAAGTCTTCAAGATGTTCTTGTGTTTTATCCTTTAAATATGGATAATGTCACTTGGTAGCTAGAATCAGACCAAACTCTCTTTCCACATGGCCAGAAAGTATTCAATGTGTTGAAGCCTTAAAAGCTTTAGAAGAGTTGACTTTGAGTTTTGGGTTGACATGTAATATTAGATCTAGGCAGTTAGAATGATTTGAGTGTTATGATTTGATTCTAGACTAGGGAGTAGGTTTTCATGTAGGAAGGATAAGACTCAGTCATAAGAGAATAAAATTAGAAAATCCTAGTGTTTATAGGTATATCAAACTTGGAGGTGTGAAAGGTTGAATACTTGTTCTTCTAGCTTCAAGTTTAAAACTCTATATTTTTTGAGATTGAGGCATTTTGTCCACAAGAGGGAGAGATTTGTGTAACTAGATGGTGTCATGGAAAAATATGGATATTAGAAACATTTGATTGATGTTGGATTTTTGCCTCATTTTTTATTATTTATAATTGCAAACTCTTTATGACTATGTGCTTTGGACTCTTGTCTATGGTGGTAAAAATATTTTAAGTCTTTAAAATACCATAGGGTGAGAGTAAAACTCTATTTGGTTGTGCTTATGTGTTAGCAGATCATATTTATGCCATGTAATACTTTTAGACTCTATCTTGATTTCCCCAATTGATTGGATACTCTATAACCATATATTCCCCATTTAAGGTGACTCAAGTCAAGTTTGCTCCTCTAACACCTTGGAAACTAACTCACTATCAATGTATTTAGATAAATGGTCATGTAAATCATTTTGATCCTCTATCATGTTGCATAAAAATGTAAACCTAACATGTAGCATTGAAAGTTTAATTGGCTTGATTTTATTAAATCATATGCATGAAAGGATCAAGGTTGATAAATGTGTTTGTTCTACTTTAATCTTTTGAGTAGCATTCTATTGAGCTATATCATCCATACATGAGATGATTCAACTTTTGTGTACTACCTCTTTGTGTTTTAATTTCCATTTTTCTTCTTTTGGGTTGAATTTTCTATCAAGATCTATTCTTTACCTTTGAGTTAATATGTTCTTAACATGAACTTGGATAGTTTTATTAACAACTTTAACATTGATACAACATGGCTTGAATGCTCTGATCCTATACTTCATAGTTTCCATATTTTATTTTTGAAACATCTTTATTTTGGACCTTAGAATGATTAGGAAGCCTAATTTTAACATGCTTGATGGCATCTTCCATTGGCTTCACCTACGTGAGATTTATGTAATGAAAATATCATTGGATAAATAATCCCACATATGTAGTAGGTTTTTCATTCTTAAATTTTTTTAACCTACATTTTTTTGGTATCACCCACCTAATGGACACATGATTAGATTTGAGCCCCACATATCATAGTTTAGTTATGATCACTACACAATCATTATGACTATTAGTAGATTCTGAATATTAGCTAAAGCAATAATAAAATGTGGTTTGACATAATTTGGTGGCTATAAAAAAATGTGGTTTATGAGTTAATAAGACAAGTAAAGACTATAAAATGATGTGGTATGATGTTTATATTGAGAAGTGATTATGAAATAATGTGGTAAATGTAATAACAAGGCTATGAGAGGAATAAAAAAAGTAAAGTGAGATTATAAAATGATGTGGTATGATTATTGACCATTTTTGGTGACCATGGAAGATCAATGTCCAATTCAGAAAGGGGATTCAAGATTGCTTTTAGGCTGCCAAGTTTAGTTGAAGTTTAGAAAAAATGACTAAGTCTTTGACTTAGTGTATTTTCAAAGAAGGCTTTGGTTCTTTTGAAAAAGTGTTTGGGGAAAATGTTGTGAATATTATTACAAAACACAAATGCTGAAGGTAAAATAAGGGTCAGAGCTTGTGTTGTAGAGCTTGTCTAAACTTTTTTCTAAATAAAAGTTCTAAAGACCATTTTCATGTGTTAGAGTTTGCATGGAAGCCCATGCCAAGAAAAAATGCTGAAGGCTAAATAAATTTATAAATATTTTTCAAAGGTAAGTCTTCAAGGAAAATGCAAAAAAAGTTAGAATTTCTATTATGATCAAAAATGTCAAAGATAAAACTTGTGAATACTAAGACTAATGCCTGAGAAGAAACTCTAAAAGTAGGCACATGAAAAACATATATTCATTCATATTGTGTGTTATTATTCAAATACTTCCTCTCACTCAAAGGTTGAATATTAGTGCTAGATTATATAATTAAATTTCTATGATCCCATGTTTTGCATGCTACAATTTAAGTTATGCACCACTTCCTTCATTAACTGGTACAAGTTATAGATATCAAACATAAAATTTGAATGAAGGCAAGGAGGGATTTAAAAACTCTTAGACATTTTTTCAACTTTACTAAAGCCATGTGTTAGGATTCTACAACCCTAAGCCTATTTAAAAAGCTTTCATGCCTTAATCTTTTATTTGACTTTGCCCAGACCCACATGTTGACATTCTATGACCCCAAGCCTATTAAAAAGTCCTTCAAGACTTAGATTTTATTCAAAGTGGCTCAGGGGGAAATGATGATGGCAAATCTATAGGTTAGTGGGTAAGCAAAATGCTTCTACGTGTCATGATCCTGATGACCCAACATCCCAGAGATGTCCATATAGTTTCAAAGCCAATGAGTAAGTAGGTTAGTAGGATGATGCCATGTGGCAAAATATTACTACTACATATCCTTAGGGTGGTCTATGTAATCCTAAAAATGTGTCATAACCTAAATCAAGTAGGTGAGAGAGATGATTCTATATGGCAAGATCTCACTTCACTGTAGGGGGAATAGTTAACATGCACTTAAGAGCTTTGACCAAGTAATGAAGGAAAAAGAAAAGGACACATGGATGGAGTTTGAAATGAAAAGTTTTTTTGGCATATAATAATCTAATAAGGTATGTGCATAAATTCAATGGGCTATCTAGCCATCAAGAGAATAAAAAACAAGATTTATAGAATTAATCTTGGAGTAGCATGGCGGGCAGTTACACAAGCATGGATTGGTATTCTCAAGAATATTATACCACTCTCTAAAGCCACCTATTATAATTAGGATTAAAATTATAACCACCCCATTAGTGGGAAATACTAAGTTAGACCCTAAAATCTAATTTTTTTGCCTATTTAAACATGAAGAATCATCATTATAAGGGGGACTCTTTCTAGCACATAAATGATATAGAAATTGATCTACCTTTAATCCTCAATTTAGGTATGGAAAAGACCTAATTTGATAAACACTTATACTTTAAATTTGAATTGAATATATGTTGATTTCCATCCTTCTCAATACTAAAAATAACATATGTCCATGGTGGTTTGATGAATGTCTGTGATAGTGTTTGCAACTTCCTTTCATTTGTCCTATCTTTTACCTTTTTTTAGATTGTTATTCACCTTAAAAGGTCATATAAAGTGTGTCACATGGTTTTAAAATGGTTTACTATGGAAAAAATTCACTAGTGTCTCCTATAATACCTCTTATTCATCCCTCTCAACTAATGGCTTGACTATAACCTTCATGTCAAAATACTAATGTGTGGAGACTCGTGTTGAGTTATAAAATAGGTTTCAATTATTGTTCATGTTTTTATTGTGGCATAGGTAAGTGGAGGATACTAATTTTAGTTCATCACCTCCCCATTTTATTTCTTATTTTTATTTATCTGTCTCTCTCTCTTTTCCCTATCAAAGCAATAGGTTTAGTAGTAATAGTTTTGGTGCTAGAATCAAGTGAGATAGCCCTATCTAGAGATCCACCTCAATAATTTGGCTACCCAAAACCTAGAGGTGTATCCATGCTATCCTCTAAATGAGGAAGGCATGAACAACCTTCCTCAATGGGTGAAAATTTAGGGTGATAATAATGACATTGATATCAAGAAGTGATTATGAAATAATGTGGTAAATATAATAATGAGGCTACGAGAGGAATAAAATAAGTAAAGTGAGATTATAAAATGATGTGGTATATTATTAATAGTGAAACAATGTTCTATTATTGCAATGTGAAAATGATATAATGAGAAAATGATATGAAAATTAGTATTAGTAAATAATAGGTTTGTGGTAAAATAATTAGGATGGAACACCTTAATACCATACCTCTTTATCAAACTAAATCCTTTAGCACTTTTGGTGGTGTTGTAATTTTTTGATGTGTTAGACCTTGGAACACTTCTCTTCTTCCTTGTGTCAAACTTGAAAAATTAAAATTGCTTCTTATCCTCTTTTTACCATCTTATTACGACAATAAAAAATTAAGGAAGCCTTATCTTAGCAAGTGTTGAACTTGGACATGCATACCAAGCATGATAATGTAAATATGGGATTCATGTTATTTCTTCCCTTGTATGGATGTTTGGATGTGTGTTAATTTTATTATGCTTTCCATAACTTGAAAGAATAATACAATGTTTAAATGCCTATCTTATTGTGCAAACCCTAAGATCATGTTTTACTTAAATTTAAAAATACTTGATGAAGTGATGGGATATAATGTTTGGGTATGAGACACTATTGTGATGAATTATCATTCACACACTCCTTAAAGATTGTTCACATGTTGAGTCATGTTTTGTTTTATGGTGATCAACTACTGAATATTAGTGGATTAGGTTAAATGAGAATATTCAATGGCCATGAGAAATACATAGTGAAAATTATGATATAAAATTAAAGGGTTTTGTTTATTTTTCACACCAATAAATAGGAATAAATATGGGATATTTTATGGGGATACCAAGATTGACCTAGGTGTCTAGGGTTATTAGACATGCCTTGCATATGAGTTAGGATGCACTAAAGGCCATGATTTGTAATCCAAAATCTTATGGGCATAAACATGCATAAATTTAGCATAGATCAGAAATGTTTATCCTAGTTATATTTCACAATTATATAATACTTTGCATCAGGTTAGGTAACATGTTTTTGAAGGAATTATATAGATGGATAGTCTCTCCTTACATCAATTTTTGTATCGACCTTCCTTGGCAAGGGTAGGGCCAACCTTAGGCTATGAGAGGTGTGAGAGGGAATTGAATTGGATTTATAGTTAGAGGTAAAGTGATCTAATGATTCTTTCCCTCTTTTTATTTCAATACTATAACTTTGGTATGATCTCCAATGTTACCTTGGTGTGGTCAAACTGAGATGTTTTTTTAATATTATTTTTGTATTATTATCTTTTGACAGAAGATTGTATGGAATTAGAAACTTATAATTTTGATAAGGAAAACTTTGATATGTATAATAATTGTTTTATATGGTACCTTATTTGTAAAAGATTAATAAATGTAATATATTGTACCCTATTTTTAAAGGAATGAGAAATGTAATATCTTCTTCATAAAGGAATGGGAATTCTAGTATATTCTTTGTAAAGGAATGAGTAATACAATATATTATTTGTAAAGTAATGAGAAATGTAGAAAATTCATCATAAAGGAATGAAAGGTGCAACCATTTTTACCTTCTATAATATTGGAAATGTTAAATGAGTTATCTATTAGTGGTTATTGCATTAGATTTGGGAGATATGTTATTTCACATTTAAGGCTTAGTAATTTAAATGAAATAGAATCATAAATTGATTAGATGGAATGTTTCCTTTGATTATGAAAATGAAAAATGAATTTGAATACACTTCTATAGTTTTTATTTTAATAAATCACCATAAGTATCCTATTGTTTTAACCTGTGAATGGATAATGTTAAAGCATTTAATTTTTTCACTTTTTTAAGTTGATTTTATATTTTGTAACACATATTAGTTTAAATTAATTAAGGATTAGATATTTATTGGTTTCTATTCCCTTCCTTAGAGGAACTATTTGAAACTTTATAAAAAAAACAAAAAAATTGGGTATATTTCTAGTGTCCCACTGAGGGGTTCTTACAGATATATTCTAATAATTTTTTAAATTTTTCTAATCTAAAATATTTTAATAATTTAGGAACCATTATATATTTGAATTATAGTATGAATAATTTTTTATTATGATTTTTTTGTGTGAAATTAATATAAATTCTTAAGTATAATTTACACAAAGCATAGTATAAATAAATAAAAGTTACTAAAAGATACACTGTAAAATTACAAAGAATAGTTAGTGAGTTGATGACCAAATGGATAGAGAATGCTACACCATTGGGGTGAAATATGTTAAATTCCTTGAAAATGATACATTAGAACAATCATAATCATAATTTATTTGTTTATTTTAATTAAATCCTCAAGTGTTCCTCTTCTATCATCGGCTACATTTCAGCACATATGAAAAATTTAATAGATAATGCATTTTAAAGAATTTCATTCTAATAATGAAATTTCATTGAACATAGAATTTAATTTACATTCTAATTAAAATTTAATTTATACTCTTTACATATGGATGCCCTTAAATCTTATACTTATTATTTATTTTATTAAATACCATGTGTGGTTAAACTTGCACATAGGCATTTTTTTTCACATAGAAAAATTCCTAAACCATCAAGAACACATATTCGTTGTAATGCCTATGCAATTTTTAAATTAAATTTTTTAAAGAATAATCCTTTTGGCCTAGAAATGGCTCAAAATTTTGAGCCTATGTATTGGACTTGTAAAAATATGAAAGAATTTATGTTTTTCACTCATTGTAATAATATAAAGTGTAATTTATACTTAAATTTTATTTTGGTAAATATTTTGTTTGGAAATTTCTCAAAACATAATATGTATGTGTTTAGGACTAGTGGTACACACAAATCAACTATGCATACTTTTTGAAAAATAATGTCAAAATTTATAGACTGAACTAGGTGGTTTATATATATATTTTATGATATTAGGTCACATGATATCTCTAATCAATGCATGTGAAATATTTTATATTATTCAACATTATAAATATTTATGTCAATGATTGAAATTTTTGTATGCTTTGGTGGGTGTGTATGTGTGTGTGTGTGGTGAAATTAGATCACATGACATATTGAATCAATGCATGTGAAATATTTTATATTATTCAATAATCTAAATCTTTGTCAATGATTGAAAATTTTGCATGCTTTGGTAAATTTTAAATATATTTTTTAGAAGGAATGGACTCACCCCTTAAATATAAACTATTAGGTATCCTTATTATTAGATTTTATTAGTTGAAATAAATACTTTCCTATTGGAGGCATCAAATTTGATTTGAATTCTAAGTTAAATAAATAATAAAAAATCATAGAGACTCATCAGTGGGAAAGAATAGAAGTGGAAGAAGAGTTAAGCAAGGGGTAGAATACATGGATGAAATGAAAAAAAATGTGGATGATAAAATGTGGAAATAACATATGCCAAAACATCAATGAGGAAATAAAAAGGTATATGAGAAAAAATTAGGTTAAATATGTCGACAAAGTAACATGGGCAAAATAAATATTAATATGTCATAGAATTTAATCCCACATGTGGTCATGAAGAAAAATACTACATAGGAGAATAAATAAAGTGGAAGGGGAAAATTATAGAGGTTGAGTAAGATGATTAGATCAAATCATCTTAGGTGTGAAATCAGTATGTGGACAATGCCTAATCAACATTGGGAAAAGAGACCATGTCTATTTTGTACTATGGAGTGTCAAAAAAAATTAACACTACATCAAATATGATGATAATATGAAAGTGGAGGTGAGGCTAGATAAAATAATATATATTTTATTAATAAGTGATGTAGATGTGAATGAGGGGGCCAAATAAATGGTTTCCTTAATCCCTAATATAGACTTACAATCACCAATGGAGACACATAATTAGACATAATACTTGAACTTGAAATCTAAAAACACACTCTTTATTGAATGAATGATAAATATTACATATATTTAATTAAACTCTTATTTTCCTACTAAAACATGAATAATACACCTCAATATCAGTATCTCATGGATTGGTTATGCTCTCTATTCTTGACATACATCACTAGCAAGATCTGTAAGTATTATTTTATCTCTCAGTAGTTAAACCAAATCAACTCTCATCTTCTAAAATGATTCCATATCCCTTGAAAAAATCATCTAAATATCCAATTATTAGTGTAGACACATAAATTTGGTATTAGACACTTGAAAATGTTAGTTTTGACCTATCTTTAACATACATCACAAGCATATACATTTGAATCTTGCTCACATTCTCTCCTAACCTTTATTTTATCTATGGGCTTAGCCTTCCCAATTTTTAGTCATTCATATACATTACCTCTATAGTATATGCCTAATTATTCTTTTATCCTAAGAATATTATCACCATTCTCTAGATCATTGTTTCCTCCTTTATATAAAGTATCAATAATAGTCAGATGCTACTAGTTATTATTGGTAGAATATTTCAGAGTGTAAAATTATAGAGTATGTATAAATGAAAAGTGTGTGATGTATAAACTAATGTATAGTGTTTTGTATGTATTTTAACATATGTTTATATATCAAAACACTATATAAGACAAACATACTCATACAGCTTAAGAAGTGAAAGGTTAGGAAAATGAAATGACAGAGCATCCTTGAATCTCTATAAATATTATACAATTGTAAAATAAAATTAGATTCAATATATGACATATTAGTATAAATATCTATTGATGGTTTCATTGAATGTCTTCTACATTGTTATGTACACCATTATTTCCTATTCTATTCAAATCCCTAAGTTAATTTAATAATAATGGATAATCTTTGGGTAATAAATTATGTTTCAATGAATATTCACTATGTATAAATGAAATTAATGAACAAAATTCCATATATTCATTTTATTTTATTAAATTTATTACTAAAATTTCACAAATAGACATCAACATGTTTTGATGGGGATTTCTAAGAACATTTGCTAAAAATGGTGCAGTAAGTGTGGATACTTAAATCATGATTAAATGGATACCATGTGAAAGATATATAGAATGATGGTTGGATGGAATAATTCATGAGTTCCCAGAAGAAGAAGCCAAATGAATTTTAATCACTATAAAATAAATCATAATTGAGCACATTTATGGTGAAATCTATGAGACTTTTTTGGTGCAAATTTCCTGAGTTGTTAGCTTCATGGTTGTTAAGAATTAAATATTATTGCTTTAAGCCAAGAGAAATAGACAACTTCATTTGGACTGAAGAAAAGTTAGAAAAATTATGAAACTTGGACACTTATTATACATGTGTGATATATCATTGGTTGAAACCATTTTATCAAATTTAAGATTTATAGAAAACCTTAATGTGACAACACTCCTATGAAAATAATGAGAATAATATAAAAATAATAACATTCAATGATTTGTAACTACTGTATTCTATAAAATTACTAAAAAGAGTAAAGTGTAATGAGAAATAAATACTTACATGGAAACTGTATCTGTGGAAGGAATCAAAAGCTAAAAATTGCTATGTAGGGAGGTTTAGTGATTAGAATAAGGGATAATGAGTTAGATCTAGGCTTGGATAACATCATTGTCAAGATGAAACTAAAAGGGTGGCACTAATATCAAACCTAGGGTGATCTTGTCCACTAATAATGAGGAAATTAAGGTTTTTGGGTTCTCTATGTCTTCATCTATAGAGCTTATATATGGTGAAAAAAATTATGATCACTTACAGAGACCAATGTATGACTAATTTTCCTTCAAAACCATACTTACTTGACATGTGAATACCAATGAAAATCAATGGGTAAAAAGGGCCTAGTGGTTGAATTTGGTTGAGACCTCAACACCCCATGTGCTAAGTGTTACCTACATACCGATACTCTAAATAGGGAGCAAACTTCATGTAGTTCTCCCATGCTATGATGGTGTGTGAATAACTGGTGAAATATGCTATATGTTTGTGTAATAATGATGTGATTAAATGCCTTAAATATGAATTGTGACTTTTAAAATGTATTCAAACTTGAGATTTGGGATACTATGACTATATGTAAATAGAATTGAGAGAAATAGGTACTTTACTCTCAATGTGCAATTATGATTTTATTAATTTTTACAATGTGGAAGCAGATACATAAAAAAATGGTTTAAAAAGTGTTTATATAGTCTTATATTTGAAATTTATTTGAATGGGGATCATTGAGGACATAAGACACCATTCTTATGTCTTTTGATTTTGTAAATTAACTATTATTGGTTGTGAATACAAGAGAGGGGGAAAAGACACTAGAGCAGTGCACTATAGTCCCATAGGGTGCTACCTTCCAATGGGTCATTTCATCATGCTAAAGGTTAGTTAGGGCATAAAAGATGTCTAATTTTGATAAGAATAGGGATAATTATATTGAGGGGTCATTTATCATCTTAGAGGAGTGTGCAAGGTGGTCAAAAGTGATAAAAAATGGCCCTAAGATAAGTCTAGATCTAAGTGTAATATAGTGGTCAAAAGTGTTTGGTTTAGCTTAAATGTTAATTTATGTGTCTAAATTTACCCCACCTTTTATTATAATAATGTAGAAAAAGTGAAATTACTAGAGTAAAATTAAAAAGAGTGTGTACCTAAACTTACCTATGAAGAGGAGTCCTGGATGTAGGCCACAACACTATACTATGTTCCATGAGAAAACCTAAAATGAAACATATGTAATATCAATATTTATGTAAGATTAATATAAAAAAGTGAAAGAGAATGAAGTAGAGAGTTAAAAGGAACAAATACACCTGATTGAGTAGTGAATCATTGTGCTTTTTTGGTGTAAAAATTGGTAACTTTTGTGGGTTGTACACTTGTAGTTTCATTAATGTTGAATAGCTTGGATTGGAATATGCATGCCCCAATCCTCATCAATAATTGGGTGTGATTAATAATTTAAGGTGTTCTTGACTCAATTATCTAATACCTAGAATGGTAAAGAAAATTTGGAATCCCTATATGAATCCTAATAGACATTTCTAGTGCAAAGACTAGTGCAAAAATTAGTTTAAATACTAGTGAAAATAGCAAGCCAACCATTGTAGATGGAATAAGGTTCAATTCTAGTGAAAAACTAACACAAAACTAGTGCAAAACTGGTTCAAATATTGAGTATAATTTGGGTCTAGTGTATACAAAATGGAAAATGACATGATCCATCTACAAGATAGGGGTAAAAAACTAAGAAATGAGGAAACAATGTGCCATATACATGCCCTCAATTGATATCTGATGCATATAGATTCTGAGATTGATTAAAATAATTGGGATCTTAAGTAAACCTATGTGTTGACCTAGAACAACATGATGTGCATGATTTCCCCCAAACTGAGTAAATCTAAGATAAATTGAGTAATTCTAAGAACTAAGACTATGAAATTATTGATTACTATTTTGGGTAAACTATGATTCTAAGAAATTCTAGAAATGCCTATTTTAGGCATTTAGATAACAATTCTAGGAAGGACACTAGAGTAGTGATCTCCTATCTAATGTGGTACTCCTATCCAAGGTGACTTTCTATGTATTTTCTAAGCTTTAAACTACATCAAATGTGTAATATCTCTTAAATACTATCTAAATACTAATTTGGGAAGTCTAGTCTCTAAGATAAACCTGCATGAATGCACCCTATTTTGAGGTGAGTTATTGAGCTTGAAAAATAAATTAACTCAAAATAAAAAATTATGTAATAGGTTTTTGTGATGTAAAAATGGAAATCTGAGTAATATTGACAACATTGAAATAGTGTGGCATTATCATGTATGTAAACTGAACATAATAATAATGTAAGATGGATGTGGGAATAAGCATTCACATTAGGTGTGTCTATATATATATATGAAAATAAGCATGAAAATAATTGATCAATTGAGTATATAATGTTGATTAGAACTACTTATGGAGGAATGCATGATATCCATCATGGAGTTAGAGGGACAAGGTGTATGCATGATGTCTATCATCGCATATAAATATGATAAAATAAGAAAGCAAAGTGTCATGGCCATGACACACACAATTAAAGAGTACACACACAATACAAAATATGAGTTTAAAGGGCCACATACAAGGGACATGTTCCAAGGTCGCTCATTCAAATAGAAAATACTTACAAGGACATGCTCAAATGCCTTCACACACATGGATATAAATAATGGAGGCTTATAGACACATAAAAGGAAGGACATGTTCAAATGTCCACACACATGAATATAAGGCACACATAAGGACATGCTAAAATTTCCTCACATGTATACAATAAAAAATATGAAGACTTAGATCCACTTGGTAATGACATATTCAAATGTCCTCAAAACAAACAAAGAATGTTGACAATAGGTAAATCTAGAAAAAGAAATATAAAATCATGCATGATTATGTAATTTTATCAACAAGAGTTAAGTTATGGCATAAGTATATTCAATAACTTAGATAGACATGTGCTAAGTATATTCAATAACTATGATAAACATTAATATATCATGATGTTAGTGAGTGAATAATATTAGAATACATAATGCTATGTAAAGATCTGAGCTATGAGTAAGATAATGTGGGAAAAGAAGGATAAAACTTGTGTATACCATGCCCTAAATGATCTAAATGAGGAATGTACATGATATAATAAGCTTGTGTGTAGTCTAGAACTAAGTGGTGATAGTCTGAGATTATTAGGAAAATAACAGTGTGAGGGACACTAAAGTAATGCACTCTTGTCCTCCACATTGTTCTTGTTTAAATGTAATTTCTAAGTTTGTAATAGTGAAAGTGTTTGCAATTAAATCTAGAAATGATGTTCTATGTAATCTACAATCACTCATGTAGATTGGTAAAGTATATATGATATAAAACTGGGTAAAACATGCATAGAATATTGTGCACTACTAAATTAATGTATGATAAAGTACATATAAGCATTCATAAGTCTTGGTTTTTTTACTTTCTAAAATATTTTACTTTTTTTGTAATTTTTTACATATATATGTAATGTAAATATGATATCACAATATAGAAATAAAATAACACATCCAAGGGATGTGGATAATCAAATGATAAATTTGGTGGTAGATCATCAAGTTTTAGGTATTCAATCTAGCCAATTTTAAATAAATCATCATCATTGTGGTTTTCATACCACTTGTTCTCTATAAGTATAACCTTATCTTTGGCATTTCTTTGAATCTCGTGCATCAATATATAATGCTGATTAACTATGTAAGAGGCCTCATGTGTTGTTTTAGGATATATCAAATTATATTTGGGAATCTCATTCTAGAATATTTGATTGTCATCAAAAACATCATGGAGAATATAAATTATTTTCCCTACAAATATGAATATGAAGCATATTTGTGCTCTATCCACATTAGCATATATTTATTGTAACCATGTGCTATCAAATGTAGCCTCTATCTAAGATCTAGTGGTCATGATGAATAGTAGGGTGTTCACCACCTTGGGATCACATGAAAATGGTAATGTGATATGACCTATGGAATCTTGAAAACATATAACATGTTGTAAATCATCATGGTCATGCCCTATATGCTATAAAAATGCAAGAGTACATGTATTTGGATTTGATCCCTCATTGATGGCTATATGTTGTCAATATCGATGCATAATGAAAACTTGAATAATCAAAGCATTATTCTTACAGTGTTTATGGTTTTTGTATTCCTAAATCTTTTATGGGGCCTTTATCAATTTGGGTGGAGGTTGTATGATTTGTATGTTTCCCTTAGCCTTATATTACCCAAGTTTCTACTATAATGTTGAGCATGTTTCTTAGCATGTCTTGTGATTCTATGCAATTACAAAAGGGATTACCATAATGATTTTATAAGTAGCTAACTAATCTATAACATACTATTGGAAAGGCTAATAATCCTCTGTCAAGTAACATCTACAAAATCACATAGGGTCTATCTTTTACACAATTTACCTTTATTTTGATGACTAGTACAATATCCATAGATTTGATATTATTAAATGAATTAAATAATGGCTATAAAACTAGATGTGGGATGGATTACAATTGATAAAAAATGTTCTTTCACTTATCTATGTTAGTAGTGACTACCTTGTCCATGTCTTTATGGTACAACCCTGGGCCCATTAGTGTAAAATTCAAACCAGATAAATAATAATCAATATTGATTTTATTTATATTTTTGTATTCCTCTAAAGTATCCTTATAATCACTATTGACATTATTTATGTAAAAATATGTTGGATCCTATGTATTTATCAATAAATTTAACTATTGCATATGTTCGTCAATGTCTACATTGAGTGGTGATATATGTGGTGTAAAGGTATCTATGTATGATGGTTTGTGAGTATATATACTAGACTCACCAACCTCATATGCATATATATAATCTATATGGGAATAATATATGGTGGTGGAACTATAGTAGGTTAGGTTGCCCCTAATGGTGATGAAATATTAAAAGTAGGTTATATAGCCTTACAATATCTAAAGGTATGATTGTCATCTAGACAAGTGTATAAATATACACCATGGATAAAATTGACACATTTGTGCAAGGTAGAAGGTATGACCTCCATAAAATATATACATGGCCTACCTAATAACAAATTATAATGAAAATGACTAAGAATTACCTAAAATTGTGTATATAGGGTTTTTGGCCCCACTATGATGTCAAATTTGATAAAACCTAAAGCTTGGAATGACACATCATCAAACCCTTTGATACTTTTATATGTATTTTGAATAACCACCATGTTTATGCCCATTTTTTTGTCAAAATGTGAGATTAAAAATATAAATCCATAAACCATTATCAATTATAACTCTTTTGGTTGTTGTATTATTGATTTGAGATTATATAAATAATAGTAAATTTTGATCAATGGTTGACTATGAAAACAAATAATCATTGATAAAAGCAATAACATCTTAGATATCCTTAAAAGTATTTACCATAGATAAAAAATAAGAAGGGTCTATGACATGAGGCATAGATGTTTGGTTCTTTAGTAAAGAGTATCCTTAAAAATGGTATCCTTCTAAAGCAACTCTAACATAGAAATATTAGCTGGTGTATTCCTTAGTTGATCAATAATATCATATGATCTAATTTGATCCCTTGGTGCCATTATATTATGTTGTGGATGAGGAAGAATTATCTAAATGCATTCATCTTGTCTTTGTTGAGGGGTTACTTGACCTCTTGTAGTAACAACATCTTGAACCATAGGATATACTATAACCTTAGGGAAAATAATATGGGCAAGATATGAGCAAAGGTAGTTGGAGGGTTTGGGTGTAGTAAGAACAAAAAGAATCATCTGAGCTCATTGAAATCTATTAGTAACTTGTGGTAACTCAAACTGAGCCATACAATAATAATATTTGTATAATGGTTCTCCAGTAAGGAGTGGATCAATAGATGATGAAATCTATGCCTTAATATTATGTAGTAATGAAATTACATAATGTTTTAACTATTTAGGACTTAGTACATGTAAATCCTAGGTGGGATGAATATAGTAGATAAATCAAGATAAATATTAAAAATAAATAATTGGATAGATTTACCTAAAATAGTAAAGATAATGAGGAAATGTACTTATCTAGAGTGAAATAGGTGTTGTTAGATGTCAAGGAGGATAGAACAGGCTTGGATATTAGTCAAGAGTCTTTTATTATTGGAATATATTTGAAAAATAGCTTTGAACAACAGTGTCATTATGAGGATAATAAAACTACAATGCTAATGTCTAACTATGGTGCTAATGTACTTCTATAGAGACATTACCTGAGACTTTTAAGGATGCTATGAGAGAGTTTCAAAGATGTGTAGGTAATTTTTTATCTTATGGTAATTTATTTGTATCATTATTTATCTAAATATTCTCAAAAACCTAATGAACACCTACACACATAAAACAATAATAAGATCAAATGCAAAAGGTAGGGAAAAATTAGGTTTGAGGATATTATTATCACATAGGATAAAAACCCTATTGTCTTGGCTACTAACTACTTTAACCCCAATGATAGGGGTCTTAGATCACATGCAAGTCTCCCTCAGGGAATGTGCATAATCAATGCACATGGTATGCTAGAATGACTTTCACTTAGGCCCTTCTTTGATCAAGGATACAAATTTAGATGTGATAGTTGAGTAATATACAATATGTTGAGCTAAACTATTGCCTAATTTTATGTAGTTATATGATAAGATAGTAAGTTATAGATGTAAAATGCCTTGTGAGGATTTTTATATAGAGGGAACTTTGATTTTAATGTAAGACCCTTATTCACTAGTTGAAAAGACACAAAAGAGAGATACAATCATAAGGGAAGGCTCAAAGAAGGGCTAAGACCCAAAACATGGTGAATATGTGACCATTGGGCACTAACACATGACACTAGTGTCCAAGAATGACACTAATGTCCTAAGGTCACAAAACCAAGTAAAGACTGGGCATAATAGGTCAGGGGGGCCCTATGATTGGGAAGTGATGACATATTATAATTGGGATAGTGTAAATAGGAAAAAAATACATAAGACAAACCAAAAGACCTAACTGACCATGAAAATAAGAGTCACATCCATCACTAAGACCTTTTTTGTGAAAGAGCAACAAAATACACAGTACTTAGGGTTTCTTGACCAAATTAAGGTGTGTACATTTCCCCCATTTTTACTCTAGTAATGTAATGAAATGGAAGTAATAGAGTAAAAGAAAAAGATAAACATGTACCTATACTTACCCATGTGGATGTGCTCTAGACCTGGCCCACTTCTTGGCTAGAGAAGTGGATAGGTGCTAGAATGATGTATGTGAAGAAGAAACCCATAATGTGGATGCCTCCTATGCTAAATATAAATAATGAACTAAATTATGAGGAATTAAACCCTATTTCCCCCCACTTTGATATCTAGATTGAAAATGAGAATGTAATCTATAACTATGTATAAATAAGACCTGCTTGCCCCCACTTTTATATCTAGATTGAATTTGAGAATGTAATCTATAATTGTGTAGAAACAAGATCTACTTCCCCCACTCTAGTAACTAGATTAAATATGAGATTGTAATCTATAACTAGAGGTCAAAAGTTATAGCTTAGATTGTATAATCTAGGTTTGGTGAACAACTATGGATCAACCCTTTATAGATGTCCATGTGATCCAAATTGGTGAAATCCTAGTGACATCCTAGTGGCAATCTAAGTTTAATATGGTAATATAAACATAGAGAATGGTATAAGTTACCATTTCATTTGTATAATCTAGTGGAACCCTATGGGATCGAGGACATGTGCCTTACATAATGCCCCCAAATTTGATATCTAAGTAATGTAACTGTGTATCTAAACCAATATATGAAAATATCAAAGAACCCTAGAAATCTAAGTCAAAATTTGTATCTAAATATCTGAGCATATCTATATATCTGTGTAAATATATATCTAAACCAATTTAGGTCTATGTAAATCTATATCTAAACCAATATGTGTGTCTATGTAAATAGTGTATATATGTCATAGAGTAGGCATGGTATGTTGTATGATATAGAGGATCATGGGACCACATACTCATGGGGTCAAACAATGCTAGCCCACTTGTATCAATATTTATGCTATTTCACTTAAGATTTTTCCATAGGTGGCACTAAGTATTTGAAATTATTGCATTATTATGCCTATGAACATATCATAGTGGCTAGTTTAAAAATATATCCATGAAGGGATTAGGATCACCCACATATGTTTATGGAGAGATGGATTGGTATATATTACATGCCTAAGAGGAACATGATGTACTGTTGATAGGTGTTGGATAGGTTGATAGTCATAGACATTATTTGGAGACCCTAAAAGGGATTTGAGGGGTGGCTTGAGGATGGTGTTCAGTTGATATGGGTTTGAGTGAGATACTTGATACATGACTGTTGGGTCAATGTGTTTGAGACATTTCAATATGAATGAGTGACACAATAGTTTGGTGTGATTTAGGATGTTCCACTAACACTATGGGTGTGGGTGAGGAGTTTTTGGGCTCTACTAAGGCTAGGGTATAATCTCAGACCATCAGTGGTGGAGCTAACTTTGATCTTATTGATAAATCAAGATCTAGTGTTAGATATACTAGACATGGATGATGCAAGAGTGACCGATGCCTACAAAGCATGGTGGGTGAAGCATAGACGGGCATCATTATTTTTAGGTGGTGGGGTTATTGTGTAGGATGTGGTGGATGTCAAGCCCATTAGGGCAGTTGAGGGTAGGTTGTTATCATATATCTGTATGTTTAGTTTAATTTATTACTTAGTTATTTGGGTAGGTATCTGATGTACTGTGTTGGTATGTGTCGGTCTAGGTGATGATGAGTATTGGGAGACTATTATTGAGTGTACATTATGAGTATGAACATGGCATATACATGATGATGTCATGGATAATAGACTAGTGGGAAGGGCCACAAATGTTACTAGCATTCATGCCCACCTATTTGATTGTGTAGTCATTGCTACTATGGCATATAGATAAGTAGATGACAATAGGGATGAGGCACATACAAAGCTATAGAGATGAACTATGCCTGCACCTGATGTTTTAGGTGGGGTAGGTAGTAGGATAGTGGATGACTATATTCATCTATAGTGGGAACACATAGAGCTATTGGCTGAGGTAGCTATGTTATGAGACAAGTGTAAAGACATTAGGCTCAAACTAGACTTGGGGGATGATGGAACATCTAACTCTAGTGTGGATGTATCAGAGAGTGAAAGTGAAGGGGTTGGTCTTGGGGACCATGCTCCTATTGTTGAGTGACTTGTATCATTATACTAAAACTATTTATCAATTTATGTGTGTGTGTGTGTGTGTGTGTGTGTGTGTGTGTGTGTGTGTGTGTGTGTGTGTGTGTGTGTGTGTGTGTGTGTGTGTGTGTGTGTGTGTGTGTGTGTGTGCATGTGGATTTTTTCTATTACATAAGTATCATGTACATTAGTATCTTTATTTGTGGCATTTTGTATTTGCATATGTATTTGATTATATTCATTATTTAAATTTTGATATGGAAATATTTTATTTGTCTAAGTAATGATAATTGGTTGTTTATCCATTCATAAATGTTTAAGTAGATATGTATATTAGATTGAGAATGTTAGTTGTTAGTATAGGTGACATAGGATTATCATAGGATATTTGAGTGTTGATCATGTAAGTATGGAAATATTATATAAACCTAGATGGCATGGTGAACAAGTGACCATACTGCTCATGCTATGTCTACATAGAAATAGACTTTAGAACCGTTAATGCTCATGGTACACTACTAGTAGCTATAACTATAGGATATGTATTAAATATCCTAATTAAATGTTATAATAAAGCTATTCTTTAATATTTGTGATCTTTGCTAAATAAATTAATTAGTTGAACTATGCTTTGATTTCTATGCTCTCTACCAAATATCTTAATCAGTTATTGAATTATGCTTTAATTTTTGGTCTTTGCCAAATATCTTAATCAGTTATTGAACTATACTCTAATTTATATGATCTCTTCCAAATATCTTAGTCAGTTATTGAACTATACTCTAATTTATATGATCTCTTCCAAATATCTTAATTGGTTTTTAAAATTTACTCTAATTTTTGTGATCTCTACCAAATATCTTAATTGATTATTGACTTGTAATTGGTGATTGAGTTACTTTCCATTTTTGTACCATGCTACTATAAGAAGGTGGATCTCTATGAATTAGTTTCCATCTCTATTGACTCTATGGTACATGAGATCTCTCATAAGTAAGTGTCCTATAAATGACATGGATTGTATGATGGGTAACTATTATCACTTAGATTTTGCACCTATCTTTGTGTGGTAGCGTGTTATATAGTATGAATCATAAACTATGGGAAATATATAATGGGATCACCTCCAAACTATGGGACCTTTGTTGAATTGAGGTGAACCTTTGGAGAAGGTCAACTTACTTTCACTATTTTTAGAACAATTGATGCATTACCAGTTCACATTAAAATACTACTTAGTGATATTTCTCATAACTAGGGTTTTACTTGTGAGGAAAATAATTTTTAGAATGAATTTCTAAAACTAGAAAATGGTGATTGCACCAAATAATTATAGTGGAAATTAATACATGTTTTGTATGAACACAATAAAATAATAAATATACTAAAATATATTGGAGCACAAACTTATACAAACATGAAACCAAAGGTAATATTGATCACATATCGTATGAGGAACACGATTCTTTATTTTAAGAAACAACTTTTCAAAAGGACAAAAATAATACCACAAATGAATTTATGTGACTACAATAAGAATCAAAGAATTCAAAAACTTGGTAAATAGTTGTGCATACACAAAGGTAACACAGATAAGGAAGATAATACTTCAATATATTATCATTATCTAGGTTACAACATGTAAATTAATTATTCAAAATGTAGAATAATTTATCCAATAGTAAAAAGATAAATGGGTTACATTGGGAACCCATATTTATGTAAAATAATCCATTGAAAGAGAGGGAGTTATCAAAACCTTACACCTAATTGAAGATAAATAAAATATGAGAACTTCATGCAAATGGAATCCTCTTTAGTTTGGAATGGTGTCCTTAATGGGGTAGATGGCTATAACAAGAAACATTAAACTGTTGGGGACTTTAACAAGTTTTAAAGGAGTGGAGAAACCTATTAGAATCTTCATGCAAATTTCCCCTTTGTTTAAGTTTAGCTGTTGTTATCTTTTCCAAGGAATGAGGTGCCAAAATGATCTAACAATTAGTTAAGTTGACTGATTTTAGGTATTTTTGGTTATAACTTGCAAAACCTAATTTGTATTTTTTAGTTGAGACTTTTACAATATTTTATGTCATCCAACTTTGAAAAAAAGAGAAGTGTAAATTACAACATGAGTCTTTTCAAGTTAAGCAACTCAAAATTTGTAGGAAGGAAAAGTGAAAATTACAAGTTTCACTTTTACAACTTAAAGCCTGTAAAAAAGACACTTAAAAATTACAAGTGGCTCTTTCTCTAAAAGAGATGAAAAATGATGGTTGAAATTTGAAACCTATAGTTTTACAATGTCCCTTACAATAAATAAATGTAATTTATGAAATGTACTTTTACAATTAATTGAAATAATCAGTCTACAATTATGACCTATGAATATTCATTATCATTCTTTGCTTATATTTTTGGAATGTAAGCATTAAAGCTTCTGAAGATCTCTTAGAGGTGATATTCATCAGGACCATGTGAATAAAGGCTACTTATCTTAAATTCTACCATTATTTTAGAGAGTTCTCTAGATGCAACCCTGTATACTTGAGTGTCTTTCCCTACTTGATCCAATGTATTGTGATACCTAATAAACCAGTGGATGAAACTCAAGTTAACATTATATCACATGATGACTCTCTCTTGACCAATCCTTTGAACTTATCCTAAACCTCTTAAATTGAAAGTATTTGATCTTGATGATTTGTTGCTTCACATGACAATCTACTAAGCAAATCCTCAATGCCATAGATTGTATCCATGGCCTTATCACATGTAGCCTTGGTCTTATTAATACTCTAAGTGAGTATTCTTATTATGAAATGGGATGCCCTATCTATCTCCTCATGCTCTACATCACTTTTTAATATCTTCTCTAAAATGAGGGTATCAGTCTCAGTCAGGTCAACAACTTGCAATTTTAGGAAGAATAGGTTCAACCTTTCAATCTCCTCATATTTTCTTATTTATACTTTCTAAGATGATATATCATCTTTCAGAGTCTTGTAATAGTTCATTGCTAGCTCAGTTACTCTATTTCCTTTCATGATAAGCTCCACAACCTAGTATTTTTTGGCCCTTCCCATACTGCTAATCTCTATCACTACTTCAAGTATTTCTTTATTGGGGAATTGAGCAAGAGACTAAGTTGGCTGGGATACTAGCTCTATAAATTTCTTCAAAGTAGTTATCAATTGCTCAAATTTATTCTTAAATTCATCCTTTGTGACCTTGTCACTATTCATCTTCCTAAGAAGAGAGTTAATTCTTAATTGAACATCATGTTTTAGTCCCTCTCTTGTAGGATGACCCAAATGCACTATGGATATTTGATAATCCCCCACCACTACATCTTATTTTTGTTTGTCTAGTGGGGGAACTACAATTTACACATATCTCTCCCCTACTAAATCATATAATATCTTGGATATGGTTCTGGGGCCTACCTTTGGTATTTTGAATGCCTCCAAAAGACTAAAGTCTAATGTGCTAGGTGACACAATTGATTTTGCTTCTTTATCACTGATTATGCTAGCTAACTTAGGGTAACATCCTATGAGTTTGGCACTATCATCTATGAATTTGTAGTTGAAGTTTCTACATTGGTGGTTACCATAACAAGTGATATATCCATCATTTACATTACCATTGAATCCCTAGATGATGATTTTGCTATCTCTTTCCTCTCTTTGGGTTGAGAATCCATAGTTGTATCAGTGGTTCATGTTGATGCTTAAAATTGCATTGTTTCCAACACCAACATGGGAAGTTTTAGGAATGTGGGACTTGTGACCTGAAATGACCTCCAGATTTTAAAGAAGCTGGCTCTTCTTTATCTTAAATGTATTGTGGGAAAAATGGATAAAACTTAAATGGAATCACCAATGCAATGAAATAAAATTTAACTATGACGATGCACATCAGTATGATTTGTTCCTTAATACTAAGCATAATGAAGCTATCTTTACGATTCAATTACATTAAAGAGTAAACAATGCATGATCAATGTAAAAGATGAAAACAAATAGAATCAAAGGCTCACAACTTAGATGATTTTGTAATAACACAAAAAATATCAGCAAAGGCACATAACTCAGTCTTCTTATTAATTTTCCAGTCACATAAGAGGCACTGATACATGCACATTTATACAAACTTTCTGAATTAAGAAAATAGAACAAAGGCAAATGATATTACTAGCCACAACAAGAAAGTCTCAATAACTTCTTATAAATCTTTGATAACAAACTATATGCATAAATTCTCTCCTTTCCTCTCCTTTTCTCTTATAAACCTATGATTTAAACCCATATTTATAGCATAGGACTGGCTCAAGATTGCTCGCACGATCAAATCCCAACGGTCTAACCAAACTATAACTTAACTAGAAGTGTCTAATAGAGGATATCTTTTTAATCTAAAATAGTTAGCCTCTCTATAATTTCATGGGCTGAAATAGATACACGTGGCATTTCCCTCTATGAAATAGGTGGGGACACTTGGCAACATCTGCTAGTCTTAACAAGTGACACATGGTGGCTTTTGCTTGTCTATAGAAGCTTTAGATACCTTTTGAGAATCTTGTAGAAGATGACACATGGAGGCTTCCACTGAGCTTTAGAAACACTATAGAAACATTTGGGAATCATTTAGATTCACACAGCTGATGACACTTGGCACACTTTGCTTACTTTAACAACTCACTTGGGGCCCACCATAGTCCTTTCTCAACAATGAAACAAAAGGAAGAAACTGTGGATGTCAACACTTGGCGATCTCCATAGATATTACAAGGGACACATGGCACTTTTAAGTAAACTAAGAGAAACATATTAAAACCTTCCATAATTGCCACTTGGCACCTTCTGTGCACACTGAGAGAAGCTTATTGAAAGAATCTTTTGAAACTTATAAGAAACTAAAATGTGGATGCCGACACTTGTCAGGCTCTATGGGTATATAACAGACACGTGGCTCCATCTGCATTACTTAGAGAAATTATAGTGTATCCCAGCTGATGACACTTGGCATGTTCTACGTGACTCTAAGATTTAGACAAAATTTAGGCAAAATGAAAACATGTGCCCATGCTTTGTGTCAAAACCTTCACTACCAAAACTAAAATGCGTAGGGACAAAATTAGAGTGCATAACTAAAACTCAAAACAAAATGTAAAGTATTTTACTCTACAGTTCTTAGTGACCCTAAGGACTTTTGAGCCTACTCAAAAAAGAATCCAAGTAATATATAAAAAATGTGGCAAAAATCACAAATTTTGTAAGGTCGTCTGATAAATAGACCATTCAACATCAGATAGTCCCTATTTATTTTGCAAATCTTGGAAGGCTAAATCAAGATTGATGATGTCCTTGTGCGAAAAACCTTGCAAAACATGAACTACAATCTTCAATTGGAAATCAAGCTGGGCCATGGGGATCAAGACAAATTCCACTTTTGGCACTGATGAAGCATCTGTTAAACCTTTTAAAACTGACTGATCATTTTGTTTGGCTAACAACAAAGGCTTAACAACCATTAACACAATGTTGCTATCAGGAAAGGGGAGGGAAGACCCAATTGCACCAAATCTTTAATATGCTTCTTCATGTCTTTTACTCCCTCTTTTACCACATATAGGAGCTCTTTGTAATTAATTATTGTGGAGTTGCAAATGAGAAATTTTTTCACCCTTTTTACAATAATTAGTCTATCACTAATCCCTGTCACTGATAACATCTCATAAGTTGTGTCATATAGCTTTTTGAATAGATTTTGAGAATTCGACACTCTCAAAGAGATAGTGGACAGTGGCCTAGACTAAAGTCTCCACCTTTTCACACAATTTCTATGCATTTAGCAAGAAAGTTAGAGAGGGTTTAAGCTAAGTAATCTCCTTAGAGATTCTTTTCCATACTGATACATATAGCTCCTTGACCAGGTTCAAAACTCCTACATTTTTTGGCCTATTAGCCAACTCAAGTGTCAATTGTTTTGTTATTTATTGCTTAGCTTGAAGTTGGGCCTATATGGTGGTGGTATTGTTTTGCTCATTCAGCAGATTCTATTGGAACTGAGTGACCTATTCCAGGTTTTCCTAACATTTTTTTTGTAGTGTTGCCTTTTCTTGCCTTAGGGCTGTCACTACAACTTTCTCTTGTGTTAGCTCTTCTTTCAAAGAAGCATTTAGGGCTTGAATAGCCTAGTGAATCTAAAAATAAATAGTATCTTGCAACTATTTGTTGAGACTTTCTATTTCATCATTCTTTGTTTTGATTTCTATAACTAGATTGCTACCATTTGCTTTCTCTTGAGCCAAATCAGCTTCCATCTTTTACAACTTCTTTGATACTTTCAAATAATTAGTAGCTATAGTAGAAGGTGTCATTCAGTAGCTAAACCCTATCCTATGGTCTAAAAAGTGACATATTCATATCCACTACACTCATTGTATAATCTTGAGGCTGGATCTACTCGTTTGGCCTGACTACATTAGGTGAAAAATGAGTCACAGTTAGCTGCTACTGGATTGGGTCAAATAGTGACCTCATGTGTGGTGCATCTAGAGATTTATTATCTTTCTTCCTTTTTTTATCCATCTGGGCTTCCCTAGCCTTCTTAGCAGTGTTTGATTTAGCTTGGAAGGTAGAGGGAGAGGCAATATACCCACCCACAAAAGGATAACCCTATGGCAATCCACAGGGAATAGCCAAATGTTGGCTAGGGGGAATTTCAGGAGGCATTCTCTTTGGGATAGAGGGGGAAAAGGGAGGCAATGATGTGGCTTGTAATGACATGGCCTGAGTAGTAATAGGTGGGGAAAATTAGGAAATTGGCATAGTAGAGGTGGCAGGGGATAATATTTGGTCAGTTGGGATTGTCACTCCTATAGAAGAAGAAAAAAACTAAGAAGAAGAAGGAGAAATAACACATACCTAAGGAACAACATATTTACTTAGTGTTTGATGTTGTGAGGGCTCTACCTCCTCATCTGAATCAGGCTAAAGTTTTAGCTTCTTATGTTTCCTTGGCCTTTCTTCTTTTTCTTGTGCTTCCTTCTCTTCAATGTTTACCACTGCTGCTAGTGGTGATTACACAAAACTGGGAACCCCAAAGGTTGACACTGATGAAGAAGCTTTGGGTGGTGAGGATACCACATTCTTTTGTTTTTCTATAGTGACTGTAGATGAAGTTTGTCCTAGGGCCTACACTGTATGAGTGGATTCTGCTTCCCCTTTTGACTCTCCACACTATCTCTGTAGTTTGCTTGTATTAGGGCTAGAGATAGGAGATGGATGCCATTCATCCCAGATTGCCTCCCATTTCTCATCTAAGTTTACATTACCAAAAGAGTGAGTTATCTCAAAAATCTCTTGCCTATATTTCCAATAGGCTTCTATTTTCTCAGGTTTCCATCCTTTGTTCTTCAATGCCCTTTTAAAATCAAAAGCCATTCTAATTTTAGGGTCAAAAACATTTTCCTTAAAATAAAAGGTCTCCCATGTCCTGGCCTTTTGAAAGGGAAAATCTCTCAGTTCTACATACAAATCAGGGAATGTCTTCCTTAGGGTTTCTTCTATCTTCCCAAAAGGGATGGTCCTCATACACAATTTTAGCACCGACCTTGTTATTCTTGACCCATAAGGTTATGAAACTACTTGGGTCATATCTCCATTTATCTTCAATTAGAAAGAAACCCAGGATAGCTAGCTTCCTTAGCAATAAGTGCTCAACATCTCTAACCTCTAGGGCCATATTTTTATTTACCCATGGAATATCATACATTTTCTTTTTCTTCTTCTCAGTGCCATAGCCATTATCAACCACAGACACTTGCTAGGTGACCTTTAAGAATGCTAACCTAGGAGTCAAAATCTTGGGTAGCAACACTAGTTCTCCATTAAAACTATGGACCCTAATGATGGTATGATGAGATCCAAAAAAGTAGTCACAGGGAATAGTGTAATTTGTCATGAGACTTTTGACACTTGGAGTTAATCTATTTTCAACAGGCTCTGGGCTTAGGTGAAAAAAGGTAAGGGAAACAAAAAGTTCCCAAAATTTATATCAGTTAAATGTTTTAGATATAATATGTTTCCATGCAGACATAGGAATGGTCCTATTATTACTAAAACTTGGGTCATACATATTCAGATGCATATATTGTGAAAAGATGCCAGAGTTTTGATATAATATGAGGTGAAACAGATAAGAAGAATACTTGAAAACCCCTTTAGATTTGAAGTGAGTGAGTTGGTTAACCATTGAATAGGAAATTTGCTCTGAGAAGTCTAGCTGATACTCTTGAGACTTGTATATAGTTTTTAATCTGAAGAGAATGGCCATTTGCTAATCATAGACAGTTATGTCCTCCTTCATTCCAAAAATAATTGCCATCATGGATAGTGCCTCTTGACTAGCTTGTGAAAATTTTTCCCTTCCTATTGGCATCTCTAGCACAATGGTATCATCGTCCCCTAATTGCAATTGTGATCTAAGAAACCTCAATTGATTATTAATGTTTGCCCACATTTTTTGCATTTTGGTAATGGTGGGAAATGTGGTTGTTTTGTCATGATATAGGGCCAACATGTCCTTAATGGCCTTTGGTGTAATTTACACCATGAATTAACCCTATTGTATGGTGTTTGAGGGTGCATGAAATAATTCTTCACACATTTAAACTAAGTTGAGGCATGGATGTACACCTGGGACAATGAATTGTGCCAATTGAGAAGTCCATATCCTCATCCCAAATGTTTCAGATTGTCTAGCCTTGGCCTTCTAGATACATCTTTGGTGTGCCCCTTATCATAGAGCTTTACTAAACTTTTGAAGATTTGGGTCTGCGATTTTGTCTACAAAATCCTTCACCTTTGCTAGGTCGATCGCATAACCAACTTCAGGGACTCTAGTCCTTGGATAGGTCCTTAAGGGTTATGCAGGGGTTAAAGCATATGATTTATTGGTGAGAAGCTTATGAATGTATTTGTAAATCCCAAAACCCTATTGTGAAGACTGTGCCTCCTCCATATCTATGTCTATATTGGGAATTAGTGAACTTATTTAACAAGTATGGAAGCTTTGCAATAGGGAAGGCACTTTTACTAAGTAGGTTTTCCTATGAATTGAAATGCAGGTAACAGGGATTTTCCTAACAGAGGTAGGAATGGATGAAACATAGTTAAGCCTTAAATATTGTTATTAGGGTATTTAATGACACATCAAGTCTCATAAATGGCATTATAATTGAAAAACCGTTAGTAAATCTTATTAAATCTGTGTGGGACAGTGTGTCAGACATGTCATAAAAGTGGCTGCGTAAAGGTACTTTGGGGAATTTTGGGGATTTAAGAGAGATTTAGTGAATACGAGAGTTTTGAAATTTTTTAAAAGACTTTGAGCCATGGCCATGTGTTCATAGAACACATATTAAAATAAAGAGCGAACGAAAAAATGGGAAAACAAAGCAATAAGGAAAGGGAAACTATCTAACTATAATACATGGGAGATACTGCTTAAATGAAACATTTCAAGTAGATCCCATTCATAGGAATATATTTAGGTTCTCCCTCCATCATTTCAAGCTCAAATTATTTTTTTTGTTTACATGTATGAATCTTATAGGGGCTAGTCCACAATGACTCAAATTTATTGTGTTGACTCAGCTTGGCAGCTCTCGCATCCCATTTCAAAACAACTGAGCCTACTTCAAAATGGGGTTATGAAGTCTTCTTATCAAAGTAGTCTTTAATTATTTTCTAATGTTTCATTAATGATTCATGTGCTGTATCCCTCTTTTCTTAAACTTCCAGGAGCTCAGCAAGTCCGACCTGCATGGGGCCATTCTCCTCAATTTCAATGTATTTTAATAACTAGAGAATGGCCATTAAAAAAAGCTTACCATAGACCAATTCATATGGGGACATCTTTGTCACTTGTTTAGGTGTAATTATATCAACCCACAGTGCTATATTAAGCACTTTATGCTACTCTTTGTGATGATCAACCCTTATTCTCTTAATAAGTCTAATTAGGTTCTTGTTGGTTGATTCTGCCAAACCATTACCCTAAGGGTAATAATTTGAGGAAGTTTTTAGATAGATTCCATACTTTAGTTCAATTTTAGATAATTTTTCCCCTAAAAATGCCTTAGAAATATCTGAAATTATGGTACGAGGAGGCCCAAAATGAGTAGTGATATCCCACAGAAAGTCTAGGATCACCTTTTCTGTTACTTCTTTGAGTGGCACTACCTCACTCCATCTGGTAAAATAATCTATGGTAGTTAGAATCCATTTGTGTCCCATACTCAACATCAGATTGATCATTCCAATGAAGTCAAGACCCCATTGAGCAAAGGGTTCATCAACAATTATATGACTAAGGGGCATTGCTACATTTCTTCTCTTCCCCACATGATACTGACAAGATTGGCACTCTTTAACCAGTTGATAATAGTCTATAAATAAAGTGGGCCAAAAATAACCTACCTAACTTATCTTTATAGCTATGGTTCTTACAAAAAAATGTCCACCTAAGACTCCATGGTGCATTTCATGTAGTATTTTCTGAGCCTCATCTTTCTCTATGCATCTTAAAAGTATGCCATTAGTATTTCTTTTGAAAAGAACTTGATCAATTAAAATAAAATGGACCCCTTACTGCCTATAGTATCTCCTCTTGTCTTGAGAGAGCTCTTTTGGGAAAATCCCATGTTTCATAAAATGGATTCTATTTGTGACCTAGGAGTTCTGATCAATTTCTTATATCCTCAATACATTTTCCTTTTCTGTTTCTTCAGTTATCATCATTTCTATATCTTGAGCCATGTATTGGCATAACCCCTACCTCTGACTAGCTTAGTGGGTTTGACCTCTACATCATACTCAAGGATATTTGTTATTTATTTTTCTCTTTTTTCAATAATTTCACCTTCCATAATGTATTCTCTGACACTAGGATGAGCCACAAGTATCAGATTCCTTGAGAAAAAGGTTATTGGGTGTTCTCCCTCTTGTTGATCATCTTTATATGTTAGGATAGCAACAACACTGAACTCTCCTCCATAAACATACATTATAAAAGACTTAGAGAATTCTAGGTTACTAAGTAATGGGGCTATTGAAATTGCTTCCTTGACCTTCTCTAAAGCTTGTCTTCCTTCTGTAGTCCACTTGAACACCATGCATTTCTTCAACAAGAGTGTCACTAGTCCCATTAGGCCTGCAAAGTCTGATATGAACTGACTGACAAAATTAATCTTTCCCAAAAAGGATTGAACTACCTTCTTATTTACTGGTAGGGACAAGTTCATTATGGCTGTGACTCTCTTTGGATCTATAGAGACTCCTTCTTTAGATAATATATGTCCCAATAGTTTACCTTGAGGTACTACAAAGATACACTTCTTGGGATTTAGGGATATTCCAAACTCTTGACACTTATTAAAAATAGATTCTAGATGATCAAAATGATCAAAAACATTCTTGGAAAAAATATTGAGATCATCAAGATAAATCAGAATGATTTTATTTATGAGTTCTCTATATGCTACATCCATTACTCTTTAAAAAGTGGCTCCAGCATTTGACAGGCCAAATGGCATCTTGGCATATGCAAACATTCCCCATTTGGTAATAAATATAGTCTTATGTTGGTCTTCATCAACCAACTAAATCTGATTGTATCCAGAGAAACCATCTATCAAGGAAAATCTCTTTTATCCAACCACAATCTATAAAATTTGTTCCATAGAGGGCAAGGGATAATGATCTTTCAGAGATGCTCTATTTAGGTCTTTGAAATCCACATAGAGCCTTATGTCATCATTATTTTTTTGACTGTTACTAGATTGGATACCTAGGTTGAGTGTTTGATTAGAAAAATTATTTTAGATTCTAAAAGTTTTTGTAACTCATCCACCATTAGAGGTTCAATACTTGGATTCACTGGCCTCTGATTCTGTCTGACTGGCTTAGATCCTTCAGTCAGTTCTATGGTGTGCTGAATGATGTCTCTGTTATAGCCATGAAGGTCTTCATAGGTCTAGGCTATTACTCTGTCATATCTTTCACACAAGTTAATTAGTCTTTCCCTTTCCTCTTGGGTTGTGGAATTTCCAATCTTTAGTTTTCTCCCTTCACTCACTTGTATCTCAAAATAATCTGCTTTATTTGCTTGAAACCTTTTCTTCTCTAGGCTTACATCTTCTGGATCAAATAGGTTTTCTAAAGTAATCAAGCCTTTGGGAAGCTTATTGGTCTTTAATTGAATAATTTGGTCTCCATATGCTTCTTCAATTGTGGGTTGTAATTGATCAGAAAATTTCTCTGACTATTGCAAAAATGAGAGTACCTGAAAATCATTTTCAAAGACTTGCCAATTTTCATCATTGTTTGGAATAGTTGGCCTTAGTATAACTTTGACTGACTGATTGTTGACTAATAGATCAGTTGTTGGGTCAAACTATGAGCCAATTTGTGCCATCATATCTACTTCAAAAATTTGGGTTCTAAAAACTACTTTAATATTGAAAGCTTCAAAATCATTTATTAAGTCCCAAATTCTGTCTATAGGATCTCACCCTTACATTTTTGGCTATTGCCTTTTCTCTGATTTGTTTCACCACTAGTTTTGAATCTCCTTTTACTATCAGATTCTTTACTCCCTTTTTCTTGGCTAACACAAGCCCATGTACTAAGGATTCATATTCATCATCATTATTAGTACAGGCAAATTAGAAATGGATAGCTCTTAAAAATTTCTCACCATTTGGAGCAACAAGACAAATTCCTACTCCAACATTATTTTTACTTCTAACCCCATCAAAATTTAAGGTCCAAATTTCTGAGTCCTTTTTAGATTCTTGAGTCTTTGGCATTTTTTCCCTTAAAACATTTGGGATTTCATGGTCTTCATCAAATATGACATAAGTGCCTAGACTAGTAGAGTCATAATTTCCATATGGGTCACTTTGCATCATAGTTAACAACTGGTTATTTTCCTCCACTTGGTCATGTTTAGTCCAGTCACCTAACTCTTCAACAAAGACTCTTTCTTCCTTATTTATCATAGCATGAGCTACCTCTAATTTTGGGGTTGGTTCATTGGTGATGTGATCCTTAGATAGTGACTCAGATAGAATTTTCATTTTTGTACCATATTTGGTTCTTAGGATGTGAGACCAATCAAGTGACATATAACATCCTATCTTGGCTGTGAAATCTCTGGATAAACATAAGCCAAATACAGGGGGTATATCTATGACTACCACATCTTGATTGACAATTATATTAGGTTAATTATACAATTGCAATGGGAGTTGTTTAATTTTCCCTATAGTTTGCATCGATTTCCCATCCAACTACATAACTCCTCTAGTAAGTGGCTCATACTTTATTCTTAAAGCATCTGCTATTTGTTTAGGCATTACTATGGTACTAGCCCCTGAGTCTATCATTGTATTATGTAAAAATTTCTTTCCAACTATCAAAGTCAAATAGAAGGGCTCTGGTTTGGATTTGCTTACTTCTAGTGCATTGTTTAAAAGGGCTATTGTCTACAGAGGAATTGTGTCTTTGAGATTTTCCTTATCAATAGGTCCTCCTTTGGTAACAATATATTTAGTCACTAATTGGCCCTATAGAGCTTCTTGCAATAGTGTCTTTTGCTCAAGAATAGCTAACATGTCCCATATTGACACATGTGCTAGGGTCCTCTTCTACTGATCCACCACATTCACCGATCCTAGTGTTTGGGTTCTTGGATAATAAGGGTACTTTGATTTTTCTTGAGCTTGTCTAAAAATTACTTGGTTCTACACTGGCTGAGGTATTTCTTGTCTAGAAACTATGTTTTGATGACATTGAAATGGAGGAATCCCCATAATTTCATTATTTGTGACTTCAGGCCGTTCCATCATCCTTCTCTTGGCTCTGTTGTAGTAATCTGATTATACCAATGGCTTCTTAGAAGTAGAAGCTTCATATAAGAATACTAACTCTTCATCTTCAACCCATGAAAATAAAGAATGCTCAAGGTCTATGTCTTATTCTTGCTGTAAGGACATCCCTTGCATCTGAGCCACCAAGACTAAATTTTACATACCAGGGGATTGGTAGGGTTGAGTGTGAGAGGTATTTACAAATTGTCCATCCATTCTTCTTTGCTCTACTATATTTTGTTTTAGATTACCCTTGGGATAATCTGTGGGCATATGAACATTATTACAAGGGAAACACTAGGCATTGGTGCCATCTACATAATTATTCTACCCTAGAACAATCTCCCTATTTGGATTAGGGGGAACAGTCTGTGAGGGTGTAAGGACTGTAACTAATTGGTTTGAAGGCTGAGGTTTAGTTTGCCTTTGAGGACCCTGATACTGATTTGGCTGTGGTGGAGGTCTATTTCCTTGGTAGCCTTGATAGTGGGGTCTAGGATAAGGATTATGCTATCATTTTAGGTTATTTATCTCATTAGAAACTGTCTTTAAGATGCTCTTGACATCATCCATCTCAGATGACTAGATAGGGAAAACTACTTTAGTAGGTTGTTGAGGAAATGTATACATAGACATAGGTAGGGCTATGGGATTAGGGGCTTCTTGAGGCAAAGGTAAGGTAATCTCTAAAAACATGGGAATGGGAGGCCTTGGGGGTAACTTTCTAGCATTTATTAAGTTATTTTTAGCTTTGACTACATAGTCATAGGCTTCTGGCAGAGTCTAACCTCCAAGTGACTGGATCATTACTGATATATCTAAATTTAAGGCTTTAAGATAAAATACTATAGCCATACCTGGTAATGGTCTTGCTGTAGCAGAAATTCTTTCCTAAGTCTTTTGAAATCTTGAATTGAAATAAGTCATTGCTTCTTGTGGTGCCCTTTTGATAGTAATCAATTGTTGCAAAAAAGAAGATTTATCACCCTTTTCTTCAAATCTTGTAAAGAAAGCATCTCCAAGCTGATCCCATGTAGATATTGTATTTGGGGTCAAAGATCTGTACTAGTCCAAATCCTTCCCCTTAAAAGAAGCTACTGACAATCTTATAGCCACATTATACTATGTGATCACATGTATTACATAGACATCAGACACATCCTATAGATGTTCCTCAGGTGTTTTGAAATCTTCCCCATTGAATTTGGGTAGAGCTTTTAGGACATTTACTAGAATAAGATCCCAAGTGGCTGGTGGTACTAGGAGAATCAGAGCACTACCAGTGTTCCAATTTGCATAATTCCTTGGGGCTATAGGTGCTCCCATGTTTGCTCTTGGTGTTGCTATAAATTGATTGACCCTTCTTGAATTAGTTATCAATGGTGGTAAAAGAATACCTAGGTTCACAGAAGATTGAGCTCTTGTTATTGGTCTACAGCTTTGACTCCTTGTAGCTCTCTGGTTCATACAGTCTTGAAAGAAAATTCAAGAAATTATCCCACCAGGCATGCCAAAAATTATTGATGCTTAAAATTGCATTATTTCCAACACTAACATGGGAAGTTTTAGGAATGTGGGACTTGTGACCTGAAATGACCTCCATATTTTAAAGAAATTGGCTGTTCTTTATCTCAAATGTATTGTGGGAAAAAGGGATAAAAATTAAACGGAATCACCAATGCAATGAAAGAAAATTTAACTATGGTGATGCACCTGAGTATGATTCATTCCTTAATACTAAGCATAGTGAAGCTATCTTTAGGATTCAATTACATTAAAGAGCAAACAATGCATGATCAATGTAAAAGATGAAAACAAATAGAATCAAAGGCTCACAACTTAGACAATTTTGCAATAACACAGGAAATATCAACAAAGGCATAGAACTCAGTCTTCTTATTAGTTTTCCAATCACATAAAAGGCACTGATACATGCACATTTATATAAAATTTCTAAATTAAGAAAATAGAATAAAAGCAAATGATATTACTGGCCACAGCAAGAAAGTCTCAAAAACTTCTTGTAAATCAAAATACTCTATAGTTCCTTCTATCTCCACCTCTTGGGTGGGGGCTTGGGTTATTGATGGAATGGAATAAATGGTTATTTAAATGGGTAAAGTGGTTATTAATGTGATTATTAAGGGTGTGGGAGTGACCTGAGTGGAGTAGGGGAACCTATGGAAGTGTAGAATCTAGGGCAGTGAAGGAATCAATCAAGGTGGTAAGAATACTTAGAGTTGATGAAATGGGGAATGTGATCAAAGAAGAAAATGAAGTAGTAATTACACCAATGATTGGGATGGTGAGTGGGATTTCAGTTAGGATGATTGAGTCTACATCCATGATTTACTAGGTAGTTTTAGTGATTAATAGAGTAATAGTGGATATGGGATTTGAGGTGGAAATGTTTGTGGAAGAGGGAGGTGAAGATGGAGTCTAAGTGTCCACTTGTGTTGATTAGATTTTTTCCAAGAGAGTAACTTGCATAGATGGGTTGGGTGAAGGTGCAATCACTTATACTAGAGGATTGGCTGAAATAGGAGAAGTAGCTATTTGGGTTGATTGGGTAGTGGAAATAAGAGGAAGGAGTACTATAACTGGTTGAATAATAAATACAATAGGGAGAACTATTTATACCTATTGACTAGTGGTTGTGTCCTCTATAGAAGTTGGCATTGGCTGATATATTTATTGTGCTACTATGTCTTAGTTGCTAGATTAACCTATTTTAGCCTTGTATTTATGTGACATCACTAGCCTATTTTCTTGATCTACTTGGGTTCCATTACTTGAATCCTCCATTATTGTTTGCACACCCTTCTCTTTCACTTCTTTTAACTTATCATTGATACTTAATGTCTCCTTGGTAACCTTGACCCCTTTTCTCCTTAGCTAGTTGATTGTTGTATTTATTACATGGGTGGTCCTATCCATTAATTATAAGGATTCAGGAATGGACCACTTGACTAGTGGAATAGGTTTGGAATAGATATTGTTATCATAATATACCATATCAACTAGAGATTCATCATCTTTTAAGTCCTCAAGGATTGGTGCCATGTTGTCAATTTTGATTTATTTAAGGGTCATCTTGGAATAATCTCTCAATCTTACTTCCTCTTTATATTTTATGCCTTTCTAGTAATCTTCATAAAAAAAACATGGGAATATGTGTTGATACCCAATATACTAGAAATATGGCCAGTCACATCATAAAATAGCCTTGCATTGAGAGCTCTTAAGGTTATTTGAGTCATCTCAACATTTGCACATTTGGATTTAGATAGGGAAGGGAATGTGTACATCCTTATGCTAATGGGAAAGTGGATCCATAACTTATGTTTTCTTTAAAATAACTTGTGAGTTTCTACAAACTACCTCACAAGTTCCATTAGGGGTCATCTATCACTTACATACCTTGGGTGTAAGGACAACCACTAAAACCTCCCACTCTAATATATGAATATGTTGGGAATTGAATGAAATGTGATCCCTAATTTGTGATCTTTGAATTTGTGACATCAAAGAATCTTCTCTTTTTTATCTTCTTGTCAAACATAATTATGATGCAATATATAAAAGCATCTCTGACCCTTATAAAATATTATTTGCTAGCCTTAAGGGTAAGGTCAAGATAGTAGTTAAAATCCTTATTAACCAGATCAGGCACTGTATTCAATCTTTGGGAATGCCCTTCTCTTTGATAATATGTAGACCAAGTATGAGGTCATGTAGAACTTAACTATAGTTTAGACTTCCATTAATTATTTGTGGATGAAGTCAAAAATCAATTAGGCCCAGTGGATATACTTTTCATTTTAGTGGATCACCCAGATGTATTGGTACATCCAATCTTGATAGTTCTTGGCATCTGATTTCCTAGTAACTCTATGAAAGAGTATGATAATGTCACCTACTTCATCCTTGAAGTCTTTCTTGTTAGGGTTTTAGGTGGTCTTGTAGATGTGGGTATAGAGGTTTTTATCAATATCTTATTTAAAACCCATAGACATACAATATTTTTATTTTGATAAAAGTTATTTGAAGAGTCTAGGGTTATATCTAGATAAATCTCATTTTCTATAATCGAACACAATATATATGAAATTAGGGTTAAGGTTCATAAACCTTTCCCCTTTATCATTCACCACTTCCCTCTTCTCTACATCATAGTGATTTATTAATGTGAGCACATACTTAGGGCTCTGTACTAATAGTGGGAAGGCTGCTACCTAGGGTAATCCATTATTATAAATAATTTGAATCCAATCATTTTTGAATTTAGTGTTTACTCTATTCCAAAAATTAGCCAGGTTTGTATGACCTAGATTTGTGTCTATGATCTCATTTATATTGGAGTCTAAGATAAGTGGGACATTACGTCCCTTTGGCTTAAACTTCATTTCTTTTCTAGACATAGGTTTTGGGAATATTGGTGTGGGAAAACCAACAGTAGAGTTGGTGGGTTTTGGACTTGAAATTGTAGGTAATAATTTTGGTGGGGTTTATATCGTGTATTTGTAGATAAATTTTTTGATGGGTCTTGGACATGAAAAATGCACTTGCAAAGTCCAATGAAAGCTACAACATGTTTTAGGCTTGCTATTGTAGGTAAATATCTAATAGGGATTTAGAATTGCTTTTACAATGGGAATTTATATGGGGTCTTAGATTTGTTTTTGCAAGTTAGATTTCCATGGGGTTTGGAGTTGATTTTTGCCATGGGAAATTCCATAGGGGTTGGAGTTGATTTTTACATTGGAAAATTATGTGTGGGTTGTGAAGATAATTTTATGGGAATATTCTATTTCTTAAATGCATGACACAAACCCTAGAACTTCTCTTATGAATGATAAATGCTTGAGATGATTTATTAATAAGCCCTAAGTAATATAGACAAGGAAATGGAAAAAAATCAAGAAATCATAGGAAAAAAAACCCTAGATTTTAAAAGCTAATATATTTTGCATGATTTCAAAGGAAAGGTATGCTTTGATGGAAAATATAGGGAAAATAGAGGAATACCTTGCTTGAAAATGATGGAAATGGTGTTTGTGGTATTTTTTATAATCTTTGAGGTGTTTTCTTGTCATGGCTTGATGAGGGTTTCTTGGTTTCTGAGCATACATAACTCAAATTTAAATTTATAATGTTAATAATGACTTTTAAAAAACCTTAGTTTTATCCATATAACCTTATAATTAATTCTAATTAGTGTTGGCCATTTTGGCCCACATACCATGATTCTACCTACATGTAGTGTAGTGTCTTGAATATAAAAGAATGGAGCAAGAGTTGAGCAAGTTTTGGATGGAATGAGTGGACCTAGGGGATCATGCAACTTGCAAAACATTTACAATACTTCAACTTCAATTAAGTGTAATTTTTCAATTTTTGAAGGACTAGAGTTGTAGAGACCCCACGGGGTGTCAAAAGTGCTTGGAATGAGTATGGAATTGTATGGGATCCATTTGGTTCTTCATTGTGTTTATTGAGACACTTGGGTCTAGTGGTATCAATTCTAAGTAGGCAGTTTTATGACATCATAATTACCATATGTGGATGAGTTAGGGAGAAAAGATCATATGGGTCTATTCACATTAGTCACAAAAACATATATTTTAAGTTTTAGGTCATCTAATGAAGAAAAAAAAATAAGAGTGTTTAAAGTGGGCCTCTCAAGCATAATTAACTAAGTTTCCATACTTAGCCAATTTCCAAAGAAGCTCGAATAAAGTCAAGTGAGCATATTGATAAGGCCATATCTCATATGTATGGTAGTTTTAATAGAAAATGGTCACATGGGTTTGTTTAGCTTAGTCCCTAGTTGTAATTCACTAAGTTTTAGGTCATCCACCAAAGTGCATCAAAATTTATACAGGTTCAAAGTTGGCTCCCTAGACATAATTTGCTAAGGTTCCATATTTCACTATTTTTGACCATGATAGGCATGTGGATATCATGAAAAATTACACAAGTTAGATTAATTGAACACATTATAAGTACACTTATAAATCTTTTGGGATTAATGGATCAAGTGGGTTCATCCCTTTTAGCATCAAGAACATCTCTTGAAAGTTTGGTGCCTCCATGATTCTCGTGCTTCAATATATAAATCTACAATTTTTTTAAAATAATAGGATATGTTTATGTAGATTTCAAATTTAAGCCACTAAAAAAAATCCATTGTGGATTGAGTTTGATGGTTTGTGGGATGTCAAATATGTCTATGAGGATGTCAAGTGATGTTTGAACAAATGCCGACTTTAAGATAGAGAAAAATAAATCCTTTTGAGCTTAAATTTGATGGTTTATGGGATGCCAAATACATCCATGTGGTTGTCAAATGACATTCACATGGATGTCAATTTTAAAATCATAAAGTAGCCATTGGGATTCAAATCTAGGTATATCTAATGGCTGGTGCTAAGCTATACATCCAAATCCAATAGAGCGAGGGCATAGATGATGTAAGTGGGACCAAACAAATCTAAGGAGCAAACATTTGGATGAAAAGTATCTCAATTGAATTAAACTATAAGAATATCTATGACTCTCACTAAATCATATAGAGAAGGATCAATGGAGTGAGCTAGGTCAATAAGTGGAGGATCTGATAGCTAGGATCTATGGAACCAATGAAAACAAAGATAAAATGGAAAAATTTGATTGGTTTGAGTTAGTTTTTGACATATAAAGTCAAACCCAAGAGCCTTTTTTAACCAAATAAAGAGCATAGAGTTGAGTTCAAGCATAAAACAAGCTAAAATAGAGCCAACATCTCAAAGGATGCCATGGAAGCATACATTTAGACTGTAATGGCTCCATTTCCAAAGCCAACATTGTGATTGTGAAAATTTCTCCACTCTCTCACACCATGATAAACCGATAAAAAGCAATCAATATTATAATGGGAGCATAAAAAATAGATCTAGATATAGTAATTGCATCAATGCCATCACTCAAATTAAGGACTTGATCCCACCACTGTAACCAAAAAGATCATTATTATAGGAAGCGGGAGAGGGAATGAGTGACTATTACAACCATTTGTTAAGGTGGCCATGACCAATTGAGTAAGGTGGTTTTAACTATTTTTAAGAATGGATTTATGTTCAATTATGACCCCTTTTAGTGATAAAAATCTTCCTCTTTCTCATTCCATTCTTCTATATATTTAAGCTTTTAAGACTTGATTTTCATCCCTTAGGCTAGTATGACTAGACTCTACCAAGATTTATACTCGTAGACCTTTTGGATAAATGAATAGAACAATTGTATATATTTTTATGATAATTACTTAGTGTTTCATACTAGGTTAGATATTATTAAGTAAATGAATCTTCCCTTCTATAGGTCTAGGTCTTACCTAAGTGCTAACAACTTTCCTTGCAAGTCACCTAATATGTCTTGATGATTGGTGGCTCAAGCTTGAAGTGGTTATTTGACTATAAGTGCATTCAAATTAGGACTCATTCTCATTTACCTCCTACTAAAATAAGTCAATCTAACTTTTAGATGAACACTATTTCTTGGAAACTATTATAGATAGTGCATTAGTCCTATACACCATCCATTAGTGTCATTTGAGTCCAAAAGAGTGGATGGATAAATTCATGGTGCATCACCACACTTAGAGTAGGTTTCCATTCATACAACCCTTTTCCTCTTTTCATCCCAATACATTTAGATCTTAGGTGAGCATTATAATGAACAATCTGAGGAGCTAGCCTCATTAAAAACTCTAGAGGTTCAACCCCATTGTCCTAGGGTTGCTCCCATGTTAGACCAAGTTTGAAAGTAGGACTTGAAAATTCCTCCTTTCAACTAGGGTAAAATTTGAGTCCTTAGTAATTATATAAAGCCTAGTGGGATTGATTCAAATGCCTTAAAGCATACTCTAAAGACATTGGAGGGCATTTAGAAGTTGAGGATGTTAGAAACATCATCTACAATCATCTCAGGCATATTCAAGCATCTTTGGGAGGTTTGAAATAAACCTCAAGTTTAGAGATACTAGTGATTTCATGGTTGCAAAGGTAATAAGGTTTTGTCATGGTTTTAATTTAATTCACATATTTCATAAGGAGCCGTGACATCCTATGAGGAAGGTTTCTTCTCTCTACCCCCATATCCACCTTACCATAGCCTAGATGACCCATATAATCAACATCCTCCATATTACCAAGACCATCCACCATATTTTTATCCCCCACAACCTCCATGGTAACTTCCTCATCCTCATGACTAGTCCTATTATCAACCTTCTGCCCCTTCCAATCCACCTACACCAAACACTAAATATTTGCATTCAAAAATTAAGAGATTAAGAAAAGAAAGAGATAGGTTACATGAGAGCCTTAGATAGTAGAAAAGGGTTGAATGCCAAGATATCATTTCCCACCAAAATACTCATGAGCCACAATTAGCTAAATTGGCCACCCCTTCTCCTTTTCTTGCCTCCCTAGTCATAGGAGATTCCTTAGTCCATAATTATTCACTTAATGACAAGGCAAATATTTCCATTATTCCTAAACTAGTAAAAAATTCTTTGAATATGAGGTATGAACTTGTTTATGATGTTGATTTATAATGGAATGGGTCTCCCATGAAAGTATTTGGCATTTTTTTAAACCTCCAACTCACTTTCCATGCCCACCCCAAACTTTCAATTGTACAAGGCTTTATTGTTGTAGATTTATTGCCTCATTTTGCCTTGTTTTTTGGTAATGACTTCATGACTAAGGTTGGAGGGTACTTGTTCAAAGACTTGTCTCATATGGTATGCAAACTTGAACATGGTGTGGAGGAAAAAATCAAGTCTAATCCACTCTCTAAGTTACACATTCAACCTCTTCCCCTAACCACCCAAAAGACAGATTGCCTTCACCTTCCTTCGCTAAAGCAATCTACTGCTCGAGATCTTATACCTACCAAAGAAGCTGAGGTGATACCCACATAGAAGCCTTCATGGTCCATGAATCCTAATTTCATCATGCCCACCCTTGAAAAGGAGGATAATAAAGGAAAAGTAGGTGTAAAATTTGTTATTGGTCCTTCATCTGCTATTACTCAAAAACCTGTTACCCTTTTTCACATCTCTCCTCAATCCCAACAGCTTTCTAAAAGATCATTTAAGATCCCTAGTTAGAAAGATACCCTTGCCAACATCAAGTATCTTGATGTTATCTACTACCCAACCACCCTCTCACCTCTTGAAAAGAATTCAAGCATACCAAAATTAAAATTAAATCATTCAAGTATAATGGACAAACTATCCAAGTTGGTAGAATAAGGGTCAATCATTCAAGAGATTTAAAGTGATGCAGTTATAGCTGAGTGCCAATAGAACCTTAAAGAAGAGACTTCTAGTGTCTATGAAGAACAAATTCAGATTGGGACCCCCATGCACTCCACTAGATAGAAGGTAAGCATGAGTAGGAATTGAGTGATAAAGGGTAGATGCAGTGTCTTAATGATGCACTTGAGGAAAGTGAAACACAAGTTAATATTTTTATAGGAGGTCAATTAGATGGTAGCATTCATAATAATGCTATTGCTACTAAAGTCAAGAATTCATTAGAAGACCAGTGGAAAAACTTGTGTTTATAATTCTTGGGTGAGATTAAACAACTTAGTGTGGTAGATTTGAGTGATGAAATTAAACAACAGGCTAATGTTCTAGGTGAAGAAAGTAGTGCAACTTTAGAGGTGTTAATTCAACAAGAGCTTCTACTTGAGTAGACTACTAATTTATCACCCCTCTCTATTGATAATCAACCTAATGCAGATAGATGGTAGAAGTAGAAAAGAACCTTGTGGTTTATACATTGACCAAGATGAGATGTCATTTTGGGAAGACTTAAAGGACTTCTCCCTAAACCTAAATGCCTCACCACTACATCAACCAAAGCCCAAAGAGAAAGAGCTCATCAAGGATGCTGTGATAGTTCACCACTTGAAGTCCAAGGAATAAAATTAGTTGTAGCCCTTGGTTGATGAGGAGATGAAGCTCATGATGCAACATAGAAAGATTTTGGAGGAGTATGATTGGGTTCTTGACCCTCAAACTTGAACCGTGCACATAGAGTTGAAGTAGATGGTTATTTCACTCTTCCAAATGACCAAGAAAATGCTAGCTATAGATGGGGGTTGTCACACATTGGTCAAAGTCTATTTACACATAAATCATCATATGAAAACTCCACATCAGGGTGCCATAATGATTGGAGAACATTCCCATTTGATCCTGGGGGAATGCAGTCAATATAGGTCAGTTTTGTAGTAATTTTTTATTTATAGATAAATGTTTTGCATAAGCTTGTGGGTTATTTTAGTTCTTTCCCTTATTTATCCTTAGTTTTTAGGTGTGTTCTTAGTGTTAGGTTTTTTATTTCCTCTTTTATGTGTGTTTTATTTATGCTGCAAGCCTCTGAGGTGTCAAGAGTACATTTTGGTCTAGAGAGTCTTTATCTCATACCTCTTTGTTGAATCACCTTATCATAAAAGCATCTATATTCTAGCTGAGTCACCAAAAATGTTGGCCATTTTGTCCCACATACCAAACTTCTACCTAGATATAGTGTAGTGTTTTGAACATCAAAGAATGGAGTAAGAGCTGATAAAGTTTTGGATGGAATGAGTGGACCTAGGGATCATACAGCTTGTAAGACTTTTGAAACACTTCAAGTTCACTTGTGTAATTTATCAATTTATAAAGATGAGACTAGAGTTACAAAGACCCCATGGGGTGCCAAAAGTGAATGAAATGAGTATGTAAATGCATGGGATCCATTTGGTTCTTAATTATGTTCATTGAGACACTTGAGTTTAGTGGTAAATTTTTTTGAGTAGGCAATTTTCTAATGTCATAATTACCATGTGTGGATGAGTTAAGGAGAAATGATCATATGGGTTTTTTCACATTAGTCCCAATAACAAATACACTAATTTTCAAGTCATATAATGAAGCATAATATAATATATGAGTATTCAAAGTGGGCCTCTAAAGCAAAATTCACTAAGTTTCCATACTTAGCCAATTTGCAAATAAGCTCGAATAAAGCCATATGAGCATAGTGATGAGGACATATCTCACATATGTGGTAGTTACAAGAGAAAATGGTCACATGGGTTTGTTTATATCAGTCCTTAGTTATAATGTGATATATTTGAGAATCATCTACCAAAGCTCATCAAAATTTATATAGGTTTAAAGCAGGCTCCCCAAATAGAATTTGCTAAGTTTCCATACTTAGCCATTTTTGACCATGATAGGCACATAGATGTCATGAAAAATTACACATGTGAGCTCACTTGAACATATTATAAGTATAATTATAAATATCCTAACACCAATAGATCAAGTGGGTCATCCTTTTTAGCATTAAAAACATCTCCTAAAAGTTTGGTGCCTCCATGATTCTTTCACTTCAAGCTATAAATCTACAAAGGTTGTCAAATAATAGGATATGTTCACATAGATGTGAACTTTAAGCCACTAAAAAAATACATTGGGTCTTGAGTTTTATGGTTTTCATGATGTCAAATACATCCATAGGGATGTCAAGTGATGTTCACATGAACACCAACTTTAAGATAAAGTAAAATAAATCCTTTTGAGCTTAAATTCAATAGTCTATGGGACATAAAATATGTTTGCATGAATGTCAAATGAAATTCACATGGATTTTGAATGACATTCACATGAATGTTAATTTTAATCTCATAAAGTAGTTGTTAGGGTTCAAATCTAGGTAGATCCAATGGCTAGTGATAAGCCATACATCCAAATCCAATAGAGTGAGGGCATGGATGATGAAAGTGGGAATAAGTAAATCCAAGGAGGAAAAACATGGATGAAAAGTGTCTCAACCACATTGAACTGGTAGAAGATCCATGGCTCTCACTCAATCATATAGAGAAGGATCAATAGAGCAAGTTAGGTCAATAAATCAAGGATCTAACAACTAGGATCCACAAAACTAATGGGAAAAAAGATAGAATGGAATAATTTGATTAGTTTGAGTTAGTTTTTGACATCCAAAGTCAAACCCATGAGCCTTTTTTGACCAAAGTAAGAGCATGGAGCTGAGTTTGAGCATAACCCAAGTTGAACTAGAGCTAAAATCTCAAAGGTTACCATGGAGGCATACATGTGGATTATAATGGCTCCATTTCCAAAGCCAATGGTGTGATTGTGACCTTTTTTTCCACTCTCTCACACCACAATGAACTAGTAAAAGTTAATCAATGCAAGAATGGGAGCATAATAGATGGATCTAGCTATTATAACTGCATCAATTCCATAACTCAACTTGAGAAGTATTTTTTCCCACCATTGTAACTAAAAATATCATATTTATAGGAAGAAATGAGAGAGGGAATGAGTGATTATTTCAACCATTTGTTGAGGTAGCCATGAACAATTGATCAAATTAGTTGTAGCTATTATGGAGAGTAGAGTTATGCTCAATTATGACCCATTTTAGTGCCTAAAATATTCCTTTATCTCATTCCATTCTTCTATATAGTCAGGATTTTAAGCCTTGATTTTCATCCCTTAGGTTGATTTGACTAGACTCTACCAAGCTTTGTACTTGCAAACCTCTTGGATAAATGAAGAGAACACTTGCATCTATTTTTATGATTAGCACTTAGTATTTCATATTGATTTATACATTCTTAAGTGGATGAATATTCCCTTCTAAGGCCCAAGTCTTACCTAAGTGCTAACAACTTTCCTTGTAGGTCAACTAATGTGTTTTGATGATTGGTGGCTCAAGCTTGAAGTGGTTGTGTGCCTTCAAACTAGGCCTCATTTTCATTTCCATCCTACTATAATCAATCAATCTAAACTTTATATGAAACATTATTTTTTTAAATCTATTAGAGATAGTGCATTAGTCCTATACACCATCCATTAGTGTCATTTGAGTCTAAAAGAGTGGATGATTGAATTCATAGTGCATCACCACATTTAGATTATGTTTCCATTCATTCAAACCTTACCTCTTTTCATCTCAATCCATTTAGATCTTAGGTGAGCATTATAACAAATAATCTGAGGAGTTAACCTCATTAAAAACCATAGAGGTTCAACCACATCATAGGTGACCCACAATCTAGGGTTGATCCTATGTTGGACTAGGTTTGAAAGTAGTACTTGAACATTCCTCCTTTTAGTTAAGGTGCAATCTAAGTCTACAAAAATTAGGTTGGTGGTTAGGAAAATGGTGGAAAGTGGGATTTTAGAGTCATCATGTGCTTTTGCAAGTTTGTAAATTTGATATTTACATATGGATCTCTATTTTTTTCCAATTGACTTGGTGACATGAAAGTGGGAAAATAGAACTCAAGTTATAATTTACAACTTTACAAGTTACTATTGGGAGAAGTAAACAAATAAGTAAAATTATAAAGATATTCTTTGAATATTTATGGATTATGTATGAAATTATTGGCTATATGTATTTTGTACTATCCTCCATGAGTTGTAAACGGATAAAAATGAACAATCTGCTCTCTTTGGCACTAATGTATGAGAAGAATATGAATAGTCAAGAACTGGAGTGACTATAAATATGTATGCTTGTATGAAGAAGATGATGAACCTTTGTTGAGATCAATATAGGCATTTGATTATGGTTACTTATCATATTTATTATGTTATTTATTGTCTATGTTATCATGTTTAATGTTTGCTTTAATATTATCTAAAGTAATTTGAATGCTCTAAAAACCTTAAGAAAGCTCTAGATTAATCTTAGTTCCTATCTATCGCATAGTAACTCATCTCTGTCATGCTTCTATTAATTATGAATTCTTTGTACCATCCTATGCAGTATAAAAAAACTTAGATATCCTCATCCTTAGCATGTTTTATTGTATTAGGAACCTCTAATAATAATGGTGTAGTGATCATGGATACATTCCTTCCATAAGAAACTATGCTAAGATGGTTACTAATATAATAAGACATGGAAATACGGTTAGACTAGAAAGTATGACACTTCATAGAAGAAGAATCTAAATGAACTGGTCTTACCATAAGTGAAATTATTCAAGAGCATATCTATGGATAAATATACAATTTTTTTGGTACAATATACCTAAATTTTGACTAATTGGTTGACAAGACTACAATACTACTGCTTCAATCCCAAAATGAAAGAAACTATTAGCCAGATTGAAAAAAAGATTAAAATAGTTGTTGAAATTGGAAATTGATTAGATATGAGAAATAAACTATAGGGTTGCCACCACCATAGACATATATATCATCAAGTTCATAGTATATATATATATGTGTGTGTGTGTGTGTGTGTGTGTGTGTGTGTGTGTGTGTGTGTGTGTGTGTGTGTGTGTGTGTGTGTGTGTGTGTGTGTGTGTAGCATTTGAGGCTACATAGGACCATTTTGTCCAAGGAATTAGAGGATATTTTTTGTTGAAGATGTTGGTTATGGATAAGGCCATGGTGCCTACTCCAACCAATATGAAGTTGTCACTTCGATCATATGGGAATGTGTGCAAATGATGGTTAATGATGGATATATGAGTAAGTAGAGATTTAATCTAAATCTAGAATGGAGATATGAGGAAAGAAGAGTTAGAAGAAAACTTTGGATTCAAAATGGGAACTATGACAATAGAAAAGATATAATAAATAGAAGAATACCCAAGTAGCTATGAGTATAAGAGTAAAAATAAAGTAGATGATGAATGAGTGAGAAGATATGATGAGTGAGATGATGCATGAAGGATGAAGAAATAGGATGATGATGGATGCTGATAGATAGAATGAGAGGATGGAGAACAAGATAAAGATGAGATGTGAGAAGAGGAAGATGAGAGTAGTTTAGGAGTAAAACAGATAGAAGATAGAAGTAGTGCATAACTAAAATAAAAGGTATTATAAGAATAATAATAATTACATAGAGAAAAAAAACTTAGTTGTAGGCTAATTATAGGTTCAAGTGTAATAAAGGAATAAGTCATTGGAAAGAATTATTCATTAGAAGTTTACACATCCCCACATCCCAATCTTTTATATTCTAGTAGAAGTTTTCAGCTAGGCAAGTAGGAGGATAAAAATTAGGAAAAACCATTTTTAGAGCATGTGAACCATTGGGGTGAAAAAATTTGCACAAAATCCATTAGGAAGGATTTTAATTCCATAGGACTAATTGAAATTGAACAATAATAAGAAAAAAGTGTAGACAAGCAAAGCTTACACAATAATTCTTCTGGTGCATAAAGTAGTATACAAGTAGGATCGCTAAGAACATAGACCCCTCCAATATTAAATACATAGAAGACTCCATTCATACCAGTCAATATGTTGAATTATTTATGGGTATTATTAAAATAAGCTATCTATGATGGGTCCACAAACCTTGAATAGTACCTATTAACTTATAAAATGAAATGGTAAGTTAAGGGTGTGACTGATGAAAATTTATTAAAGTGAAAATTAATAGAGGCTCTAACTAAGAGAGCACTATATTTCATATATAAAATATATATTTAACAAGAAATTTTAAAATAAGTTTAAGATTGGCTCATCACAAAATTCAAAATTAAGAAATGCACTAGCTAGACAATATAGGACCAAAAGGAGATAAGGCAAAAGTCTGAAGAGTCGATCTATGACTATGATCACAATTTTTTTGATGTAATGAATAAGGTATAATTAAATTTGATATATAAAGATAAATCAACATGGTTCATTGAAGGACTATGAAATAGGATTTAGCTTTCCACTGCATAAACTCAATATGAGACAAAATCAGATGCTAGAGCTGTTGCACTACATGTAGAATAGATTGAAGATTATGGAGAAGCCCTTGTTTCTAATTATAAAATTAAAAACACACTATAGGATTTGAGGAAAATAATGGAGTAATACCATGAGGTAGATAATCCTAAATTGAATTTATGGTGCATAGAGTGCAAAAAATAAGGACACTACTTAAACAATTATCCTAAAGTTAAGATAGAATTATGTAAACTCTATTGGGTATTAAGGCATACCAAAACACAATACCATATTATGTAGTAATATATCAAAAATCTATAAAATATATATTGTAATGTATACAAGTTTACTAACCATGATGAGAAGAACTTTAGAGATTTGTAAGAGAATAAATAGGGCATGTCCAAAAATATATTTTCCATCACAGTGTAACAAATCTCCTTGGTGAAGCATGAAAGCCTAGGACTAGAAACTAATAATATTTGTGTGACCCAAATAGGTCCAAAATTGATTCTAAGTTCTCCATAGTATTAGCCTCATGATCTAGCTAGATGGACTCCTTCACTGAGTTGTTTACCTCCATCCCTATAGTATCAGTATGCAACACTTTGGAGCTCATCCATAACGCAACAACAATAAATGAATTAGACCCCTATAGTTATGTAACAATAATTCAACATGGGAGATAACAATCAATAATACTAGTACACAATGAGGATATCATTCTAATAGAGGAGGAGGTTGAGGTGGTTATAGAGGAGGATATCAAAGTGAAAGAGGCAATAACTATCAAAGACCTCCTCTATAATGCTATCTATGTGGGGAATATAATCATGTTCAATGAAATTATTTAATGAACCCATAATGATAGTCATATTTTACATACTATAGAGTCTCTAATAAGCATGACACAAAAGATGATCCTATTTTAGAGAAATAGAGAATGGACAAAGTCATCTAAAATGTAAATATAGTAAGTGTGGAGCCTAAAAAAAATGTGTTTTTGAATGCTGTGACATGAAAAAAAACATGTAGAAAAAGGGATACCTCCACTTGAGATGCCTTAATATGAGGGCATTAGAAAAATTAAATAAGATAAATATCTAGATCCAGCTACAAAAAAAATATTATACATGAAGCTACATAGTTGTTGAAGAACATTCAACATAAGGAAACTACTAATGGTAATGCTACAAAAATTAATGCATAAATGCATGGAGAAATTATGTGTATTATATGATAAGAGGGAGTTGTAATTGAGGTCATAGATCTCCTAAAACATTTGAGTACTCTGTACAATAAATACATATTGTAGAACATAATGAATCTACTACACAATCTTTTAGAATGTGCATAGCGTGATCAACAAAAGATAGAAACATTGGTCTGGTATGTCAATATGAAGAAACCCTAGGATGTTGATGCACAAATTGATATTTAGGTTTATGATTATGAGATTCTAAATCCTATCTTTGATTTTGGTAACATGTTTACTATGATTCCTAGATCTACATGGGAAGATATTAGATGGATAAATCTCAAATATAAACCAATGACTCTAAGCTTAACTAATTACAAAAAATTAGAGCCTATTGGTAGAGTAGAGGACATCAAAATCAAAGTCATAGACTTATTTATATGAGGTGAATTTGAGGTCATAGATGTGAAGACTATAACAACACACTACCATATGTTGATAGGAAAAAATGGGTGTATGATGGACAAATGATTATAAATAAAATGCACAACTAGCTCAAGGCACATCATGGTGATAAAGTTGTCATTCTTCTCAATAGAGTGCATAAGCCTTACATAATTCCAACTGAACTAGACTCCCCCTATGTTCCACAAGAAACTAGTTGGATGAAGGTCAATGCTGAGAAGGATCCAAAAGCTCTACATGCACCTAAATGTAACTTCTTGTACCAGCCTACCAAACCATAGGTACACTCACTACTAACTCAATAACTCAAGACATCAGAATAGTGGAAGCCTAAACTAGTAGCAATGAAATTGATAGTAGATCAATTTTTTACTGAAGAATGTATATCTATGTCTACAAAATATTTGACTTTATTAGAAGTTGATTTCTTGTATCAATCTAATGATCACATGAAAGAATATATAGAGCTGATAGGGAAGGAACTTTACCATGGGAAATAACTTCATTTATCAGTGGTGACTCAAATACCCACCTCTTTAACTAGGCCCAAGGTTATCATGAACTCTAGTTGATGTGAATGGTCTTTGCACATGAGCAACAATTGCTTGTATACTATATAAAAAAGGAAATCAATGATTTAATTTTGCACTTTCAAGTCCATGTTCAGACCATCAATTAGTGAGTTATAATTTTAAATTATGCTCTAAAAGGAGTTGATACAACATGGTGGGTAACTCATCATAATGACTAGATTGAATGGGATAATGTCTATGAGCTCATGATCAGTAGATTCTAACTACCATAGTTCATCTACACCAATTGTCCATTCTTTCAAGAGGTGAGTACCCTAAATTAATGTACATAAGTGTGTTGAAGTCTAAAATTAGGAACATGTCACACTAAAATATTGGGTTCACATCTTCCACTATACACTTGTTCCACTATGAGTAACATGGTACATACACCAAGAAGGCAGAAGGGAGACCAAGCATTGGGCACAAGTGTAAAGTGGTTTTATATAGACCTTTGTGTTTGAAGATGAAAATCTATCAGTCCATAATGAATTATAAAAACTCAATTATTTTTTGTACCATGGGTGCATAAAAGACTTGAACACCACAACAAAATCTATTACATAGAAAAACATAACATCTGATCTTAATGAGGCATTATAAAGGTAAAAATTTGCTAAGAAGGAATAATAATATTTGACATAGCCATGTCACTGTATACAAGATGAGACATAAGATAGTGAAGATTCAAATTTTGATGATGACCTAAATTTGAATGATTTATTTGTGTCTGAGTGACCTAAAAAACCACTCAAAGACACCAATAGAACACTGACTAAGGAAGATAAGCTGCACAACATCTAAATTATTAAGTAGGAAGGGCAAAGAAGTATATAATAATTTATGGATGATGAAAAACATAATATTTATCAACAACCTATCAATAAACATGTTGCTAACATTAGAACCAAGGAGGTTCCAAAACTGGCAAGCATAGGTGATTATTGGATGGAAACTAAAATTTTGAAAGCTCTACAACTCTTGAGGGTTTACCAAGAAATATTTATTAACAAATTCTCATAAGTTTAAGGATTTGACCCATCTATTGGCAAGATGCACATTTAACTAAAGGAGTGCACATTGCCAGTCAAGAAGCAACCATATAAGCTCATTCCAAATATGAAGTTGAAAGTAAAGGCTAAATTGGATAAAATACAAGTTTCAAGAATAATTTATCCATTAGAAAAATATGATTGGGTAAGCCCCATGGTACTTTAACCTAAGAAAATAGGAAAAATCCAAGTATGTGGGGACTACTGCATTCTGAATGATGCCTGTATAAATGATCCATTTCCAATACCATTCACAGATAAAGTTTTGGAGTCTATTGTAGGACATGAAGTATATTGTTTCATGGATGGGTTCAGTGGATATCATCAGATTCTAATCATAAAAGAATATAGATCCAAAACAACTTTTGAAATCGAATGGGGTTCTTTTACATACAAGGTCATGCCTTTTGGCTTTAAGAATGCACCTGTGCTTTTCTATTATACAATGGTTAAAACATTTAAGGATTTCATTCATGACTTCTTAGAAGTTTACCTTGATGATTAGGTAGCCTTCTCCTTTTTTAAAGATTATTTTTCAAAATTGTATTTAATGTTGGAATGATGCCAAGCCTTGCACATCACCTTGAATCTAAAAAAATGCTTATTTTTTACACCATTTAAAGTTTTACTCAGATATGTAGTATGCAATGAAGGTATTCTAGTAGATCAGGAAAAAATCATAGTAATACTAAGTATGCCCCAACTTGTTATTTCCATTAAAGTGCACTCTTTTTTTGGACATATAGGCTACTACCAAAAATTTATCAAAGGCTATGTAGCTATTTGATCTCTGTTGAAAACTTTACTACACAAAAATGCAAAATTTGTCTAGACCTTAGAATGTCAAGTAGATTTTATTAAGCTAAAATAGTGATTGGCTACTATGCTCATATTGGTTTTTATACATTGGAATAAGCATTTTCATGTACATGTAGATGCTTTGGGAATCATAGTTGGTTCTATACTTACACATCCCAAAGATGGTGTTCTTGACCATCCTATCCATTTTGCTAGTTAAAAACTATTTGATGTAGATAAAATCTATACAACCACTAAGCGAGAAGCACTGGCCATCATGTTCACACTTTAAAAATTATGGAATTATCTTCTTATAACACCATTTCAAGTATTCACTGACCATTAATCCCTATGATATTTGGTCAACATACCAATTTTAGGAGGATGAATCTCTCGATGGTTGATGGTATTCTAAGAGTTTTAATTCCATATAAATGTCAAGCCAGAAGGGAGGATGTAGGACCAGACCACCTTAGCCATATCCCAAATGGGGAAGATAAAAAAGAATTAAAATAAGATTCTCCTAATACCTATATCTTTTATGTATCTATGATTCTTAAAAACTTTGAAGCCATTACCAACTTCCTCAAGAAAGGAATCTTCCCTACGTACTTTTAAGAGTGGGATAAAAAGTAGTTTGTAACTAGAGCACTACCATATAACATCATTAATGAACTTTTATATCACTTGGGAAAGGATTAAGTCCTACACAAGGTTGTCCTTAAACATGAATGACCTCAACTCTTGGAAGAAGCTCATCAAAGAGTTGTAGGAAGACATTTTATAGGAGAGGCTACAACTAGAAAGATTCTATAGAGTGGACTATGGTGGTCAAATTTGTTTCAGGATGCACATAGAGTTTCATAGCACTGTGACGTATACCAATGCATGGGTAGACCACTCTAAAAAGATGAGATGCCATTACATCCCCTGTTAGCAGAGTAACCTTTCAAACAATGTGGGATTGACTTTTTTAGACCAATCAGCCCACCAAACAAGCATAATAAAGCAAGGTATATAATTACTATGATAGACTATTTTACTAAGTGGGTTAAAGCTACTATTATACCTAACTACGGTGTAAAGGATGTAATAAAGTTCTTATATGAAAATATCATTACCAAGTTTGGATGTCCTATAAAGTTAGCCAGTGATAGAGGAATGCACTTTATAAATAACACCATTAAGGCCTTAAATAAAGAATTCAGGATCTCTCATCATAAAATCACTACCTATCATCCTCAAGTTAATGGCCAAGATGAAGCCTCCAATAAGGTACCATGTAAAATTCTTACAAAAATCTACAAAGTCAAGTGGGATGACTAGGAATATCATATTCATATGATCTTATGAGCATATCACACACATTACAAAAGAACTATAAGATTTACACCATTCCAGTTGGTATATGGTTTGAAAGCAATCATGCCAATGAAATATCTAGTACCCAACCTACACATTTTGATGGTCATGAAAATCAAAGATCGAGAGTCTCTTAATAATTAGCTCCTTGAACTAAATCAAATGGATGAGTACAGATGTAGAGTAACATGGATGTAGGAACTGCACAAGCAAAGTCAAAAAACATAACATGATAGGAACTTATGCCAAAAATAATTTCATAAAGATCAATTATTTTTATTTTATGATAGTTAGTTTAGAGCATTCCTAGGCAAATTAAAAATAAGATGGAAAGGGCCCTACATTATACATGACCTAACACAACAAAGAACCATAGTTTTAAGGGATCTTCAGGGAACCATGTTACCAATATAGGTAAATGGCTATAAGATTAAGCCCTACCACTAATAGTAGAATGATCTTGTTCTATAGGATAAGTGGGTGTTGAGTATCACCATGTAGATTAGAATTTCCCTATTTTGTACATTTTGTGTGTGTTTCTTTTCTATTTGTTTATTTGTATATAATCTCAGCAATAACATTTGTGAAGTAAAGATCAAGCATTGCATGCACTAGATGTGAACAAGAGGATCCATATGTACCACTAGAAGAGTCAAAGAGGAGTGACTAAAAAATATTAAGTCTAGGAAAGATACTGAATTATACCATTAGCAAGATATCCATCAGATAATTGTCATCCACCAAAAATAAATGAAAGAGCCAATAGTCAATTGATGCAATCTTCAATAAATTGATGTCTAGTCAACATCAAATAATCATACCCCTTGTATGGGTACTAAAGAGCATAAAAATGTAATTTAACATATGTGCCAATGACTAACAATTTTTATTTCTAGATCAGATGCAAATTTGTCACATTTACTATTGCATTCAAGATGACTAAACAACTAAGCATGGCCTAAACATGGAAGATAAGAGGCACCAAATCTATAAAAGCTAAGTTTGAACACCGAGTTTACATTTCATCCTTAAAATATTTTCATGACCTAATACTATCAAAAGACAAACCATTTCCATTATAAATAGAATACAGATCATTCAAATTTCCTCTCACATAGCCATGGACACCATGCAACTAATCCAACCCTTATCTAAAGCACAAAAGGAAGATATGGGTAACAACATGGTACTTTGGCAAACCAAGTATGGTGATCAAGAGTAATTTTAGTAGAAGCCAAACAAAAGGTCTTTTGGATTGATCTTGTTGATGTTGTGCAACCTCTCACTCTCATAGCTTCCCATTGATTGTAGAATATAGACACTGAGCACCTACTATGGATGCTAGCATTTGACAACCTAGGAGAGATAGCTTAAGTATTTCTTGGGTAATATAATGAGGGCACAATATATTTGGGCCTAGATAAGATTGTGGTAATCAACACATAAGCTATGGCTTGAGCCTTGGGCATGCCTATGTGTGGAGATTCCATACTACCATACAAGAATAAAATTCTTCACATTTTGTAAGAATTCCATGACCTATATTTATGACAAAGTTAGGGGATTCCAAATAATGAAATCCTTGATGAACCAATGCACATTATCATTTAGTGCATCACCAAAATATTTTGGTAGATTTCTAAGTCTGCTAAGGAAATACCTAAGGGAGTTATGGACATTGCTTACAGGATGATCCACTAGAATGAAGAATTCAATTGGCTTGATTAATTCATCTAGGATTTGATCATAATATTGATAAGTGTTGCACCACTCCTAGGTAGAGATTCCAATATTAGCTTTTGATCTTTCTACTTTGCTTCATGCAGTGGAAATCACCAAAGGGAAAAGTACACCTAGATATAAATTACTAACCAACATAATAGTTCTAAAACATAATATGGATGCATGAAAATGGAGCCCTCAAATATGAGGGGAATTTAAAATATTGGTAGGAGGAATGCTTGGACCTCATTACCACACACACTAGAGTATCACCTAATGTCCTATAGTACTTGGGTCAACACACCATAGTCACTCTAATTCTCAAGGGAGTCTTTTTCACAATTCATGAGTTGATGTACTCACCATTCAAACCACTCCCCTTATTCATCATGATAGATATGGCACATGCCAAAGTGGCATGATAAAAAAAACATATATCCAAGTGAGTAATCCATTACAATCCATACCACCAAGTGTAGAAATTCTTGCTATACAACAACTAGAGTTATTATCAAGCTCACAACAATAGAAGGGAAAGAATAAAATAGGTCCAAATTTGATGTCCCCTCCCCCAAAGTGAAGAACATGTAGCAAGGTGACCTAGAAGGATGATCCAAAGGTGTCATAGATATATATATCTTACACCCTCATGGAGATGTGTACTGATGCATAGGAATTATACCAGGTCATGTTGGTAGACATGATTGGAGACTACTATGAGAAGGAAGAGGATAAAGAGTTATTTTTATGGAATATGGTGTGTATATCACAAATATAGAAGAAGGTTCTACCTAAGCTATGGGTAGAAATCCTAGATTTACCACCTTCCACAATTGTTAACATAGTTTGAGAAGAGGTGGATCAACTTCAGTGAAGAATGGACTTCTTCCAGCCTTTGATTGCTTTAACATTAGCACCTGACATCGTATTTGTACCGCTACCAAATAATCCACTAGAATAACTTGTCCACAAGCTTGGAACATAGGTGGAGGAAAGAATTTACTTTACCTTGGAGGAATGCACATTTTGTCAACCAAATACTATGTATAAAGCACAACCTATTCTTAAATCTCTTGTACCACCATCATGACATAGACTAGTCATAATCGATAAAATGAAGTAATAGGTTCCAAGTTAGGATATGTGACTAGAGGATTCCCCACTATCACCATAGTCATAAGAGGTTTAGAAAATTTCATAGGAGTAACCAATAATAGAGGAAAATAAGCCACCAGGGAGGAATCCACTTGTGTAGTCAAATGTTGACTTAGGAAGGAAGAAAATAAGAGAAAGAAAGAAGTACAACAACAACAAACAACATAACAAGAAGAAGTTGAGGCCTCAAAAAAGGCCAAAGATGTAGAGGTAAACATATAAAATTCCTAGGAGATGGCCAAGTAGGCCTAAGAAGTATCCATCATAGCACAACAAGCATAAAAGGAGAAAGAGAAAAAGAAAAAAGAAGAAATAGAAAAATAAAAACAAGATGCAGTAAACCTAGCATAGTGGTAGGTAGAAGAAGCTACCAAGAAGAATAAGGAGGAACATGATGAATCCATATGGTAAAAATAATCACAAGCATAAATAAAAGCCTAGACATAGGCCCAAGCTTCACAGGAATAAGAGATAAGAAGAACATAGGAAGAAAGACAAATATGAGAAAAAGAGGAAATAAGAAGATGAGAGAAAGAAGAAAGAGAAAGAGGAAACATAAGAAAGAAGAGAAAGAGAAGAAAAAGAAAGATAAAGAGAAGAAAAAGAAAGAGAAAGAGGAATTAGAAGAGAAAAATAAGAAATAAGAGGAAGATAAGAGTAATAAAGAGGAAGAGGACAAGAAAAGAGAGGAAGAAGAAAAGAAGCAAGAAGAAGAGGAGGAGAAAAAGAAGAGAGAAAAAGAAGACATGAAGAAGAAATAGGAGGAAGAGGTTTAATGGAAGATGGATGAAGAAGCTATGCATCAATATAAGATGATAGCAGAGGCCATAACATAATATCAAGCACCAACCATAACATAGTCAAGATCTTAGTTTCCACAACTACCATTATGAGGTGTTTGGCTTTGGGATGTTCCTCCAATCACTGCTTGGTGTAATAAATTTTCACTCCTAGATACTATGCCATGTTATGACCCTAAAAACTCAAAAAACACATTATATTTTCTCTCAGTTAAGTAAGATACTTCACTTGATGTCTCTCAATTACCTTTGAAGAAGCAGTTGAAGGGTGTCACAACATTTCAAGAGTTCATTGCACAAAAGTCTACCTCCCTAGAGAGAGAGTGGGATCAGACAAGGGAAGAGAATGTGAAGCTTAGGGATTATTTCATGAAGTGGAGAAGATGATCAAAGATACTCTCCCAAATTTTTCCTCTTGAGTAATTAGGGACCAAGTGATGTAAGACTATAGTAGGCTCAAGACCTTGGTCTCAAAGCTTAAAAAGGATTGGTGCACAATTAAACATCTTAACTCAGTTGGCATAGTAGGTCACAATTTTGAGATTAATGCCACTAATTTTATGACTCTAATAAAGGATTATCAATCCATGGTTAACATCCTAGACCTACAAGCCCATCATCTCACATGTAACCTACTAGACTAGAAACAATAGCTTGATAATTCAGTTACTAGTTTCAACATAAACTTCACTATAGCTTCCATGGCCAACACAACCATGCATATCTAGACTAATTCAATTAATGAAACTAACCTTTATCTCTATAAATATTTTAATTCTAAGGATAATGTGTGTGATCAACTCCTTAGTTGGGAATAAGACCTAAGGCATAATGCATTTATAGGTCTTCAGGAAGAATGACATGTAGAAAAGATGGAGCAGTTGAGCATAGAAATTCAACTAAAAGTAAAAAATATAAAGGCAAAAATGAGAACCACTAAGGACTTAGAACTAAATGAATTCATTATATGTTACAAACCAATGTGTGTCTTGATTCACATGGTCTAAGAAGTGATGCTTGATTTGGATGTATTAAAAACTAACCCAACTCTATTCTATAATGAGGTGGACCTCATCTTCAAAGTTCCCCTTTAAAACCACCATCATAGCTTTAATAATAACTCACATAGTGTAAGGATGATTATTTTGGGGCTAATGATCCTATTGACCAACCTTCTTTCTCAGTAATACCACTTCCTTCTAGTTGAATATTACGTAATGTGCAACTTTTGAAAAGTTTTGTAAAGTTTTGAGCAAATTTTTGTATTGGGGATGATTAGTTTGACAAATGGGGCTAAGATGGTTGAAAACCCATAAAGGGTGGCCACCTAGTTATGCCATCCTATTAAAAACCTCAAAACTTTAAGGGGTGACTAAGTAGTGTATAAGAGGTGAAAACCAAAAATGACACCTTAAGTGATTACTGCGACTCTTGCTAGTTTACCCAAATTTTTAACTTCTACCCTTAGCACATAGTCAAATGAACCTACAACATTTTATTAGGATGATACACCATTTTAAGTCCATAAAAGTGTTAGGAGAAGAAAAAGGATAAGTAAATCTATGTAGGATATTCTTCAAATATTTATGCGTTATGTATGAAATTGTCAGTTATACATATTTTGTCCTATACTACATGAGTTGTAAAGGGATAGAAGATGAATAGTCTCCTCTCTTTGGTGCCAATGTATGAGAATAATATGAATAGTTAGGAACTATAGTGACTATAAATATGTATGTTTGTATGAAGAAGATGATGAACCTTTGTTGAGATCAATATAGGCTTTTTGTTATGGTTACCTATCATATTTCTTATGTTATTTCATGTCTACATTATCATGTTTAATTTTTTGTTTAATATTATCTAAAGTAATCCAAATGGTCTAAAAAACTTAAGAAAGCTATGGATTAATATTAATTCCTATCTATCTCATGATAACTCATCTTTTTCATGCTTCTGTTAATTATGAATTCTATATACCATCCTGTGCAGTATAATAAAACATAGATATCCTCATACTTAGCATGTTCTATTACATTAAGAACCTCTGATAATAGTTAAAAAGTGTAATCAGAGTTCTAGTTTTCATGGGTATGGTGAATGATGGAAAGTAGAACTCAAGTTGCACTTTGTAACTTTATAAGTTGTAAAGTGCATCTAGAGTTTTGGTTTCCACAGGTAGGGTGAACAAGTTTGCAAGTTATAAAGTGAAATCAGATTTATAATTTTTGTAGATGTAAATAAAGACAAAAATTAGGGTTCCATTTATAATTTACAACTTAAAAAGTTTCGAAATGCAACTAGAGTTCTAGTTTCTACTAGGTGTTGAAAAGTGAGAAGTAGAGGTTTGGGTACAATTTGAAAAATTGTAAGTTGTAAATTGTAATCAAACCTCTAGATTTCACCGAGTATCTAAAAATTAGGAAGCATAGATTTGGGTGAAATTTACAATTTTTAAAGTTGTAAATTACACCCAAATATCTAGTTTTTGCTAGGAATTGAAAAGGGTTTCCTAGGTCACTTGAAGATTTTTTCCAAAAAATCAATGGGTCTCCCTTAAGGTACAAGATGTTTTGACATTTTGGCCAAAAAATATCAACATTTTTGGTGACCTATATGGGGTGATTACCTATTAATCAATTTATTTTTAGTATCCTTATATTTCATTGGGTATGGAGTCATTTAAGATTAACACACTTTAACTAGAGAAGGATAAAAATTGGGATTTTTCATAAACAAGAACAAAATAGAAAAAAATATAACTGAAATAAACTAAGGAAATAAAAAATCCTAATGAATTGACCTATGAAAAATCACTTATTTTTGGAAACCAACTAAACCTAATATATAAAATATTTTTGGACTAAATTCCAACCTCATAAGCAAGTTTTGAGGTATATCCCATTGACTAGGATAGGTAGTTCTGATCCATTAAACCTAGATAGCTAGAATGCATTTGCTCCATACTTAATTATCATGTGTGGACCACTCCATATAGCATCATAATTTATATGTTTGCTTGGTTTAGCTCTTTCAACATCCCATTTCACAACCATGTCTCCTTTATTTAAGCTCTTATTGGATGATTTTTTGTCAAAAATCTCTCTTTGTTTGAGCTTGATTTGCTTCTAGAACTTTTATTGACTAGTTTTTAGCTTATTATAGTAACATGAATTCCACCAACCATACTATCATTTCATCATTTTCATTTAATTCCAAATTATGATTGAGTTATAGAGATGGTAACTCAATTGAAAACATAAATCTACCTTCCCTTCCATATACCAACATAAATGGAGAATTTCCAATTGCTTTCTTGGGAATGATCTTGTTAGCCAAAAGTGTCATTTTTAACTTTGTGTGCTATATCCTTTGGTTTTCCTCCATTTTCCTTTTGATGATCCTTATGATATTTTTTTTGGTAGACTCGACCAAGCCATTAACTTGAAAATAATAAATGGATGAGGTATTCAGGTATATATTATGCCTTGTATCCCATTCACTCACTTGAGTTCCCATAAAAGCTTTGGCATTATCTAAGATAATGGTGTAAGGAACACCAAATACCATGATGATGCCATCTATGAATTATAAGATAGATGCCTCCATGGCATATTTCAATACAACCACTTTAGTTTATCTAGTGAAACAATGAGTTGTTATAAGGACCCATTTGTGGCTTGACTCGATGGTAGATTGATCATGCTAATGAAATTCAATCTCCATTGGGTGAATGGTTAGTCAACTTGGATTGGTTTGAGAGGGAAAGCTGCTAGTCTTTGATTTCCTAAAAAATAGGCACATTTCTAACAATTTTATACCCATTGAAGAGCATATTTGAATAGGTCAGGATAATAATAATCTCCCCTCATTATTCTGATGGTTATGGTTCTTGTAGAGAAATGTCCACCTAAAGAACCATCATTAAACTCCTCGATCACTTTGGGAATTTTATCATGATAGATGCACCTCAACATGACTCTATTCATATATTTCCTAAAAAATAATCCATCAATAAAAACATGAAGAATAGATTAGAGTTTGAAATACCTCTTCTTGGACTACTAGAAATCATATGGGTACTCACCAATTTGTAGGAAGAGGGTCATGTCACTAACCCATCTATTGAATAGATGTGGATTGATTGGTTGGAATGCATGTTGAACATATACTACATCAAATACTAACTCAACATTCTTTATATCAAAAGCAAGTTATTCACATAATCCCTTTCCTTTTAAGACCTTAGTTATTTTGATGTTTACATCATATTACATGACTTTTGTGATTCATCCTACTATTTTTTCATTTATTTATTATCTTAAAATGAAATACTTGACACTTTGGTGACTTACCATCAGATTAATTTTATTATTGAAGAGCATATGCTTAAACTTTTTGAGAGCTTTTATTACAATATATACTTATTTCTCCATGAAACTATACTTTTCCTCATAATCTTTTAAGGATTGACTGAAGAAAGATATAGGCTACTCTAATTATTCTTTATTATGATGTGTTAGGATAACTAATACGCTAACTTCCCCTCCAAAAACATAGAGAATAAAATCATTATCATAGTTAAGATTGACAAGGGTAGGAGCTTGAGAAATAGCCTCCTTGATGGCTTCAAAACTATCTTTTCCTTACTGTGTCCATCTGAAACTAACACCCTTATTAAGAATGGTAGTAAGGGGCTTGGCAATGAGACAAAATTTAGAATGAACTTTCTTACAAAGTTAATATTTCCTAGGAAACTTTGTAATCCCTTTTTATGTCTCAGAAGTGCTAGTGAAGATATAACACTTACTCTCTCTAGGTTTATTGCAAGACCCTATTTTGAAATGATGTGTCCTAATAGTTTCCATTTATGAACTATGAAAACACACTTTTTTGGATTGAGGGAAACTCCAAATTCTCTGCACCTTTCAAAAACTTTCCTAAGGTGATCTAGGTGTGCACCAACATGTTTTGAATAAACCAAGATCATCTCATTTATCAAACCCATAAAATCCATATCTATGGATCTTTGGAAGGTAGCACCATAATTAGTTAAACCAAAAGGCATATTTTTATAAGTATACATGTCCCATTTTGTAGTGAAAGTAGTCTTGAACTAGTCTGATTCTTGTACTAAGATTTGGTTATATCTAGAATAACCATCTATAAAGGAAAACCTTTCACATCTTGATATAGTTTGAATAATTTTCTCAATGGGTGGATGGGGATAATTATCCTTTAGAGAAACTTTTTTTAGGTCCCTAAAATATACACAAATCCCAATTTCACCATTCTTTTTCCTTATAAGGACCAAGTTAGCAACCCATGATGAGTGTTTTATAAGGAAAATTATATTAGCCTCTATCAGTTTTGACAACTCACTCTTCATCAAGGGTTCTATTTTTGGATTTATTGGTCTCTATTTCTATCTAATAGGCTTGGTATTTGGGTCAAGCTCTATTGTGTGCTAGGCTAAGCTAGGGTCAAACCCCCTTAGATATTTATAACTTCAAGTGAAGTTATCATCAAACTCTTGACACACCTCAATAAAATATTGATTTTTGGAAGTGTTACATACCTTTTCAAGATTCAATGTTTTACCCTCTGAAATGACTACTAGATCATAGTCTTCTTCATTAACCATGCTATTTTTCTTTTCACCTTTTATCTAGTCATCAAAGCTAAAGATACTTTCCAAAGTAACAAGACCCATGGGTGATTTTTTTGTCTTTAACTCAATTATTTGATCTCCATATTGATCTTATAGTCGTGATTTATTTTTATTTGAGAGTTTAGCCTCATCTCAAAAAAAATTCATAATTTATTGATCATTATCAAAAACTTGCCAGTTGGTTGCATTGGCAGGAACAAATGGTCTCACTATCAATGTTACATGATGGATGTTATTCTTTTTTATTTATTTAGGTAGGTTATATTAGGAACCTACTAAGGCTATATGATCAACATCCTTATTCTATTCTTTTAGTACTGCTTGAATGTTTAAAGTGGTGAAATCTTTTAATAAGTCCCAAACCCTATGTTTGTAAGATCTTAACAATTTTTTATTAGTTGTGTTTTAGATCTTACTTGGTGAACAATTAGTTCACTATCACCAAATAATTGTAGTGACTATATTCCCCTTCATTTGGCCAGCTAGATACCTCAAATCAAAGATCCATATTTATCTACATTATTAGTGAAACTAAAATGAAATTTGAAAGAATATAAATAACTCTCCTTTTGAGGAGAGATAAAATCAATAACTACTACACCATTCTTTCTTATTAAGCCATCCAAGAAAATTTGACACATTCCTTGGAGATCTTCAACAACTTTCACAAGGTTTGGGATGATTGAATCATTTTCATGAATGTAATACATACCCAACCCAGTTTCTTTTACATAATCATAAGGATAAAACTAAAGGTTTGATCCCCATTCATATAGATGAGTGTCTAAGATTTCTTAAATGGGTGTTGAAACCTTGTGATCAAGTTCTTCCTCCTAATATTTTAATGCATAATTCATATCCACATGGATATGAGTATATGACTCAATATGGTGTTTAGAAATTGGCTTATATCTTATTTTCACTCTGGTTCCATATCTTGTTATAAGAAAGATATGGGACCAATTAGTAGATAAATACACTCCCATTTTTGTAGTGAAGTCTTTAGAAAAGTAGATAGCAAAATATGGGGGTAGGTCAATAACTTAGATATCTTAGGATATTTACAAGCTTGGAATGCATGAATGGTACAGTTTAAAATTTTTATAGTCTTGACTATTTGAATAACAGTCCCATATAATTAAACCACACCTTTTGTGACAAGTGTATATTTAATACCAAGAGCATCAACTATTTTCTTGGGCATAATAGAACTTCCAGCCCCTTAGTCTAACATGCAGTTATGTACAAGATTTTTCCAAACTATGAGTGAAAATTAACAATGGGGAGGCTTACCAATTTTACTTACTTTTGTGTCCATTTGAGGTTGACACAAATTAACCACAATAAGGGGTCCCTTAATTAGGACCTTATTTTTTATTTGAAATTTTTAAAAGCTTCCTAAAGTAGGTCCCTCTATGATGGAATAAATAGTGCTTCCCACATGATGACATTCAAGTTAGTCTTATTCATTTGTTCTACAATACTAAAATGAATGTTACTAAACTTTTATGGTGCCTTTATGGGAGATATATCTTCTTTTATGAGATTTGGGGTTAATAATTTTGACTTTGATTGGGCCATTAACACATTGGGTGGTCTCTGAACCATGTTGCCTTTTACAACTCTTGTACAACTTTAGAAGTTATAGCCTAATCAATCTTATTAGGTTGATAAATTTATATTACCCTTTTATTATATGTGTATTTTATACCACTAAAATACCACCATTGATTAGTGATCCCTTCTAATTTACACCACAAAAATCTTCCTCTTGCTAGTTTAAAAGAGTAACTTCATTATGAGTAGGATCTTGTGTATCTTCCTACTAGGAAGTAGCTTATTCTTGATGTCCTTGGGTGTTTGATATGATTTACACCATAAAAGGCTTGACTGATGGCACCATTAGGGAAAGCATTCTGATTATGTGGTTGAGCATAAAGATAATACCACTTGTATTCCTAAGCTAGGTTATTCTAAATAGGTACAATAACTTTAGAAGTACCTGGTGTAGGTAGAGCATGGATGTTCAGAGGATTTGCTTTCATGTTTTGACTTTGAGGATGTGAGCTACCTTGGTATGGTTTCCTATTAGGTTGGTATGTTTGGTTAGCTTTTTGATAAGGCATGTAGTTTTGGGATTGCTACTTTTTCATACCTACCAACTCATTTCCAAAGATTTTAAGCAGTGACTTAACCTCATATAAATCATCAGTAGAGGAAAGAGTTAAAGTTGGTGTCATTATTATGGTGGGAATTGGGGAAATATTAGGTTGCATAGGAGGCATTTATAGAAATAGAGGCATTGAAGGTTATGGGGTAATTTTATAGCTTAAATTAGGAAATTTTATGCTTTTATTATATTTTCATAAGAATTGGGGAGTATGGTGCCACCCATTGGCTGAATCATGACAACCATATAACTATTTAAAGCTCTTAAGTATTATAGGAAAACATTATTTAGGGTTGACTTGACCAACACTAGGATTCTATTCCATGTCTTTTGAAAGAAAAAATTGAAATCACTCATGAACTCATGAGGAACCCATTAAATAGTGGTTAGTTATTCAACCATGGAGAGGTGGTCACTCTTATCTTAAAATTACATGAATAGGGTATATCCTAGATCATACCATACATAGTGGAATTAGGAAGCAAACCTATATACTAGTGGAAGGCTTTACCCTTGGATGAGGAGGCAAGAAATATGATTGAAACATTTTATTGTGCTATATTATAAACTGAATAGATATTAGTACTTTCTTATGTGTTCAATGGTATTAGTGGAAGTTTAACCAATAAAATATGGAAGGATTTTTAGATTTGAAGTGGGTATATCATCATAATGGGCTAACTAAATTGGGCTACGTCCATCGAAGGCTACAAAATTTTGATTTCTCAAGGACATAATATGAGGTATGAAACAACTATGGGTATTTGTTGGATAAACAAATAAAATTTCTAGATATAATCTATAATATAAGGTAAAAAAAATATTTATTTATTTTTATATGAAAATTATAATTCTTGTAAGTAAATTTTCTTACCTTTACTATATGAACTTATCTATATATTTGGCATATGTAAACTTGGATTTCTTGAATTTGTAAGCTAGTGGAGTCGTTAGGTGATTTTGAAATGTGTACAAGGATCATATAATGCTTGATAATAATATCACTAATCTCTTAGTTAAAATATTTGGATCCCATTGGGCATGCTGAAAACTATTATCACTTAGATTTTGTACCCATCTTTGTGTGGTAACATGCTATATATTATGAATTATAAACTGTGGGAAATCTAATGATATAATTGGATCACCTCCAAGCTATGGGACCTTGGTGAATTGAGGTGAAATTTTAGAGAAGGCTAGCTTCCTTTCACTAATTTTAGTACAATTGATGCATTACTAGTTCATGTTAAAATACTACTTCTTAGTGATCTTTCTCCAAACTAGGGTTTAACTTGTGAAGAAAAGAGTTTTTAGAATGAGTTTGAAAAACTTGAAAATTGTGATTGTACCAAATAATTATAGTAAAAATTAATGCTTTATTTATATGAACATAGTAGAATATTAAATATATTGAAATATACTAGAACACAAACTTAATATGAAACCAAAGGCAATGTTGGGCACGTATAATATAAAGATTAAGATTCTTTATTTTAATCAATAAATTTTCAAAAGGGCATAAAAATACCATAGATGAAGTTATGTGACTGAAAAAAGAATCAAAGAATTCAAAAACTTAATAAATGGTCATGCACACACAAAGATAACACATATAAGGAAGGCAAAACTTCAATCTATTATCATTCTCCAGGTTAAAACATGTAGATCAATTGTTTAAAATACAAAATAATTTCTCCAACAACAAAAATATAGATGGGTTATGCTGGGAACCCATATTTATAAAAAATAATCTCTTAAAAGAGAGGGAGTTATTAGAGCCTTATGCCTAGTTTAAGAGCAAAAAAAATTAGAACTTCATGAAAATGGTGTCCTCTTCAGTTTGGATTGGCATCCTTAGTAAGGTAGATGAATGGAACAAGAAACATGAAACTACTAGACACTTCAACAAATGCTAGAGGAGTAGAGAAATCCATTAGAATATTCATGCAAATGTCCCATTTATTTGAGTTTAGATACTATTATCTTTTCCAAAGAATGAGGCACCAAAATAAACAAACACTTAGTTGAATGCTTTTAGGTATTCTAGGTTATAACTTGTAAAACCTAATTTGTATTTTTCAATTGAAATTTTTAAAACTTTTTAAGTCATCAAAATTTGATAAAAAGGGAAGTAGAAATTACAACATGAGTCCTTACAAGATAAGCAACTCAAACTATGTAAAAAGGAAAAGTGCAAATTCCAAGTGGCTCTTTCTCTAAAAGAGCTACCAAAATGATAGTTACAATTTGCAACCTATAGTTTTATAATGTACCTTACAAAAAAGAAATGTAATTTATAGAATGTATTTTTATAGTTCATTGAAAGAATTAGTCTACAACGATGACCTCTAAAGATTCATTGTCCTTCTTTGCTTGTATTTTTATAATGTAAGAATTAAAGCTTCTAAAGATCTCTTAGAGGTGATCTTTTTTAGGACCAAGTGAATAAAGGTTGCTTATCTCACATTTTTCCATTATTTTAAATTGTTCTCTCGATGTAACCCTGTATACTTGAGTGCCTTTCCCCATTTGATCTAGTGTATTATGACACCTAATAAATTGGTGGTTAGAACTCATGTTAAACATTATATCCTATGCCGACTCTCTCTTGACCACTCCTTTAAACTTTTCCTAAACCTCTTTAACTAAAAGGATTTGATCTTGATGATTTGTTGCTTCACATGACAATCTACTAAGAAAATCCTCAATGTCATAGATTGTATCTATGGCCTTATCACACGTATCCTTGGCTTTATTAATACTTTCATTGATTATTCTTATTCTAAAATGGGCTTCCCTATCCAACTCCTCATGATATATATCACTTTTCAATATCTTATCTAAAATGAGGGTAACATTCTCAATTAGGTTAACAAATTATAATTTTGGGAAGAATAGGGTCAACCTTTCAATCTCTTCCTCATATTTACTTATTTCTACTTTTAAAGATGCCTGATCATCTTTCAAAGTCTTGTAATAGTCCATTACTAGCTCAATTAATTAACTTATTTTCATGATAACCTCCTTATCCCTTCTTTTATTTCCCTTCCCATATTAATTATATCTATCACTACTTCAAGTGTTTCTTTATCAGGAAACTAAGTAAGAGACTAAGTTGTTGGGCCACTAGCTCTATAAATTTCTTCAAAAGAGTTATTAATTGTTCAAGTTTATTATTCAATTCATCCTTTATGACCTTGTAACTATCCATATTCTCAAAAAATAGAGATAATGATTGAAAGAACATCATGTTTAAGTTCCTCTCTTATAGGATGACCCAGGTGCACTTTGGATATTTGACAATCCCCCACCACTAGATTTTTTTTTTAAAATTTGTCTAGTGGGGGGGGACTATAATTTCCACATGTCTCTCCTTTGATAAATCATATGATATCATAGATATGGTTCTAGGGCCTATATTTGATTTTTTTTATGCCTTCAACAAAGTCTAGTGTGTTGGGTGACAATATTTTCTTCTACTTCTTTGTCACTGATTATGCTAGCTAGATTCGAGTGGTAGCCTATGATTTTGGCATTGCCATCTATGAATATGTAACTAAATTTCATACATTAGTGGTTACCATGACAAGTACTATATCCATCATTTATGTTGCCATTGAATCCTTGGTTGATGATTTTTTTTTCTTTTTCTCATATATGGGTTAAGAATCCATAATTGTATTAGTGGATCTTTTTATAACCACCTTTTGGGTGGGGGATTAGGTTACTAATGGAATGGAAGAAGATGGGTATTTGAATGGGTAAAGTGGGTATTGATGTGTTTACCAAGGGTGTGGGAGCTGCAAGTGAGATGAATGGAGGGGTAGGCATGGGTAGTTAAAATAGGGGAACCTATGGAAGTGTGGAATCAAGGGCAGTGAATGAATGAATCAAGGTGGTAAGAATACTTAGAATTGATGAAATGGGGAATGTGATGGGAGAATAAAATAAAGTAATAATTTCCCTAGTGGTTAGGATGGCTAGTGGGAATATAGTCAGGATGATTGAGTCTATAGCCATGTCTATTAGGTGCTAATAGTGATTAATGGAGTAGTAGTGGTAATGGGACATGAGGTGGAAGTGATTATGGAAGAGGGAGTGAAGGTGGAATCTGAGTTTCCACTTATGTTTATTGGATTTCTACCAAGGAAGTAACTTGTATAGGTGGGTTGGGTAAAGGTGTAATTACTTGCATTAGAGTACTAGTGAAAATAAGAGTGGCTATTTAAGCTAATTTGGTAGTGGAAATAGGAGGATGGAGTACTATAGTTGGTTGAATAATAGAGACAAGAAGGAGAACTATTTGTGCCTATTGAGTAGTGGTTGTGTCCTCTATAGAAGTTGACATTGGTTGTTCCATTTTCTATGATTTTAATTCTTGGCTCTTGGATTTACCTATTTTAGCCTTATGGTTCTACTTCTACTTGTGTGACACCACTAGCCTATCTACCTGATCTGCTTGGGTTCCACTTCTAGAACCCTCAATTTTTATTTCCACACCCTTCTCTTTCACTTCTTTTAACTTATCATTAATACTTAGGGTCTCCTTGGTAACCTTGACCCCTTTTGTCCTTAGCCAATTGATTGTTATATTTATTACATGGGTGGTCCTATCCATTAATGAGAAAGATTTGGGTATGGACCACCTAACTAGTGGAAAAGGTTGGGAATAGATCTTTTTATCATAGGACACTCTTTCAACTAGAGATTCATCATCTTTTAAGTCCTCAAGGACTGGTGCCATGTTGTAAGTTTTGATTTATTCTACAGTCATCCTAGAATAATATCTCAATCTCACTTCCTCTTCATCTTATGTGTCTTCCTAATAATATTCATAAAAATAAATGTGGGAATATGTGGTGATACCCAATATACTAGTAACATGTCCAGTCACATCATATAATGGCCTTGAATCAAGACCTCTTAAGGTCATTTGACTCATCTTGGCATTTGTACATTTGGATTTAGATAGGGAACGGTATGTATACCTCCCTATGATGATGGGGAAGTGGATCCTTGACTTATGTTTGCTTGAAAACAAATTGAGTTTTTAAAATCTACCTCAAAAGTTACATTAGGGCCCATTTATCACTTACATACCTTGGAAGGGTGTAAGGACAACCAAAACCTCCTACTCTGATGTATGAATATGTTGGTAATTGAATGAAATACGATCTCTAATTTGTGATCTTAGAAGTTGAGGCATTAGAGAATCTTCTCTTTTCTATCTCCTTATCAAACATAAATATGATGAATATATGAAAGAATCATTGACCCTTCTAAAATGTTGTTTGCTAGCCTCAAGGGTAAGGTTAGGATAGTAGTTAAAAACCTTAGTGACTTGATCAGGCACTATATTAAATCTTAGGAATGCCCTTCCCTTTGATAATATGTAGACCAAGTATGAGGTCATGTAGAAATTGCTTGTAGTTTGGACTTTCATCAATAATTTGTAGATGGATTCAAAAATCATTTGGGCCCAATGGATATACTATTTGTTTTGGTGGATCACCCAGACATATTGGAATATCCAATCCTAATGGTTTTTAGCTTCTGGGTTCCTAGTAACTCTATTCAAGAGTATGATAATATCACTTATTTCATCCTTGAAGTCTATTCTTGATAGGGTTTTAGGTAGTCTTCTAGATTTGGGTCTAGATATTTTAATCCATTGATTATTTAGAACCCATAAACATATAATTAATCTTGATAAAACTTTTTTGAAGAGTCAGGGGTTATATCTAGACAAGTCTCATATTCCAAAATTAGGAATGTAGTATCTATGAAACCAAGGTCAAGGTTCATAAACCTTTACCCTTTGTTATTTACCAGTTTCCTCTTCTCTACATCATAGTGTTTTACCAATGTGAGCACCATCTTAGGGATTTGTAATGATAGTGGGAAGGTTGCTTCTTGGGGCAATCCACTATCTTAAACTCTTTAAATCCAATCATTCTTGAATTTAACATTTACTCTATTCTATAAATCAGCTAGGTTTATGTGACCTATATCTCTATCTATGATCTCATTTGTATTGGAGTCCAGTCTCAGTGGGAAACTATGTCACTTTGACTTGAACTTCATTTCCTTTCTAGACATAGGTTCTATGGAAATTGGTGTGGGAAAACCAACTATAGAGTTGGAAAGTTTTGGACTTGTAAAATGTACTTACAAAGTCTGATGAAAATTTTGATGGGTTTTAGGCTTGCTATTGTAGGTAAAATATCTGATAGGGATTTAGAGTTGTTTTTACAATGGGAATTTCCATAGGTCTCATAGTTATTTTTGTAGGTCAGACTTTCATGGGGTATGGAGTTAATTTATACATTAGGAAATTCTATGAGGGTTGTGAAGGCAATTTTATAAGAATATTCTATTTATTCAATATAAGACAAAAACCTTAGAACTTATTTTATGAACAAAAAATGCTTGCGATGATTTATTAACAAGCCCTCAAGAATGCAGATAAGGAAATGAAAAAAATGCAAGCAAGCATATGAAATCAAAAACCTTATATTTTCAAAGTTAAGAATCTTTTCATGATTTCAAAGGAAAGGTAGGCTTTGACAAAAAAATTAGGGAAAATAGAGGAATATCATGCTTGCAAAAGATGGTAATGGTAGTTGTGGTGTTGCTTAGCATCTATGAGGCATTTTATTGGCATGGCTTAGTGAGGTTTGCTTGGCTTCTTGGCATGCATATCTTGATTTCAAATTTTCAATGTTAATAATGACTTCCAAAAAACCCTAGTTTTATCAATATAACCCTATAATTAACTCTAATTAGGTCAATGGGTAGGAAAATGGTAGGGAGAGGTATTTTAGAGTCATCATGCACTTTTTCAAGTTTGTAAATTTGTTATTTATGTATGGATATCCATTTTCTACTGATTGAATTGGTGACATATAAGTGGGAAATCATAACTCAAGTTGCAATTTTCAACTTTTCAAGTTGAAAAGTGCAACTAGAGTTCTAGTTTCCATGGGAAGGGTGAATGATAGAAAACAAAACTCAAGTTTCTCTTCAAAAATTTACAAGTTGAAAATTGTAGTCAGAGTTATGGTTTTTAAAGGTAGGGTAAATAAATTTGAAAGTTGAAAAGTTCAGCTGGAGTTTTGATTTCCATAGATGTAATGAAAGGTGAAAAGTGGGGTTACACTTGCAATTTTCAACTTGAAAAGTTGTAAAATGCAACTAGAGTTCCAATTTTAATTAGGCATTGAAAAGTGAGAAGTAAAAGTTTAGGTGCAATTTATAACTTTACAAGTTTTAAATTGTAATCAAACCTTTGTCTTCCGGTGGGTATATGAAAAGTGGAAAGTGGAAGTTTGGGTGCAATTTGAAAAATTTTAGGTTGTAAATTGCACCCAAATCTCCAATTTATAATAGGTATTGAAAAGGGTTTCTTATGTCACTTGATGATTTTTCCCAATAAAATATGAGTCTCCCTTAGGGTACATTTTGTTTTATCATTTTAGATAAAAAATATCAATAATAACCAATGGCTCCTTAAAAGGAATATTCTAAGATTACTCAGTAATAGAAGAGAGTGATCTAAGAGAGTGTGGAGAATGATATCTTGATGGCCCATGTGTAAATGATATAATGCATATATCGACATATTAGTCAATATGATTTTTAATTTAATAATAGTTATTTTCTCAATGCCTATTTATATGATGAAAATTACAATATGGTTTACTCTGTATCCTCTACAAATGGTGTGCTAGATGGTGATGAGTAGAAGTAAGTGTGTTAAACTCCTTAACTAATAAATGTAAGTAAGATATCATAAGCCCTATCTCTATCTAAAAACTATATATCCCCTTTAATGGTGTCCTATTCTCTAATTACTATAGGAGATGATCTGTGAAGTGGCTCTATTCCCTTGTTGAGTAGATTGATTGGTGGTTTTTGTTCCATTTTTTCCTTACTCATAGGTGGATTAGGTGCTTGTACGATATTGGATGACTTTGGTGTTGGATATCCAAATCCAAATCTACCTTTGAATCTATCTCATCTAGTCCCAACTTATTCTCTAATGCCATAATTATGTTACATAGATGTCAAAATGATTTGGATGTATCATATAGTAATTTCTATTTGAAAGGGAAGATGAGACCTCTAGAAAAAAATTATTATACCTCTACATATATTGGTTGGTAAATCAATTGATGCATATAATATTTGAATCTTAGAATGTACTCATTTACTATTGATATCTTACCTTGGTTTAGTGAAGGAAACTTCTCATATGTAACTTGAGGTCCTTTATTTTGAATGAAATACATGACAAATACTTCTTATAACTTGTCATATGTATGTAGTAAACCATTTTGGAGTGTATGATGAATCCAATTTAATGCCTCACACTATAGAGACTATGGGAATATTTATAGTAGAGTCAAACTACTAATGACATGTGCCATGGATTTCTCATAATCTTGAAGGTGCAAGTATGGGTCTGTATACCTATAAAATTTTGTTAACACTGGTATCTAAAATTTGGGTGGTAACATTGTAGTGAATATTCTATGTGGAATAGGATTGCCATGGATGACATTGGAATCAACCTAAGAGTGGTATGCTTTAATTTTCAATGAGATATGGAGTACTTGTTGTTGTAAATCACCCATGATATGCTCAAGGATATTACATCTTGTCAAGGTATATTAACATCATCAATGGGTTCATTTAAATCTTAAATCTTATTAGTAATCTTTTCCATTGGTATACTACATCAAGGACATTTTTTAGGAAGAATTGGTTTTCTCTCCATAACCTTTAGAGGGGTGATAACTTGGACATAGTAAGAGTGAAATGGAATATCACCCTTGTGGAGGTTAAGATGAGAAATAGGTTATAATTTAGTAAGGCGGGTTGAGGGAGATTCATTGGTATTTATTATTTTGTTAATTCACAAAAATGTATCAAATGATAATGGAATAGAAGATACATTATCATCATGCAAGTGTAAATTATGTAAAATATGAACATAAGAATAAGTGTGTGTTTGTTTTTTTAAATTTGAAATAAAATTTGATAAACAACCAATTTAAATACAAGGAATGGGAGAAGTAGGGAAAGAAATAGAAGTATTAGACTCATTTTCTTCTCCACTAACATCATAATAATAATTGTTATTATAGGGTCCATCAAAATCAAAGTTTACTTCACTAGTAGAGGTAAGATTATAAGAATTTTTAGTCATATGTTCACTAAAAGAGAGAGAGTAAAAGAAGATTTTAATTTTTTACTACTATATAATATATCATCATGTGTAAGTATAATGCAATGTATGTATTCAATATTTATGAGTGGAGTTATTATATGATCATTACTTACAATCTTGGAGTCAAGGGTATAATAGGTAGAAATCATATTTTCATTTGACATATTCTGACATGTAGGAGAAGAGTTAGATATATTTGAATTATCAACATTTTTTAGAGAATCATTATGTTGAGATTTAAATGTAAAATAAGGTGATAAAATAGTTTCATCCACTTTAGTTTGTGTATTGGTAAAAGGTGCAATATAATTTGTACATGATTTTTCAAATTTAACTGAGAAGGGTAAAGAAGATACATAACTCTTTTCTATATTTCTTGAATCATGTGGAAGTAGATTTTATTTATTTCACTTATATTGTTTTAATTTGAATAAGGATGCAAAAAAAGTGGTTGAAAAACTAGGGTCACATTGGAAAAAAAACACTACCAACAAGATGTTATTTTGGCATTGTATTGTTAGTTTGATTTTGAGAAGTATGAGAAAAGGGAGAGGAAAGAGAAGAAGATACATCTAATCTATCCTCATCAATACATTAATTTTCATGATAATCATAATAATCATATCCATCATACTAATAATAATCTTCATCATCATGATAAATTAAATCATTATCATGTGATAATGTGAAATCTTTAAAATATGTCCATTCATTCTTATAATTATGAGAAAAGTCTATAAATTCATCAACTGGGTGAGGGGTAAGAAGCTTCTTGGATGTCATTTTAAACTTGCCAAAGAAGATAATGTAAACAATTAATAACAAACACAAAATACATATAATGTAATATAACATAGGTATATGTAAAAATATGGAAAATATTCATCTTAATGTATAGAAAAAAATCTAAATTTTATTTGAAACCCTAAAAGCTAGTGTTTGGATGTATAAGGATGTAATATGAAGATCTAGGGTTTTAGAGGGTTTATTAGAAAATTAAAATTGTATTAAATTAAAGAAACCCTAATAGATGGTTGATTTGGATTAGTGAGGTTATGAAAAAATCAATACAAAATGAAAATTTTATAAAACTTAAGTTATTACACAAAAATGAAGAAGTTAAACCCTAAGATGAAAATAGGGTTTTAAAGTAATATTTAAAATAAGTCAGGTTCAATAAATGTTTTAATTATTTATGACTTAGTAAATGTAAATATTAGGTTTTTATATGGCTAAGTATAATAAGTAAATAAAGATAAATATTACAAATAGTTAATCAGATAGATTTACCTAAAATAATAAAGATAATTAGGAAATGTAATTTAGAGTGAAACAAGCATTACCATATGTCAAGGAGGATAGAATAGGCTTAGATATCAGTTAGGATTATTTCATTATGATATTGTAGTTGAAAAATATCTTTTGATAATAACACCATTAGGAGGATAGTAGTACTGTAGCTCTAGTGTCCAATTTTGCCACTAATGTCCTTCTATAGAGACACTACCTAAGACTTTTAGGGATGATGCAAGAGAGTTTTAGAGACATGTAGGAAATTTTTTAGCTCTTGATCATTCATATATATCACTATTTTTATATATATTCTCTAAAACCTAATGAACATATACACACAAAATAACAAGATCAAATATAAAAGGAAGGGAAAAACTAGGTTGTAGGATAATATGATTACAAGGGACATAATCCCTATCATCCTAGATGTTGAATACATTAACCCCAATGATAAGGGTCTCAGATCACATGTAGTTATCCCTTAGTGAATGTGCATTATCAACACACATGGTATGATATAATGACTTTCACTTAGGTTATTATTTGATCAAGCATATGAATCTAGACATGACATCTGAGTAATATGCAGTATGCTGAGCTATACTATTAACTAATTTTATGTAATCATGTGCCAATATAGTCAGTGTCAGATGCAAAATGCCATGTGAGTTTAATTATATCTAAATAAATTTTATTTTAATATAAGGCCCTTGTTCACTAGCTAAAAAGATGCAAAAGAGAGATAAAATCATAAGATAAGGCTCAAAGAAGGGTTAGGACCCACAAAAATAGTGAGAAAGTGACCATTGTACACTAGCACTAAAATTGGACACTATCACATGACACCAATGTCTAGAAAATGGTGCTAATGCCCTAAGGTCCAAAAAATAAGTAAAGATTGGGTAGAATAGGTTAGGGCCCCCCTATGACTGGGAGGGAATGATATAGGACCATTGGGGGTGTAGTAAATAGGGGAAAAAGACATAAGAAAAACTAAAAGACCTAAAATGACCATATAAACAAGATTCACATCCATCACTAAGACCTTCTTATGAAAGAGAAATAAAAGATGTAGTAATTTTGGTTTCTTGACCAAATTAGGGTGTGTACACATACATATGAAATATTTTATGAATAATAGGCAAGGAACATGTAAATAACACTAAATTTTTTACACTAGGAACTAATAAATAGGCTCAATCATGGTAATCATGATGAAATAAATAAATCATACAAGTAAATATCTAAAACCCTATTAGATAAATGAACGTGGAAGGAAACTCTAATGGTAAGTTAGGGTCTACAATATTTGATAATAAGTTTGTTCACCAATATGTTTTATCAAATTTAAGATTTATAAAAAAATATAATATGACATCACTATTATGTAAAATTATAAGAATAATATAAAAATAATAGAATTCACTTATTTGGAACTAATATATTCTATAAAATTACTAAAATTAACAAAGTGTAATGAGAAATAAAGACTTATCTTGAAATTGTATCTATGGGAAAAATCAAAAGCTGAAACTTGCTGTGCAGGGAGGTATGGTTACTGGAATTAGGGATCAAGAGTTAGATATGGGATTGGATAGTTTAATGATGGGAAGATGAAACTATAGGGGTGGCACTCATGTCTAACCTAGGGCACTCCTATCCACTTTTAGTGAGTATATCAAGGTTTTTGAGTTCATTGTGTTTTCATCTACATAACATGTATTTGATGTAAGATCTCATGATCACTTATGGAGACCATTGTATGATTGATTTTCCTTAAAAACCATAGTTACTTGACATGTAAAGACTAAAGCAAATCAATGGGAAAAAATGGGTTGGTATTTGAAGTTGGGTGAGATCTCAACACCCCATGTGCTAAATGTTTCCTACATACCAATACTCTAAAGAGGGATCAAACTTCATGTAGTTTTCCCATGCTATGGTAGCATGCGAATAACTAGTGAAATATTTTAGATGATAGTGCAATAATGATGTGACTAAATTCCTTAAATATGGATTGTAACTTGTAAAATGTGTTTATACTTGAGATTTAGGTTACTAGGGTTATATGTAATCAGGATTGGGAGGAATAGGTACTTTTCTCTCAATGTGCAATTATATTCTGATGATTTTTTTGATGTGAATGTCTCTCCCTAAAAAATGGTTTGAAAAGTGTTTATATAGTCATATCTTTGAAATTAATTTGAATGGAGTTCATTAGGGACATAGGCTGACCTTCCTATAGCTTTTGATTTTGAAAATTAGCCATTATTAGTTGAGAAGATAGGAGAGGGTGCAAGGACACTAGAGCAATGTGTTATAGTCCCCTAGGGAACTCTTGTACAATGGTTCATTTCATCATGATAAAGTTTGGGAAAGGCCTAAAATATGTCTTAATTTATTGAGAATAGGGATGAGTACATTTGATGGTTGTTTATCAACATATAAGAGTGTGAAAGGTGGTCAAAAGTGATAAAAAGGGCCCCAAAATAGGCCTAGAGATAAGTATGTAATAAAGTGGCCACAAGTGCATAGTTTTAGCTTAAAAATTAATTTAAGTGTTTACAAAAACTATGATCATTGGATGCATCACCAATATTTTTATCAAATGGTACATTTCATTTGAAGCCGCACAATATTTATTTGTAAGAGACATTATAAGAAATTATTTTCAACAACTACTTATGCTTCTAAATATGTTGGTTATGAATAAGGACATGGTTCCAATCCCAACCAATATGGAGTATTCATATAGGGATATATGGGGATGCATACCAAAAGGAGGTGAATGGTGTGGTATTGAGAGGAGGAACTTGAACCTAAACTTAGAAGATGGAGTAAGAATAAAAGTAGAAAGAGAAGATGATTTGGGGGCTTGAGAGAAAGTTACGACAACAAAAGTTATGGAATAAACAAAATGATGTTCATGTAACTCAAAGTAGGAGTATATTAGAGACTTAAAAAATGTGAGAGGAGATAAACCTCCAAGAGAAGCTAGAGAGTGTGAAGATGAGGAAATCAAATTACCTAAAGGAATTAAAGGTGTTAAATAATTAAAGTCATAAAAATTGGTTTGCCCACCATAAAATTTGGAGGGGTGATAACTTGGACATGGTGAGAGGGAACTAGGCTATCACCCTTATAGAGGTTAGGATGAGAATAGGTTCCACTATAATAAGGGGGATTGAGGGAGATTCATTGGTATTTATTATTTTATTAAATTACAAAGAAGTATCACATGCTAATGGACTAGAAGATACATTATCATCATGCAAGTGTAAATTATGTAAACTATGTATATAAGAATAAAGTGCATGTTTATTTTTTAGCATTTGAACTAGAATTTGATAAGAAACCAATTTGAATACAAAGAATGGAAGAATTAGGGAGAGAACTAGAAATACTAGACTCAATTTCTTCTCCACTAACATCATAATAATCATTGTTATTCTAGGGTTCATAAAAAATTAGAGTTTAATTCACTAGTAGAGGTAAGAATAGAAGAATTTTTAGTTGCATATTCACCAAGAGAGAGATAGTAGAAGAAGATTTTAAATTTTTACTACTATATAATATATCATCATGTGTAAGTGTAATGAAATGTATGTCTTCTATAGTTATGAGTGAAGTGCATGTATGATCATTATTTTCAATCTTGGAGTCAAGAGTATAATAAGTAGTAATCATGTTTTTAGTTGGAATATTATGACATGTAGGAGAGGAGTTAGAGATATTTGAATTATTAGAATTTTGTAAAGAATCATTATGTCAGCTTGAAATTTAAAATAAGGTGATAAAATTGTTTCATCCACTTTAGTTTGTGCATTGGTAAAAGGTGTAATATCATTTGTAAATGCTTTTATAAATTTAACTGAGAAGGGAAAATAAGATACATTACTCTTTTATATATTGCTTGAACAATGAAAAATTAGATTTTATTTATTGCACTTATATTATTTTAATTTGAATAAGGAGGTAGAAAAAGTGGTTGAAAAGATAGGGTCATATTGGAAAAAAAACACTACCAATAAGATGTTCTTTTGGAATTGTATTGTTAGTTTGATTTTGAGAAGTATGAAAAGAGGGAGAGGAATGAGAATAAGATGCATCTAATCTATCCTTATCAACACTTTCATTGTCATACTCATCATAATCATCATTTCCATCATTATAATAATAATAATCATCTTCATTATAAATTAAATCATTATCATGTGCTAATGTGCAATCTTGAAAATCTATGTATTCATTCTTATAGTTATGAGAAAAGGCTATAAATTCATCAACTAGGTGAGGGGCAAGAGGATTTCATTTTAAACTTGCTAAAGAAGATAATGTAAGAAATGAATAACAAGCACAAGATAGGCATAATGTAATATACCATAGGTATATGTGAAAATATGGGAAATATTCATCCTGATGTATAGAAAAAAATCTAAATTTTATTTGAAACCCTAAAGGTTAGTGTTTGGATGTATAGGGACCTAGTTTGTAGATCTAGGGTTTTAGAGGGTTTGTTAGTAAAATTTAAATTGTATTAAATTAATGAAAACCTAATATAGGATTGATTTGAATCAGTTAGTTTGTGCAAGAATCAATAAAAAATGATAATTTTATAAACCCTAATTTATTACAAAAAAATGAAGATGTTAAACCTTAAAATGAAATTAGGGTTTTGAAGCAATATTCAAAGTAAGTTAGGTTCGATAAATGTTTTAAATATTTAGGAATTAGTACATGTAAATACTAGGTTGTTAAAGAGATTAATATAATAGGTAAATTAAGATAAATATTATAAATAGTTAATCAGATAGATTTACCTAAAACAATAAAGACAATAACGAAATGTACTTATTTGGAGTGAAATAAGAATTGTCAGATGTCAAAGAGGCAAGAATAAGCTTGGATATCAGTTAAGAGTCTTTCAATTTGAGAGTGTAGTTGAAAAATAACACCATTAGGAGGATAGTAGCACTGTAGTGCTAGTTTCTATTTTTGTTACTAATGTCCTTCTATAGGGATATCTCAGGGATACTACATGAGAGTTTTAGAGATATGTAGATAAGGTTTTAGCTCCAAGTAATTCATATATATAATTTTTTATTGGATATTATCTAAAACTTAATGAACATATGCACACATAAAATAAAAATAAGATCAAATTTAAAAGGAATGGAAAAACTAGGTTTTAGCATATTGTGATGGCACAAGACATAACCCCTATTATCCTAAATGTTGCCTAAATTAACCCCAATGATAGGGGTCTCAGATTTCATGTAGTTATACCTTAGGAAATGTGCATAATAAATGCACATGATATGCTATAATGAATTTTCACTTAGGCCCTTATTTGATCAACCATATAAATCTAGATGTGACAATGGTATGTCTAGCTATACTATTGAATAATTTTATGTAATTATGTGCCAAGATAGTAAGTACTAGATGTAAATGCCATGTGAGTATCTTTAAATATAAATAAATTTGATTTGAATGTATTTACATTGTTTTTTGGATAAAAATATGAAAAAGAGATAAAATCATAAGAAAAGGATAAAAAAAGGGTTAGGACCCAAAACAAAGTGAGAAAGTGATCATTGGAAACTAGCACTAAAAGTAGATGCTAGAACATGACACTACTATCCAGGAATGGTGCTAATGTTTTGATGTACTGAAATGGAGTAAATACTAAGAGGATAGGTTAGGGCCCCCCTATGACTATGAGAGGATGATATAGGACCATTAGGGGTGTAGTAAATAGGTAAAAATAGACATAAGACAAATTAAAAGACCTAAAATGACCATGTGAACAAGATTCACATCCATCACTAAGAACTTAATATGAAATAACAACAAAATACATAGTACTTGTGGTTTCTTGACCAAATTAAGGTGTGTGCAAATACATGTGCATGATTTTATGAATAATAGGTAAGGAACATGTAAATAACACTAAATTTTTTGCACTAGGAACTGATAAATAGGCTCAGTCATGGTAATCATGATGAAATAAAGAAATCATATAAGCAAAGATATAAAACCCTATTATATAAATTAAAGTATAAGGAAACCCTAATTATGAGTTAGGGTCTCCAATATTCAATAATAAATTGGTTCACCAATATGTTTTTATCAAATTTAGGATTTATATAAAAACCTAATGTGACCACACTACTATGTAAAATTAGGAGAATAATATAGCAATAATAACATTCAATAATTTGGACCTACTATATTCTTTAAACTTACTAAAAATAAAAAAGTGTAGTGGGAAATAAAAAGTTAGCTAGAATTTATATCTATGAGAGGAATCAAAATCTAAAACTTGCTATGTAGGGAGGTATGGTGACTAAAATTAGGGATCAAGAGTTGAATATGGGCTTGCATAGTTTAATGATGGGAATATGAAACTATAGGGGTGGTAATCATATATAACCTAGGGCACTCTTATCCAATTTTAGTGAGTAAATCCATATTTTTGGGTTCTTTGTGTCTTCATCTATAGAGCTTGTATCTGGTACATGATGTTATGATCACTTATAGAGGCCACTGTATGAATAATATTCCTTAAAAACCATATTTAATTGACATGTGATTACCAATTCAAATCAATGGGGAAAAATGGGCTAGTATTTGAAGTTGGGTAAGACCTCAATACTTAATGTGTTGAGCATTTCTTGCATACCAATACTATGAAGAGTGATCAAACTTCATGTAGTTCTCCCATGCTATGATAGTGTGTGAATAACTGGTGAAATATGTTAGATGATGGTTCAATATTGATGTGACTAAATTCCTTAACTTTGACTTGTGACTTGTAAAATGTATTTAGATTTGAGATCTAGGTTACTAGGGCTATATGTAATTAGGATTGGGAGAAATAGGTACTTTTCTCATAATGTGCAATTATTATTCTGGTGATTTTTTTGAAATAGAAGCCTCTCCCTCAAAAATGGTTTTAAAACTATTTATATAGTCATATCTTTAAAATTCATTTTAATGGGGATCATTGGTGACATAGAATGACCTTCCTATAGCTTTTGATTTTGAAAATTAGCTATTATTGGGTGATAAGATAGGAGAGGGTGCAAGGACACTCGATCAATGAATTATAGTCTTATATGGAATTTTTTTACAATGGAGTATTTCATCATGCTAAGGGTTAGTCAAGGCCTAAAATATGTCTAAAGTAGTTGAAAATAGGGATGAGTACATTTGGTGGTTGCTTATGAGCTTAAAGGAGTGTGAAAGATGGTCAAAAGTGATAAAAAGGGCCTTGAGATAGGATTAGAGATAAGTGTGTAAGAAAGTGATCACAAGTTCATATTTTTAGCTTAAATATTAATTTAAGTGTTTATACAAACCATGATTGATGGATGCATCACTAATATTTTTAATCAAGGGTTCATTGCATTTGAAGCTGCACAATATTTATTTATAAGAGGTATTAGAGGATTTTTTTTTCAACAACTAATTGTATTTCTAAAGATGTTGGTTGTGGAGAAGGCCATGGTGCTAATCCCAACTAATATAGAATATTCATATAGGTATATTTAGGGAAGTAGACCAAAAGGAGGTGAATGATATGGAATTGAGAGGATGAAATTCAACCTAAACCTAGAAGATAGAGGAAGTAGAAAATTAGAAAGAAAAGATGATTTAGGGGCTTGAGAGAAAGTTGCAACAACAAAAGTGATGGAATAAACAAAATGATCTTCATGTAACTATAAGTAGGAGAATATTAGAGACTTAAAAAAATTTGAGAGGAGATAGACCTCCAAGAGAAGATAGAGAATGTGAAGTGGGAGAAATAAAAGTACTTGAAGTAATTAAATGTGTCAGAGAATTAAAGGTGTTAGAATTAGTTTTATCTTTGTAACCTTTGGATGGGTGATAGCTTGGACCTGGTGAGAGGGAAATGGGATATCAATCTTGTAGAGGTTAGGATGAGAAATTGGTTCTACTATAGTAAGGGGGTTGAGGGAGATTCATTAGTATTTCTTATTTTGTTAATTTACAAGGAAGTATCACATTCTAATGGACTATAAGATAAATTATCATCATGCAAGTTTAAATTATGTAAAATATGAAGATAAGAATAAGTGTTTATTTATTTTAGCATTTAAACTAGAATTTGATAAGCAACTAGTTTGAATATGAGTAATGGGAGAAGTAGGGAGATAAATAAAAGTATTAGACTCACTTTATTCTCCACTAACATCATCATAATCATTTTTATTCTAGGGTTCATCAAAATTAGAGTTTAATTCACTAGTAGAAGTAAGAGTAGAAATTTTTTTAGTCTCATGTTCACTAAAATAGAGAGTGTAGAAGAATATTTTAAATTTTTACTACTATACAATATATCATCAGGTGTAAGTGTAATGAACTGTATGTATTAAATATTTATGAGTGGAATGCATGTATGATCATTATTTTCAATCTTGGAGTCAAGGGTATAAGAAAAAGAAATCATGTTTTCATTTGGCATATTATGAAATGTAGGAAGAGTTAGAGATATTTGAATTATAAACATTTTACAAAGAATCATTCTATGTAAAATAAGGTGATAAAATAGTTTCATCCAATTTAGTTTGTGCATTGGTAAAAGGTTTAATATCATTTGTACATTATTTTTCAAATTTAACTGAGAAGGTTAAATAAGATACATTTCTCTTTTCTATATTGCTTGAATCATGGAAAAGTGGATTTTGTTTATTGTACTTATATTGTTTTAATTTTAATAAGGAGGTATAAAAAGTAGTTGAAAAGATAGGGTCACATTGGGATAAATCACTACCAACAAGATGTTCTTTTGGATTTTTCTTGTTAGTTTGAATTTGATAATTATGAGAAGAGGGAGAGGAAATAGAAGAAGATGCATCTAATCTATCCTCATTGATACTTTCATTATCATTATAATCATATCCATCATTACAATAATAATTACAATCATTATTATAAATGAAATCATTATCATGTGCTAATGTGCAATCTTGAAAATCCATCCATTCATTCTTATAATTATGAGAAAAGGCTATAAATTCATAAACTGGGTGAGGGGTAAGAGTTTTCTTGGATGCCATTTTAGACTTACCAAATAAGACAATATAAACAATGAATAATAAACACACAATACTTATAATGTAATATAACATAGGTTCTCAAATGTCATAAATAGTGTTAGTTTCTAGTTTTGAAAATTAGCTAAAGCTACCTAGTTTGTATAAAGTTTGTGACCTAGGATTAGGTTTTCTATTTCACAAAATCAATTTGTTAATAAAGTTTATGCTAGGTCAATTCCACTCTAGGTTGAGAAGATACAATACTATGGAAAAAAATTGAAGCTTACTACAAAGACATATGCAAAGATGATGTTGTGTTATGAAATATGGAGGAATTACATGAAAGAAACATACCCAAACTATCTATATGATGCATGGAGTGTGGTAAAGAGGGACATAAAATGAATTATTATCCAAAAATAAATATATATTTCTATGAAATTTATCACATAATGGGACATCCCACTACTAAGTGTCACCTTTTACAACAATACATACAACAACCACATATTGTGTATTTGTTTTTAAATAACACAATCATGTTGAGAATAATTGTAAATAAATTCAAGAGTTAAATGAAAACATCACCAATAATGTCTTCATAATAGCTACGCAATAGGTTCTAGTTGTGAAACTAGGTGTTCCAAGTCTAGAAGTTGAGATGAATTAAGCTACATAGTTTGATCCTTGATGGATGCCACAATATCCTAAATATTAGCCTCAAGGTCTCATGATATGGAATCCCAGTTGTCTCAATACCAAGATGGATAGACACCTCCATCCCCATAGTACTAATGAACTTAGAATTCTATGTCTCCACCATAATAACTAGGATAGGCTCCACCTTCCATTTAGAGATAGTATGTAGGTAATGATAACAAAAAAAAGGGTGAGGTTTTAATAAAATATGAGGATATTGAGGAGGATACTGGGGAGGAAAATAAAATCATAGATAACATGAAAAATAAGGTAGATAGTTGATTATTTATTGCATGTGGTGAATATAATCACATCACACAAAATTGTCCCTATAATATATAGTGACAATTTTTGTGTGTGTATTTCATAATTTAAAGATAACATAACACAAAAGATTATATTATCTTGGGAAAACATAGAAATTAAAAACTAGTGCACATTATGAATATGGTAAACTCTCACCTGAAGGATCTTGCATTTATGCAAGTTGTCACTCAAACTAATGCATAGATCAAAGACTGCCAGCTTTGGAGATGCCATAAGAACCTCTAATCAAAAAGGTTTGACATAAAAAATATCTAATTATTATCAAGGAAAAGGTTCTAATTTCTAACTCAATGTATCTATTATAGAACATACAGAATCAAAATGCTTTTGAAGGAGATATTGTAGTTATATATGTATAAATGTATGAGAAGATTATTTGCATTTTGAGATAATATGGAGTAGTTATAACTTTTATGGATATTATTGAGCTAGTAAGTACTCTGTGTAATGATGACATATAAAAACATATAACTAACTTGTTTCATAATTTGATAGATTGTGCAAAAAGAGGATAAAGCAAACTGAAAAGGTGGATTAATATGTGAAAACCAAGAAGCCATGGGATGTTAACTCTCAAATGGATATTGATCTTATCAAATATGAAGTCCAAAACACTATCTTAGACTTTGGGAGTAAAATTAACATAATTCCTTGGTCTACATGGGAGGCTATTGGTTGACCTGCTATTAGCTACAATTTAGTTACACTGAGTCGCCTAGATTACAGAAGGGTAGAACCTATTGGGAGGTTGGAAGATATATAAACAATATTTTTTGATATAAATCTATGAGGATATTTTAAATTCAATAACATGAAGATTGATGAAACACATTACCCTAATTTAATCAAGAAAATGTGACATATGATGGCAAGATGACCATTAATACAATATATAATCAATTAGAGGCACATAAATGAGACAAGATCATTATCAAACCCTTGAATAAGGATGAAAATAAACCTTACATCATTATTAAGGAGCCTGTATCAACATATTATTATGGAAGATAAATCTAATTTAAATTAGGCACATAACCAAAGTCTTAGGCTCTATGAAAGTATGGAATTCATTTATTTGACACAATAGGCTCAACTAGTTCCACAATTTCAACATATAAAGAAGTTTTCCTACTGACTTGTCAAAAACATGGAGTAGTTCCCAAAGTTCCACATGGAAGAATGCAAGTCTCCATTTTCATGATCTTTGATTAAGTTAGAAGTGGATCTATTATACTAGGTGACTGTAATAGATATGGACTACATAAATCCCACTCATGAGGGTAATCTATCATGGAAAGTTGTGTATTTTATTAGTGGTGATTCAGATGCACATATGTTAAATTAGACATGGGGAGACCATGAGGTAAGGCTACTAAGAATTATTTTTAATACCAAGCAATAATTTCCTCAAGACTTTATAATAGAGGATTTAGTGTAATTAATTTCTAGGTTAAAACACCATGTTCCTAATATAGATATTTGGTTAGTGTGCTAAACTATGTGCTAAAGGGTGTTGGAGTAACATGATGGTAATTTTACCATTCCAATAAATAACACTAGGAAGAAGAATGTGAACTGATGAGAGCCTAATTCCAAGTATCATATGTGATCTCTGATCAATGGCCATTCTTCTAAGAAGGGAAGTGCCTTAAATGTCACATTAATGGTGTGTCAATATATGCTCTTTTAAAGGTGTGGAATTAAGATATTGGGTTCATGTGTTCCAACATCCTCTAAAACCTTTGCCATGAACATGATACAAGCACCAAGAGAGTAGGCATGAAACCAAGAACTATCCATAGGTATAACATGATTTTATACAAACCTTTATATTTGAGGATGAGAATACCATAGTGTATAAATCCCTAAAAAATCTAAAGATGTTTTTATGTCATGGATAGAAGAAAGACATACTAATTGTGTAGGATAAAATTTTACATGAGGAAATAAATAGGGAATTGAGTAAATCTATTAAAAATTATAGGGGTAATAAATAATTTTTTTTGGAAACCATGTAATAGGATTCTAGATATAATGATAATGAAGAATATTTATATTTAAAGGGATTATTTGAAATTAAACTTTAGATAGAGGAGCCTAAAGTCAATATCATAGAGCAAATAGAGGATACACAACTAAAAAATCTAAATATTTAGGAGTAGGAAGGGGAAAGGAAACTAAAATACTATCTTAAAAATGGGAAAAGTAAAATATATAAGGAATAATTATGGAAAGTAATGGAAAACATTGGTACATATTCTATACCAAAGCTAACAACCATAGGTGATTACTATATTCAAAAAAAAACTTTAGATGGGATCCAATTGCCACACGATTACCAACATGCATTCCCCATGAAGTTTTTAGAAGTCAAGGGTGTAGAATCTTCATAGGGGAGATGCAAATATAACTAGAGGAGTGTACAAGGCCTATCTAGAAGTCACCATACATAATAAATCCTTATATGAAACTCAAAGTCAAAGTTGAGACTAATAGGATGTAGGAAGTATTGATATTTTTGTCTCAAAAATATAGTTACATTTGATATCCTAAGGGAGACCTACTTTGTTCATATAATTGGGAGAATTTTTGTGTTTTGAGTATTCAGGATAAAGGTAAGTAATCATGAACCATTCTAGATAGTGTCACAATTGAATAATTTTACCAGGCATGTGGAAGTTACTCTCAAAGTACTTTATAAAAATTTAGAAAATTTTCTTGTTTATTGGATCAAATGCACTTATCACATTAAATAGTTGTTGGAAGTGATAATTCTTGGTATAGATGTACCTGGTAGGGATGTTCTAGTAATGACATGTTTTATAATTATACTAGCTCATTGGGGTTCCAGCTCTTCTCTTTTAAATTCAAGAACAAAATAAGAAAAGAACCAACGAGTTCAAAAAGAGCAAAAGAAAATCTAAAATAAAATCAAACAGCTCACATGATGAAATAAGGTCAATGTACCATGCATCATGATTAAGAGAAAATAATGAAAAGAGAAGATAATGAGCTCAAGATATCTCTATTAAGGCTATGGATGCCTGGATAGTAGTAGAGCAATGCATAAGCTTCCCTTGCTTTTTAAGATTTAATAGACACTAGAATAAAACCCACATCTTCATCAATTCTTAGAAGAGCTCATCACAACAAGGGTTGTATAAAATACATATTTGACACACACAAATCTAAGAAATTAGAAGGTAAGTATGTTATGTGAATTAACTTAGGAGTCTCTTTGATGTTTCTAATTTAAGTATTCTTTTATGGCACACTTCATGATTGATTTGAGGAATGCTAACCAAAGTTATAGGTTTTTTAATGTTTAGGAGCACTCCCCTTACTCACCTTTTTCAGATTATGGTCTTAACTTTGAGCCTTCTTTTATATGATTATGTAAAATCTAAGAAAAGATTGATTATTGGCTTTTCATACTTTGGCAAAATGGTATTTTTTATATATTTCCTGGGCTAACTGTATTAATGCATTTTGAGAGTTTATTTGAACTATGCAAAGTTTTAAGACTTAAGAAATTTAGAGAGTTTATTTAGGCATTTTATATTAGACATTTTATCTAATTGGTTTGATATTCAGATTTACTCTTTTTAAGTATTTTATCTAGGTTGATATAGGTTTTTCATGTTTTTGGTCTAATTCTTTTGGGACTTATGTAATTTGTCTTTGTCAAGTTTTTTGTTTTTGGGTTTATCTTTTTTGGGATTTTATCTTTGAAACTTTTGTTCCACAAGAATTAGTCTTTAGGATTATTGCATCAGACATTCTATCCATTTTTTTTTACAAATCCATTCATCCTTGGTAGGTTTATTACCTTGGACATTTTGTTTGCAAGATTTTTCTTACAACAATTTACCCAATCCATTATCCTCATAACATTTTTCCTGAAGAAATAGACTTGCCTTTCAGCCTTTTTGAGATTGCCCTTCATCCATTTTGAGATTTCCCTTTAACCTTTTTGAGATTGCCCTTCTCCTTCTGGACTTACCCTTCAGGACTTTTATATTGAGCATTTTACCCTAAAAATTATATCCTTCAAGAATTTTTGCCATGAAGTAGACCTTTCACACCTTTTGCACTTATCCTTCAAGATTTTTGTCATGGGCATTTATCCTATGAAGTAGAACCTTTGGGACTTTTGTCATGGATGAAATTCCCTACAAAGTAGACCCTTCATATTTCTACTCAATCAAAATGACCCTTTGGCCTTATCCCACCTACCCTTCAACCTTTTTAAAAGTGCCCTTTAGACTTTTGAAAGTATCCCTCAATACCTTTTCCCCAGGCCTTTACCCCCAAAATAATTCCTTTCAAAAATTTATCTAAGACATCATTCCTTTGGTCTTTTTAAAAAGGCCTTTTTCCTTATGAATTTGACCCTTTAGGATTTTTATCATGGGTATCTTGTCCTACGAAGTAGATCCTTCAAACTATCAAAATTACCATTTGCCCTTTTTGAAGTGACCTTTCAGTCTTTTTGAAATGGCATTTTGCCCCCTAGAATTACCCTTCAAGACTTTTGTCCTAGACCTTTTGCCCCATAACTTCTCTTTGGAAATTTTGTCTGAGAGAGCATCCCTTCA